>JANAVB010037235.1:0-46315 GCA_029216955.1 Iris pallida | reverse complement strand
ATGAGGTCCATCAGTGGCTAGAGCGACGATGGGAGGTTGGCTGTCCAGCCACAGGGAGGATTGGACAGCCGCGACAGCAGAAGATTCCGGGCATTCAGGAGTTCAAGAAGATGAACCCCAGGGACTTCTTGGGGACAGAGGGGATTCTTTATGCTGATGACTGGATTGAGCACATTGAGGAGATCTTTCGACTGGACAGAGATACCAGCCGGACTCCAGATAGAGGCAGCAGCCAGCCAGATGCGGGATCTTGCCCGTACCTGGTATCAGACGGACCCGAGATAGGCACTCCAGGACAGACATGGAGAGTTTTCAAGAGCTCTTCAAGAGGAAGTTTTTCCCGGATCAGGCAGTCGGTGCTTTGGAGACCCAGTTCGAGAACCTGGTTCAGGGGAACCAGACTGTAGAGGAGTATTCTGGTGAGTTTTGTCGTTTGAGCAGATTTGTGGAGGGCCTTAGCGAGACAGCGAAGGCGAGGAAGATTCAGGAAGGGCTTGGTCAAGGAGGTCAAGTCCTTGACCAAGAGTGACAGGAATGCCACCTTTGAGGAGATCCTGACAGGAGCGATGGCAGCTGAGGATGATCTTGAGCTGAAGCTCAAGAGGGGCCGCGACGCTCAGGGAGCCAGTAGCAGTGGAGGTCAGGCCAAGAGGCCTCACATTCAGCAGGCACCTGTTAGAGTTCAGCATCAGCCTCGAGGACAGGATCAGAGGATACAGAGTTTGGGGTATTGCAAGAAGGTAGGGCATATTGGGAGTCTTGTAGGAGGAGGCTGAAGGTTTGTCTATTTTGTGGGTCTGCTGCCCACAAGATGATAGATTGTCCAGTTGCACCTCCTTATGAGGGTGCTAGGCCACCTATAGCTCA
Source organism: Iris pallida (assembly GCA_029216955.1). Classification (NCBI taxonomy): domain Eukaryota; kingdom Viridiplantae; phylum Streptophyta; class Magnoliopsida; order Asparagales; family Iridaceae; genus Iris; species Iris pallida. The sequence goes on along the minus strand of JANAVB010037235.1, from coordinate 45,448 downwards.
GCACCAGAGGGGTGGAGCTTTGCGATGGAGGTGAGGAGACCGATGTTGCAGGTGACGGGTTAGCAGGTTTGTCCTTTCGTCCTTCTTTTTCCATCATGTTGTGTGATTCCATTAGTACCTGTCAGGATATGCTTGTGATATGCTAGATAGCATAGTTACCTTTTTGAGACTGTAGAATCATGACCAGTAGGTCTATGATTGCATGTTATCTTTTGACTTTGATTGACTGGGGGTGTGACCTAGAAGGAGTACGACCATCTTAATTTCGAGGACGAAATTCTTCTAAGGAGGGTAGACTTGTAACACCCAGTTTTCTGAAATTGGGGTATTTTGAAAATTTATTATTTTTATTATTTATTAATGGTGTTTTAGTCATGATATGATTTTTGGTGATTTTTAGTTATATTAAAACCATTTTCTAAGTCATGACTTATGACTTTGTGATTTTTGACTAGTGTAACCTAGTGTAACCCTAGAGTTTACTTAACCTAGAACTTACCATGACCATGTGGACCTAACCATAGGCTTAGAACATCAAATTAGGGCTTTTTAGCCTCAAGGGTATTTTGGTAATTTTCTAGGATTTAATTGGAATTAATTGATCTTATGAGTTTTTACTATTCATTGATTTTGGTTAGTGTCATGAGAGCCTTTAACCTAATCTACCCTAATCCATAGGTTAGTCCCTAACCTAGAAATGATAAAGGAATGGTTGGTTGCATAAGTCAAAGTATGGCTTAATATCTAGATATTTATTCCATTGATATTTTCCTTGATTTACTCCAAATATCACAACCCTTTACCCCAAAGTCTTTACCTTAGCTTGTAAGTAACTTGGAGGACACCCCCCCTACATGTTGGCCGGCCAAGGACCCCCCCTAGCCATGCCAAGCCCCTATATATCACCACCCCAATTTATTTCATGTCTCTTTACAAATTCATGAACTTGAAAAACCACAAATGCTCAAACCTACATAACTTCACCATTAGTGATCCTATTGACCTCAAATCTTTTGCATTGGAACCCTAACATACCAAGGGAGCTAGGGGAGACTAGAAGTTGGAGTTTTTGAGGTATTGGACATCACAAAGTTGAAGTGAAGCCCCCCCCTCTACATTGATTTTCTTGATTTCTAGCACATAGAGGTATTTTCATTTTTATCTATGTAATGTAGTGATTTTTCTTCATAAATGCATGCATGCAGGTCTGCCCTAGATGTGGGTTAAGTTTGGTAAATTTTAGGTTTGGTTTCGTGTCCGTATCGGACACGTATCCTAAGCTAGAAACCCTCGTTTGATGAAATGCCACAAAGAAATTAATTTCATTATTTTGTAAACAAATCTCATAATATTGTAGCCCTAGACTTATAGTTTACACCCACACTTGACTGAACACGACACGGTGTCATTTTGTGTCGAAAATCGACTTGGACACGCTGCCAGGACATCGCACTGTGCACATTTTCATGCCCTGCTACTCGACACTTAGCACGGACACTGTGGGACACGTGGACACGTGAAAATTGACACAGAGGAGGGGGCAACCTCTGACATGCCCCCCCGAGTTTGAGACACGTTGGTGTCGTGTCGAGAGAGCACGGACACGTGCACTGGTCGTGCACTGACAGTGCACGCACGCACAGAGTCCACTTCGCGCGTCTCGTATCGCGCGGACACAATACTTCGACACCTCGTTTGCACGAGTGTGTAGCCCATCATGTGGGCTACACGTGGATATGACCACGAGGCCCCACGTGGCTCGTGTCGTGTCCACGAGACACGAGAACCCATGCACGACGCGGTGCAGAACACTGAGTATCAGTCGATTTTCTTCGACTGATACAGAGTTCGTGCCGTGTCCTGAGGACACGTGGACACGAGACAGGCTACCTAAACCCTAGAACCAACCCTAGGCGAACCTACCCACACGTGCACGAGACTTCTAGACACGTGTGTCGTGTCCTAGAGCTAAGTGCACGCGTGCACGATGCCTGTGACACTGCACAGTGTCAGGATTTACCCGATTGGGTTTTTGGGCGTTGGGACACGTCGTGTCGTGGTGGACTCCCATGGACACACACGACACGTACATATGTCAGGGCACAATTACCAACCAATAGGATCGAGCCTTAGCTCGGTTTGGTGAGTGTAAATCAAGTTACCTATTTTTTTCCTGTGCACAGCCCTATTTTCCAGATTTTGGATATTTTCCAGTTTTGTATTTCGAATTTCAAACCTTAATTTGATATGATTTATACATGTATATGTGTATTTTTAGTATGTGTATATGTTATATATATGTTAGTGTGTGTGTGGGTGAAATTTGGGGTTCATTGGGTGTATATACATGTATATATACACATGTGAGTGTGTGGTGAGTTGTGTGTGTGTGTTCCTGTGTGTGTGTGTTTCTTTGGAGTGTTCAGTCACTGTTAAGTGACTGAACAGGGACCCCCCCAGACCAGTTTTCCCTCACTCTCTCTAAGATTCCCCCTCTCTACACTCTCATTACTTATCTCTCTATATATATTGTATATAATATATATTAGGTATATTATACATATACATTATGTATGTATATATGTTATATATATATATTGTAGTGTGTATATATGGTTATATATATATGTGGGGTATATGGGTATTTATATATAGTGGCTATATATATAGGTTTACATTATATATATATATTATATATATATATATATATATATATATTATATATATATATATATATATATATATATAGGTAAACCTAGAACTAGTTGACCTAAGCTACTAGCCTATGGGCTATAGCTATTAGCCTATGGCCATTAGGGCTAACCCTAATTAACCAAATACCCATGACTTAACTAGTTTACCCCCTGTTTGACCAAGTGTTGACCAAGGTCAACCTTAGGTCAAACTTGACCTAATCAACCTAGTTTGACTTGAACTAACCTAGAATGACTAGTTTGACTAAACCCTAACTAGTAGACCTAGGTTGACTAGCAAGTTGACCAATGTTGACCATTGTTGACCAAAGTCAACTATAGGTCAACCTTGACCTAGAAATGACCTAATTGATCTATAAATGACTTAGATGGTCTTAGAAGGACTAGCTGACTAAGTTTGACTAAACCTTAGCCTAATGACTAGTTGGTTTAGGTTTAACCTATATGAGTAAATAGTAACCTAAGTTATATGGGTAGTCCTATGTAAATTAAGATATGTATGGGGTTAAGTGGAATACTTAGAGTTGAGTCATGACTTGAGTTGGAGAATGGGATTAGCTTGATTACAGGATTAAGTTGGTATTGTGCTATATATATATTTGTATGATATACCTTGTATAGGAGATTGGTTATGCCTTAGCTTTGTGGTATAGAATCCTTGGTATCCAAAGACATGTTAGCCTTATAGAGTTTGAGTTAGAGTTGGCCATTGACCTAATTATCTTACAGACTAGTATATGATTAACCAAAACCTTAGTTGGTCTAAGTTTGACCTAGACTTGACCCAGATTGATCATGTTGACTAGTATTTGACTAGTTTGATTAGAGTGTTGACCAGGAGTTGACTTTAACCTAGATTTGACTAACCTTGACTTGTTTGACCTTGTTTGACTCTATTTGACTTAGTTTGATTCCCTGTGACCTAATATGACTTGATTTGACTTAGATTGACTGTAGAGTTGACCAATTTGACTTTGACCTAGATTGGCTTAGAATTCATATAGATTGCATTGTAGATTTCATTTACCTTCATTTGACATCATAACTGTATTACTCTATTTTAGGACATTGTGACCCTGGTACAGACATCTGATATTACACTACTCTTCCAGAGTGTCAGGCGAGTACATTCTCTGATAGTTCTTTCATTACTTGTCATTTACTGTATTTCAGTTCTAGTTAGCTATATGATTCTCTGTACAAACACGATTAGTATTGCTGGATCCATTACATACGACACTCATTTATTCATGTCTGGCCTCTATATCTGGAATCACTACTGGCATCACCTACTGGAATCATTTCTGGAATCATTGGCTGGACTCATACTGGTTGTAGTGTTGGATTATGGATTCATTTGTGGGCGGGAAATACTTGAGTAGACATGTGAACATACCTAAAATCTGGACCACCTCCCTTGGAACTATTCTGGAATGCTAGCCATCCCACACTTGGCCGAGTGTGCGATGTGCCTGATTACCCCTAGCCGTTTACATGTTGATCTCAGTATTTTAAAACACACTGTTAGAGTATAGTCTGGACTTACCCTGGAATCATGGATCACTTCTGGACTCATTTTTACTGGACTCATCTTGTACTGGAATCATCTAGTATTGGATTATATGGATTGGACTCACACTGGGATTACTTTTATACTGTCTGGACTTATACCATGTTATTCTAGTTCAGCTAGTTTACTACAGTCTTCTTTGCCATGATTTCTTCTCTGTTAGTTACTTTACTTTTCTTGTACCCTCATTTCTCTACATCATTATCTGTATAAAATTGCCATACTCATCTGTATAACTGTCTAAAAACTGCTTTATAGTCTTTGTCATTTACTTGGGATTTCTAGATGAGATGTGCTCGTTCCTGTCCTGATTGGACCTGTTAAAATATTACAGATGATACTCCTGACGACACATGCCCTACTTACCATGGACCTGGCGAGGGATTAGCTACCTTTGGTTCCGACTCTCAGGAGTGATTCAGGAGTTTAGCTAGTAGACTTACTTAGCTTTCATGTTTTGAGCTTGTTGTATTAAACTTAAGATATTGAGTTGTATTAGAGTTTGTTTGAGACATTTGTTATTATTTTAGTAGTTTAATTTCTGTTGTTGTTAGTTGGTATCTAGATTTCTGTGTTATCTTATCGTGCTTAGACTGTGATTGAGTATATCATATCTTTTACTTGTCCTCCCTTCGGAGTTGAGATTGGCAAGTACATTATATACACTGCATGAGATTAGTTAGCAACCTAGGACAGCGTTCTACCGCCGACACTGCGACGTAGGCTGGACGTACCCACTTCTCGTGCCCCTACACAGGGTGCGGGTCGTGACAAACACAAACCTCATCCTATTACCAAACCTTTCCTTAACATATTATCTAACCACTAACATACTCTTTTAACTAACACTCCAACTAACTCACTAACAAACACACACACAACATGAAGGGGGTTAATGACTAAATGGATGAATGAATGTGTGACTGAAGATGAATGAATGTGTGACTGAATGATGAATGAATGGTGGATGAATGAATGAATGGGGATAAATGAATGAATGGTGGAGGAATGGTGGATAAAAATGAATGGTGGAGGAATGGTGGATGAATGAATGAAGGGTGGAGGAATGGTGCTGCTGCAATGGATGGATGAATGGTGGTCGAATGGATGAATGAATGTGTGACTAAATGGATGCATGAATGTGTGACTGAATGGATGAATGAATGTGTGACTGAATGGATGAATGAAGGGGTGGCTGAATGGTGAATAGGTGGCTGAATGGATGAATAGATGTATGAATCACTACAACAAAAAGACCTATTAATGACGGCTAAAACCGTCATTAATTAAGAACCATGACGTTTTTTTTCCAATCCAACCGTTATGAAAACGGGTGTTATAAATGTTTTTGAAGGCATATAGATAATTCTTCCAAAAACGTCATTAATAGGTTGAATTTCTGCTACGTTTTATTTTCAAAGCGTTATGGATATTTATGTAAAACCGTTATGAATAGTTAATATGGTTTAGAAGTCAGGACATTTTAAAAGCGTTATGAATAGATGATCTGTATATGGTCATTGTATCACATTTATAACGCTCTATACTGCATGTTATACATTCCAAACGCTGCTCAATTCAATTCAAAAACAACTACTTTGATCCATATTCACAACAAAACATTGAAATATAATATAAAGTACCATTCTCCATTTCATTTCTCAAAATAGGGTACATCAACATCTCACAGATATAGAGTACTTTAGCTAGCTACATTTCACTGTCTCAAAATAGAGTACTTTAGCTACCATTATACATTCATTTCATTATATACATCTTCTCAAAATATATAAAGTATCCAATATAGAATTTACACTTAAAAAAACCATACTGCTTACGACAGTCAATTGAACTGCAACCAAGGAATCATTTTGATCTCTAGTGGCCAATACTGCTCTTGAATCTCCACCATTTCCAATAATAAGATCTTCACCCTATAGCAGCAATACAGTAGCATCAAACTTAGTTATTCTGGATCTTTTCATATGAACAAACTACAAGAAAGGTAACTCAAAAGCATGTGGAAAAGGTCTCGCCAAACTATTGCTGCTATCAACCTTACCTGCTTGACCAGGGTGACTGCAGTTGTACCACTGCAAAAGCAATCAATATTGGATATAGTTTTAATTCTTTATCCATAACTTTGAAGGCCTTTAGGAATGATTCTTTCAGCGTTGTAAAGATTTTCGGATGCCTTTCCTTCTCTTCCAGATCATTAGAAGCCCTAGATTCTTCATTGATGCTTACAGATGCAGTGTCTTCCGAATTCATGCTTGCGGCTGCTTTGCTGTTGTTCTCTTTATTTAAATCATTGCTTGCAATATTTACTTCCCAGTGTGAACTCAGCTTTAGAGGGAGGTGATCTCTCACTCGTCTTGCAACCATATGACCATATGGTCCATGGCCGTCAAAGACCCCACAGAAAACTGTGTCACTCATCGGACCAAAGTTCTGTAACAAAGAAAGACCAACATTATCAAAGTCAATGATAAAAAAATCCACATAAAGAGAATCAGAATTACAAAATAATATGTCGAAAATCCCTCATGATACGAAAGCCATTCTATCATAGAAAGTACGAAATGATCAAAAGATGGTTGATAATGTCATTGGCAGATTTACCATTAGTTCCGACTTTGGTAATGATATACACAGTAAATAAATCCTCCATGAACATCCACACCAAGCATGCTTGAGATAAATCATGTTCACATAAAAGCACATAAAGCCTTTTTTTCCATAAAGGTTGGATTTTGAAGACAGCAATAAATTTAGAGTTGTGCTCAAAATTTCAGTCCAAGTAAGAGAAAGGGCTTCCCATAATATTAAAGAATTGCTCATGGAGTTTTACCATACAATTTTTGGAATTGTACTGGTAAAGTTTCTACCTCTTAGTACAATTTTTGGAATTGTACTGATATAAGAAAGAGAACAGAGAAATAACGTTCAAAGTGTAAGATGGATACAAAAAGACATGATTGCCTGGTCAGATATCAGACTGCCAAAATGCCAAAAAATATGTTAGTAAAAATGAGAATGTTATGCTGAAATGCTTGGGGCCAACTTCAATTTACAGGACAAGAAAAACCATTGAAATGGTTTGGACATGCTCTAAAATAAGGGAAACAACAAACAGGTATAAAGTATAAAATATAAACATGTCTCAATCTAACATTCTGCAAAAATTGACATTAAGCATCACATAGTTATGGTTTTGCTCCTGCCTCAGCAAGCCCCTTACCCAAACTAAAGCATCTTGCAACTGCATAAAATGAACTATACAAAGTTTTTAAAGATTCATGCTCAATGCCCACAGACTCCAAACATCATATTTTATCTCAAAGAACAAAACGACCCCTGGTTGGGCTACATAATTAAGACACTAACTTGACAAAGATAACAATCACTAGCTTACAGAAGGAACTATAGACTAAATATCCATAATACCAGTAATTTCCAATTCAAGGAACACAAACTTTGAACAGAGCATAAGAATTTGCATCCATGAGCAATTTTCATACCCAAAGATATGCAAGAGAAACTTTACCGGTATATAAATCAGGCCCTCAGCATTTAACATTATCAAGCTTCACATGATGTTTCATTACTTACCAACAAGATTATCAATATAGTGAGACTCAAATTTATGCATTTCTGCCCTCAACAGAGACAAATCAGCAATCTGTTTATTTATCGACAAATGAAAAAAATTTGTAGTGTCTAGAACATATTCACTGTGTAAATTTGTCTGTCTAATAAAGAAATCAAATACAGAAAGGATACCAATAAATTCATAGAATGCATGTATTCCAATGACTATGATGTATAAATCAATTTGGGAGCCACTTGGTTTAGGCAGTAGTTCGGGGAGTTCGATAGAAATGAAATTGTATACCTCAACTATATGGAAATAAGTTTAATTTGAGCCATGGAAACCTACAATCAGTAGACTAACAATAGTGGTACAGAATGAACAAATTAAGCTACAAGCCAACAACTTGGTTATCATTCAATAATCAAGGATATTCTCAAACATCTTATTCCCAAAAGTCTTAAAAATATACCAACGTAGCACAAAGGTTAAGGCAAACTATCATGTCCACAGTAGCAGACAATACCTTTGAATACTTCAGCCCATTAACAAAATTTATGAAGGGTATGAAAGAATGCGAAGGAACCTGTGTACATAGTAGAGTATGCCATATATGAAATTCTGTGTAAAGAAGAGTGGTCTTCCAATTCCATGGAAACAAAACAATGCTTACTCGGCCATGTAGCAATGAAAATCAGAGGGTACATTTTTTTAAACCATGACAAGAGAAAACTAAAAAGGGAACAATAAAGTGATTGGTATCCGCAAAAGGAAGTAAATATAACATTTTTTAATCAAATTCCTGTTGGTAGGATTTTTTTAATACACACACAACCCACAAGATGGCATTTCGAGCTCCTCACTACTTTGAAATAAACTGTTGTTGTCACTAATAAGGAAACCACATATTTTCTCGAAATAGTGAAAGTTCAGGGAGAGGTATTGATCTTCATCATTTGTCCATCTTAAAATAAGAGGGCTGGGTCGACAAGCGGCCCAAACTGACACTGAGATTGCGAGCAAGTATCGAACCTAACACTTGTAATAATTTTGAAGTCACCAAAATTATAGTAAATGATAGTCATGGACTTGGAGACTCAAGATGTAAATGATAGTCATGGACTTGTATCAACGAAAGCAAAAACTTTAGTTGTGATAAGCTCACTACTAACTAGCAGATCCATTTTTTGGTTTATTAGAGTCTGTATCTTTGTATTTTCTTTTTTACTTTCTGGAAGCTAATATCTCCATGTAAGTGGATCATTGTTTCATCAATTATCATTAATGGAACACAGAAATTTCCCATCATTTATTCTAAACAAATTTAATAAGGAGGAAATTGTATGATAGCTGCATTTAAGGAAATATTTAGTAGCAAACCAGAGCTCCCGCCATAGTTAACATCAACAAAGGCCCATCCTAGACTAGTCCAATATTGAATATTAAGATCCAGAATTCCACATGCTTCGAGTGTAGGACCTCCTGTATGTAAAATTACCTGAAGGGAAGATCCAATTCAAAGGAGGACTCGTTCCAAAGAGTCGGACACGTCGTCTTCGTATCCGAATGTAGCCTGAGTCTTTCGAGCATTCCAGCAACAGAACCAGAACATACACCAAGAAGCAAAATCTCAAATTAGTAGAGATTCAAACTTCAAAGAAATTTAAGAAATCAAAAAAATCAAGAACAACAGAGGATTTGGATTCAACTTACTTTTAAACGACTCAAATTCCAACTCCTACAGAGGTTCCTACTTGATCCGTCGCTCTCCCGATCTAGTTTGTTCAAATTTCACCAAGAAAGAGGACATCATAACTATCACCAAAATTTCACAGATCGAACAAATTGAGGTCGGAACTCACCAATCTAAACATCAAAATTCTCGTGATTCCGCCGAACGTTCGTCGAGTCTCAAGAAGAACCACCGATGAAGGAAATCGAACAGAGAAACTCGATCAGATCTGAACCAAACAATCCCATCAATTGATCTCGAGAATCCAAATGAACTCAGAAGAAATAAATACTTCACCCTAGTTTAGCTACGCTTCCTGTCGCCGAACTTGAACACGTGGAGGAGCCGATGCGTCACCGGAGAAGAGGACTCGTGGTCGCCACTGGTCGCCACTGCTCACATCGAGGGAGATAAATTAGGGTTAGGGTTTGCTTTTCTAGAGTTAGGGTTTGGAGAGGAAGAAGGAGGAAGGAGGGAGAAGAAAGCCCGGAAGAGAACCAAGAGGAAGAGTGACGAGAGAGGAGAGCATTATAACGGCGGAGAGGAGCGGGCTGAGGGGAGTTCGGGAGGGAGTCGGGAGCGGGGAGAAGAGAAAGAGAGAAGGAGAAGGGGTTGAGACTTTTCCTTAAGTGGGAGTAAGTGCGGGAGAGTCGAGGTTTCGACTTAGATTTTGGTATTTTTTTCATAACGCTCGTATCATTGAGAGACAATCAATAACGTTTATATAAAAACCGTCATAGAATATAGTCTTGCTGAACTTTGATGACGCTTCTTTATCAACCATCATGAAATCCACTTATCAAGCGTCATTAATAGGTCTTTTTGTTGTAGTGAATGAATGAATGGTGGCTGAATGAATGAATGGATGGGTGAATGGGTGAATAGGGGACTGCTCCCTCACACTACTGCTACTGCAGGAGTCCTGACCTACTACTGTCCTGAGGATAGCAGCTCTCCCTCACTCTTGCTGCAATACAGCTGCTGCCAAAGGGGCAGCAGCCTACTCCCCCTTAACCACCATGAACACCACCACAAACCATCACTACAACACCACCACTACACCACAACTACAACCACATCCTACCACAACAACTCCCTCCACTCTCACTCAACTCACACACAACCAATGAACATATAGATACATCAAGATACTACCCTCCATATCTATATATATCAAAGCTTTCAAAATAATATATATATATAGACACCACACAATATATACAATGAAAAGTATATAAACTAATATGATACATTAAGATACTAAAAGCTACATGAAGATACATCAAAGAACATGTCTCCAACATCTAAAATCTGATATTAAAATCAAATAAAATCATCCATACAATATATCAAACACTTGGTGTGTCCAACATTAGGGGTTTTACTTGGACACAAAACTCAACAAGGACACATCCTAATGATCTCCAAATGGATCCAAAATGGAGACAAATGGAGACACAACCATGGGGTCATTCTATGGGTTCAAAATGGTCCTATATGCATGTAGAAGTGAAATAGAGGGGAGATTTTACCTTCCGAAAGACAAATCTAAAGAAACTCCTTCCGATACGACACCGACACGAAGGGGCCTCCAAATGGACACAAACAAGATCCAAAACTTTCAAACTAGCTAGCTTCTCCACTTGATTGAAATAGAGAAGAAAAGAAGAGGATTGATGAAGAAATGGATTGATTTTGAGGTGGAATCAATGGAGGCTCCTCTCAAAATTGGGGAAGAACAAGAGAGAGTTTTTGTAGATAAAACAAATGATAATGCTCATCCCTATCCCCTCTATTTGGCCGGCAAAGAATAGAATAGGGGGCCCTATTTGCTAAAGTCTAAAATACCCCCACTTGTCCTATTGATTTAAATTAAAAATAGGTTTTAGTTTGAGGTTAAATTAGTCTAGTTTAAGTCTTTAATTAATCAAACCTAGTCATGAATATTTAGTCTAATCATACTAATTTAATTTTTGTCATGTGGGCCATGTCTAACTAATGAGTGGGTCCCACTAGAGTCAAAGCTACCCCGGGTCCCCGATACAAGTCGGATTGAGTTGAAATTCGAACCCGACTCAAATAACCCCAAAATAATATCATAAATAATAAAATAATTCCAAAATTATTCTAAAGTAGAAAATGACCAAAATACTCTTGTTCTTCAAAACTTGGGGTGACAAATGCATGATCATTGGACAACTTGTGCACTAAGGCCTGGTTCCTCGGACGATATCACGGAGCCACGGGACCGATCCGACCTAGGAGGAAACGCAATAGTTACGTTACATTTTAGCATGAGTGATTCGATTACTTCAGTGGGGCTCGCTACCTGCACTATAAAGATCGTCCATGCCAAGCTATAAGTCCACAAATAGCTTGTCATGCAGTGACTAGGGGTGAGCGTCGGTATAATCGATCGGTATTTGGTCGAACTTTTCGGTACTTTTTTAAATCGGTATCTAAAAAAATAATATCAATATCATACCATTTAGAATCGATTTTTTCGCTTTCAGTTAAATCGGTATTCGGTCGATTTTTGTTCGATATCAGTATTTTACCAATTAACATTTGATCAATCAACACACTTAATATTTTAGAACCTCTTAACCTATAATATTTTTTATTTTTTTGGAAGCATTAAATTTTAAAGCCAAGCCTCTATCAACCAAATAATTAATCAAAATTATGAGAACAATATGTATCAAGTCACAAACACCTAAAATGAGCTTAAAAGATCAAATGCGGTCACTAAGTTTAATCTTTAGTATAAGTTTAAGTAACCAAAATTCATTCAAAATTCTATAAGCACAAAAATATAAGCTCAAAAGATCAAAAACTTAATTCTTAGCATTCTTAACATAACTTCAAGTCCACTAAAGTCAATTCTAAGTTCTAAGAAACTGACCAAAATAAAGATAAAAATAAAAATTAGTAGTATAAATTAGTCACGAACAACATTCTAAAAAATGTATGTGTGGTGTGTATATATATATATATATGGAATTGGTTTGGGACGGTATTTTTGGTATGGTATTACACTCAAACTGCTACCACTACCATTATACCATATTTTAGTCGCTTCGATAATTCAGTATCAGTACATAATTTTGGTTCGGTTTTTGGGATATTTTTAATCAGTATTCAGTCGGTTTTTCGGTATCGGTCGGTATTTGCTCACCCCTACTAGTGGTATAGATTGAATCAGCGTGGATGTGATAATCTGTGTGCATTCGTTGAATTGAGTCAAAATTGAATGTACGGCACAAAAAGTAGCTACTAAGCCTAAGATTTGGCTTTAGCATAGACACATGCTTTGACACGATATATGGTGTTATGGTTTAGTAGTTTAACACAAAGTTCGTATGTTATAACTATGTTGTTGTAATGAATAGGGAAGGCCGTTATGGGTAAGTTTATACTATATCGCGAGGCACTACCATGATGTTGTTAGGCATATGGGCTTTCTGACACGACCACGATGTTGCGATACAAAATAGGCTTATAGTTATGCCATGAAATGGATCCTAAGGCAAGATTAGAAAGACCACTAAAGTCATAGTACACACTCACTAAAATAATATGTTGGTTTTGTATGGGTGGGGGGAGAGACCTCCCGGTACGACCTGTTGTCGAATATTTTGGATACGAGTGCGTGAAGCACGCCCAGCCTACGCCGCAATATCGGCGATAACATGTTGTTTAGTAAGTTTAGTATAACTACTCAATCACAAAGCTAAAGTAAAGCAATATAAAGAGGTAACAAGATTTTATAAGCAACTAAAGTAGCATAAGTAGCATGTGAATCCTAGAGATTTTAATCACAATTATTACAAAAATAAGGAAAGTCTTTCGGAAAAAATCTGGTAGCAACAAAGCAAAACTAGGTAAGTAGAAATACTAGGGAAAGATGACTAAAAACTCAAATTATGTCCGGGATAGTCTCGATGTCTCCAGAAATATCCGTGGCCATGTCTCCTATAACCTCGTTGGGTGGTCCATATTAAGTAGGGCATAGGTCCTCATCGTCGCCTAATATGACAACGGATCCAGTTAGGACTGGAACATGTACCACTTATACATATGTTAGCCATAACCAAATATTTACTATGAATACATGTGATGATCATGAAAATAAGACATAAAAATATAAAATATGACAAATAAATAATGACAAGTTAATAGTTATTAATAAATTACAAGTAAATAGCTAAATGATAAGTAAATAGCTAAATGACAAGTAAATGGCTAAACGACAAGTATATGGCTAAGCATAACTAATCATGGTGTGTATAGCTCCCCTTCCCGGAAACTTTGAAATATTTATTATTATGGGATTACAAATGTTCGTATTATTAGTTTAGAAATTGAGGAATAGTTTCTAATTATTAAAATAGAGGTACGAATTCATATTTATTATTAAGGTGCTATCCTATATATGATAACAAGATTATTAGTATTTATGATATTTATGGAAAGTATTTTAGATTGTGAGTTTAAGAATATATGTATAATATATATATGGGGTATATGTAATTTATATAATAGAGATATGTGTGCGAATATAGATATATATTATCTATGTTTGGTATATATATATATGTATCATATATGTAGATATCAATATATAGAAATATATATTGAAATACAGAAACTCGTGTATATACGAGTATATATAAAGTTTGTATATATAATATATATGTGAGTATGAATAAATAATATATTAATTAAATGTGTGCGTATATATATAAATAATATAATATGTGTGTACGTATGCATATATATATAAATACAAATGTATGGGTGTATATATAAATATATATATATATGCATACATATGCTTGTAATGTATAAATATACATACCTAGTTACTATTAAAAAAAGAAATGAAAAAAAAATGCAGTAGCAACCGAGCCCAGGGCCCAGGGCCCAGCCCCCATCCCTCAGCTGAGCAGACTCCCTATATGGTCTCAGCCGAGTAGGAAAACCGCAGCAAGTATATATAACTCGAGAGAGAACGAGATCGAGAAACGAAGAACACGAAACCCTAGGATTCCTCGGCGCCACCCAGACCTGGGCGCACCCCTCCATGCGCGCGCGCGGCTGAGCGCCACCGCCGCGCACGGCTGATCGCCGGAGGCCGGCCACACAGTCGGCTGGAAGCAGAACAGCGGTGGCAGGAACAAGTCGACAGGTACCAAGTTCTTAATTAATTTTCTACCCATCTAGTTCATCAATTTCAATTCCGTAAAATCCTACGGAAAGCCCATATAACCATCTAGGGACCTGTTCAGATGGTTTGTTTCGAGTCGATCCAGATTCGACTCGACGTCGACTCGAAGTCGACGAAAAACCTTGGCTCAAAACAGAGCATGGGACAGTCCCGAACCCCCTTTTGGAAGAATGATTGTGATGAAACCCTTAGTAATTTTCGAAAACCGCTTGAACAGACTTCTAGACAACCTAACCAGAATGGAAATGCTATTTTTAGAATTAATTCTTGTTGATTAATTGCTGTTTAAAATTAGAGTGAAGTTGACGAAAAATCTATTTCAAAAACTTGAAAATTGTTCCATACGACGTGCGTCACGCCAATCCGGACGACGTGGTCGCGAACCGAAAGCATCGAAAGCTGCGTAACGGCATCGTGGTTGTGTGGGCTTTGGCGGAATTCAAATTGGTCGCGTGTGCGTGACGAATTTGATGCATATCCGTCAAAATTCCCCGTATCGTGCACTTTGCAAATTTCTCAATTACTTTGTGCACGTTCATCAGATCGAGACAAAACTTACGCCAACAGGACCGTATCGTTTTTCTGGTCATGTATGCCAAGTTTGGTCCAATTCTGAGACAGTCGAATCCGACGTCATTTTGTGGGCTCCACGGTCCCACGCAACGGGTGATTTTGTGCACGGCCCACCGAAATCCAACTCTGGACATACGGTCGGGTTCGTATCAAAAAACTGGATCCGTAGACATGTAGTTGACGACTTTAGTGACTATTGACTTTGGCACGCTTTTCGGTGCAAAGCGGGTCCAACGGCGGATATCGTTTTTGCCCAAAATTATCGTTTTGCCTCTGTGTCCAGAATTGGACTTAAGGACAGGCAATTCTAGCTAATTTGACTATTCTGAGATCATTGGTATTGTTTATTTCAGCTTTCGGGGACTGTTGTACGGGTTTTGACTATAGTGGCACGTTGAGTAGTTCAGATTGTCGGTTTCACCAGCAAAGGACCACAGACGAGTACAGTTTATTGTCTGCATTTCGATATTGATTTTCACTATATTTTATTGATTGGCCATTAATTATGTGATTATTTTTTATTATAAAATTGTCGAGTCGGGAATGAGAAGTACCAAGGATGTATGATCTGACCATAGCCCGTGTTAGACATTGTAGCCCGTGTTTATTTTCTGCAGTAGTGTAGCCCGTGTTTACTTTCTGTAGTAGTGTAGCCCGTGTTTTTCTGCAGTAGTGTAGCCCGTGTTTACTTTCTGCAGTAGTGTAGCCCGTGTTTATTTTCTGCAGTAGTGTAGCCCGTGTTTATTTTCTGCAAGTAGTGTAGACCGTGCTTACTTTTCTGCAAGTAGACCTCGTAGACCGTACGGTGTAGTACCCCAGACCGATCACATATCAAAGGTACTTCTAGCAGTTAAGGAAAGTCTGTTGTGTCTATTTATTTACTATTGGTTTTCTGTATTTACTGTTTATTTTCAAAACTCATGATTGATGTCTAACCTTTGTTTTATAGTCTTTTTCTTTATTGAAATTGCATTCAGTGGATTGTGCTCGTTCCATTCCTGACTGGAAACTAACATTTCAGGTTAGCCGTGGATCCACTTAGCTTGGGAAGTGACGGGAATACTTGCATCCAAAAGCCTAGAGACTAGCTAGATAGTTGAGTTGGAGTCATTCTATAATTGTACAAGTTTATATTTTCTACAAATATAAAACTTGTGATCATTGTAAGTTAAATTAGTTTCTGTGAATGAGCATTGGATTATTTGTGATTTTGATCTTCATGGCCGTGACAGCGTTCTACCGCCGATACTGCGGCGTAGGCTGGCTTGGACACGTCTTATCCGTTTAAAAAAAAACGGGTACGGGTCGTGACAAGTTTTTGTGGTGGCCCATGCAGGTCAGTCTTCGCAAATCTTACGAACTCGTGATAGTACTTAAGTTAGCCGTACTATTGCGAGCCTGCAACTAGAAATGCTTATTCACGAATTAGAAATTAATTTAATTTACGAGAATGACTAGGACTAGGAGTCCCTTATACAAATTTACCGATGGGTAGTCTAGGCCATGCAATATAGATAAGGAGTTATTAATTTTGATAGTTTATCAGATCCCATAGGTACATTATCATCTCTTGATATGACGATGTAATCTAATTTGGATAGATTATACCCTTGGTAAGGCAGGGCTTCATAGAATTAATGATCTAGCCCTGATAGATTATTCAATTCATTCTCTTGCCTCTTAGATATCATCCTCATATCTTAGTCGAACTGCCTATTTAGTTTCTATTTGCCCTCGGAATTAATATTTTGTATACGTTCTGATTTTGTTATCCATATACGGACATCGAGTTAGTTTCGATTCAAGTTTGTCCCTCAGAGGCTTGAATACACATGGAAGAGTTAGAATGTTTGTATTTCTTTTGTCCTCAATTATTTCCCCCTGTTCAAACCTCTTATTTTAAAGATTGTGACTGATAGGACAAATAATTATGCCTTATTACATAGTCGACTTGTTCGAGTCCCTAGAAGCCCAGGAATTTTACAGATAAAGGAATGATGGTTGACTCGTAATGACTAGACAGAAGCGCACTGTCGTCAATTATTTGAGAGTGGAGAATGTGGGTTCACTGCAGCCAGCAGCACACTGGCGAGACACAACCATAGAATTGAAATCCTTTTGAAGAATTGTAAGTTATAGAATATTGCTAAATTATGGCTAGTGGTCCTCTTTGACCATAGTCACCCTGGTGTCAATATAAAGTAGGGTATCGGATAGCATGTCACATCTGAATCACGAAACCAAGGGTTTACCACAGCCTGATTTACGGGCGAGGCGTAGTCCTCGGTGAAACAATTTTAGACGTGATTACAAGTTAAGGATACTATAGAGGATAGGACAGTGCCCTGTATGTCCCTAAGATCCAAAACCAATACTAGTGTAAGTTCTGTAAGTCGAGTAGCATGTCTCCCAACCTAGCGTTATGTGGTTCATGTGATCTATTAATAAAGTAATTGACCGACAATAACAGGTTTATCCTGACCATAGGAATTAGAATTCCATAACCCATTAGTCGACCAAGGTCTTACGGATAGGAAGATAGTAGGAAGACTGTATAGGCAAGAACATCCAGGTAAGGTTTTGATTCTCTCAAAACTCGAACTACTTACTCCGCCTTCCAAAAATCCCGCATGCTTGAATTTTGACTATTTTTGACCAATGCTGCTATTACAGCCTAGTTTTTGCAAGCTTACTTTTATCGAGCTTGATTCAAGACATATGTTTAGTGGGGACGCCTGCTAACATATTGTCTAATCAGAATCAGTGTATTATGGTCTGATCAACCATGATGCATTTGGTTCGCACTTTATTTAATTACCCTACGTGGATTGAGATATAGATGTCTCTAGGGTCTCATCCACGACTGCATTGAAAATTTCTCTTGAATTATATATTCGCCCTTGAATCACGAAATTGTATTCAGTAACATCTCCTTTGAATTCTTTATTGTTTTTGTCTTTCACCGATTTGGAAAGACGAAAGCTCGTGATGGAAGAGAGATACAGAGTATTCCTATGGCTATGATAATGGCAGGCACAAGTGTAGCTACCAACGGCCAGTCATGTGATTGAGTTACTCGTTCTTCCATCGACCCTCAAACTACTAGGAAGACTCTCAATCCATCTGAATTTGAGAATAATTAGGATTTTATCCTTAGTCAGAACGCCAACCTAGAGGACTATCTATTCTCGAGAAACCAAATATTGTGAGTCTCTAGTTATTTGCTGGAAGCTTGCATTAACTAGCAATCCTTAAACCTTTTTTTTCGACCTAAACCTACAGTTTAGACATAAGATGAGTGGACAATAGAGTAATCATTTACCGTGACACTCATCCCGAGATTGGTTTCCAACAAATATTACTCTAGTTATGTAAATTTATTATTAAGACCTAACTAGTGTTGGAACACCACAGTCACTAGCTTAGCCAATACCATAGCTTAAATACCCTGTCACACTATGACCTACCAATTGTCAACAGCAATACCTGATCACTACAACCTTTGTGACCATAATCTGGCAGGTTTGACACAAATAGAATTTCTTGACTCAGTTGTTAGAAATCTTTTCTTATGTTGTGCCTTGGAGTTGGTCACCCCATCGGAAACTCTCGTATACTGCAAACGAGTAGGTCATTATATTCTGTCGACCAGGTGTCATCGTACACACTCGTTTTCCATTTATTGAGGAACGATCCTTGACTTGACGTATATCTACCGTATTTCGTTATGCCGTACCTTATTATTTATTACCAAGAGTCGAGGTACGATACCGGACTTTGAAAATTCTTCTGACCTCATCATTCCTAAGACCATGACTTAGCTTCTAAGGTGGGTAGACTGTAAGCTTTCTAAAGTTTAGAATAAACAAGGATTACCTAGTGATTAAAATAATTTCTATTAGGATGACAATTAGTACCCCATGGACTCCCACTTTCCATTTAGATCATTTTGTGTCCCCGACCGTGTCATTACTATTCGGAGCACGAGACCAACTATTACCTTCCAACAAACTTCATATGCAAGATCTAGGCAAGTCCACCTTCATCTAGGTATATCATGTCCCACTCAAATCCCCCCTTATACTCTATTTTGTGCTACGACTTACAGGTTAAAGGGCTAGCTACAACCCTTACCATAGTACCGGTAAACTTTCCGACTACAATTAGAGACTCAACCTCGACTCATTTCATTCGACCCAATATATGGTTGTGACCTACACGAAGCCCACTACGTGCATGCCATTAGTGTGCCTCCCAATTGGGGTCTCATGTGCTACTTAAACACAAAAGTCATTGAAAGTGCATTTTGGGCTTGAGGGACCTAGCTAACCAACCTGACTAGCAACTAGCTCAATCCCTTGGGTAGAAACCTATTCTAGGATACCCTAATCTAGTAGGAATAATTTTAACATTGGAATCTTGTCTGGTCCATATAGATTGAAATCCAAGGGTCATCCAACCAACGATTGATGTCCAAATAGAGAACCCATTAAGACCTAGTAGGATCCATCCATGTATACCACCGTATTGGGACTATAAGACCGAACTAATTAAAATAGGTCCCTATACCTATTATGTAGTCCCCACCTCCTAGACTATGAAGACATTCGTAACCCTTACCTGAAAGTCGCGAGACGATCTTGTAGTGCACCTTTATCCTTTGCTCATGTGTTTAAATAACCACGAAAAAGATCACAATCTTGATTTCTTAAATTCCGTTCCGTTATGGAACCTTGTTTGAGTTGGAATTTCGAGAACGAGACTTCTGTAATGCACGGATTGCAAGCCCCTCTAAGAAGCGAAGGTTTTTTTTTTCTTTCGATTGAGTCAACGACTAGACTAGAGTAGCCCAATCTAGCGAATAAGACTATAGATTCGTAAACACTCTTTCTATCTGTATCCTTGGATACTTTCTTGTATACTTTCTACCGCTCTTGAAATTTTATATTTATTCTTGATTATTTTTATTATTATTATCGTTTTTTATGACTTTCCTATTTAGAGTGACGAATAGTCATATTTCCTTAAGCTACTTGTGTAAAATTGTTGTCTGTTAATTTTTGGTTACTTGATAGATACGAGAGGATTATAGATACCATATGCCTCGGTATTTGTTGGTAGGTTGTTAGCAACCAGTTGGAAGATTTTGAGATTTTAGTTTGAGGTTTAGTGTGACCAAAGGTGGGTAGAAGTTCTGGAGGCTATATGGCTAGAAGAAGAATACAGACCATTTTTTTTGGAATTAAAATTTAAGGAGATTGAGGTTCAGGAAGACGGCTTGTTGAATATTAAGGAATAGTTATGGATTAGAATTTCGAGGACGAAATTATTTTTAAGGTGGGTAGATTTGTAGCTCCCCTTCCCGGAAACTTTGAAATATTTATTATTATGGGATTACAAATGTTCGTATTATTAGTTTAGAAATTGAGGAATAGTTTCTAATTATTAAAATAGAGGTACGAATTTATTTTATTATTAAGGTGCTATCCTATATATAGATAACAAGATTATTAGTTATGATATTTATGAAAAGTATTTTAGATTGTGAGTTTAAGAATATATATGTATAATATATATATGGGGTATATGTATTTATATAATAGAGATATGTGTGCGAATATAGATATATATATTATCTATGTTTGGTATATATATATGTATCATATATGTAGATATCAATATATAGAAATATATATTGAAATACAGAAACTCGTGTATACGAGTATATATAAAGTTTGTATATAAATATATATATGTGAGTAGGAATAAATATATATAATTAATGTGTGCGTATATATATAAATAATATAATATGTGTGTACGTATGCATATATATAAATACAAACGTATGGGTGTATATATAAATATATATATATGCTACATATGCTTGTAATGTATAAAATACATACCTAGTTACTATTAAAAAAAAAAGGAATGAAAAAAAAAAGATGCAGTAGCAACCGAGCCCAGGGCCCAGGGCCCAGCCCCCATCCCTCAGCCGAGCAGACTCCCATATGGTCTCAGCCGAGTAGGAAAACCGCAGCAAGTATATATACTCGAGAGAGAACGAGATCGAGAATCGAAGAACACGAAACCCTAGGATTCCTCGGCGCCACCCAGACCTGGGCGTACCCCTCCATGTGCGCGCACGGCTGAGCGCCACCGCCGCGCGCGGCCGATCGCCGGAGGCTAGCCACACAGTCGGCTGGAAGCAGAACAGCGGTGGCAGGAACAAGTCGACAGGTACCAAGTTCTCAATTAATTTTCTACCCATTTAGTTCATCAATTTCAATTTTGCAAATCCTACGGACAGCCCATATAACCATCTAGGGACCTGTTTAGATGGTTTGTTTCGAGTCGATCCAGATTCGACTCGACGTCGACTCGAAGTCAACGAAAAACCTTGGCTCGAAACAGAGCATGGGACAGTCCCGAACCCCTTTTGGAAGAATGATTGTGATAAAACCCTTAGTAATTTTCGAAAACCACTTGAACAGACTTTTAGACAACCTAACCAGAATGGAAACGCTATTTTTAGAATTAATTCTTGTTGATTAATTGTTGTTTAAAATTAGGGTGAAGTTGACGAAAAATCTATTTCAAAAACTTGAAATTGTTCCACACGACGTGCGTCACGCCAATCCGGACGACGTGGTCGCGAACCGAAAGCATTGAAAGCTGCGTAACGGCTTCGTGGTTGTGTGGGCTATGGCGGAATTCAAATTGGTCGCGTGTGCGCGACGAATTTGATGCGTATCCGTCGAAATTCCCCGTATCGTGCACTTTGCAAATTTCTTAATTAGTTTGTGCACGTTCATCAGATCGAGACAAAACTTGCGCCAACAGGACCGTATCGTTTTTCTGGTCATGTATGCCAAGTTTGGTCCAATTCTGAGACAGTCGAATCCGACGTCGTTTTGCGGGCCCCACGGTCCCATGCAATGGGTGATTTTGTGCACGGCCCACCGAAATCCAACTCTGGACATACGGTCGGGTTCATATCGGAAAACTGGATCCGTAGACATATAGTTTTGATGACTTTAGAGACCATTGACTTTGGCACGCTTTTCGGTGCAAAGCGGGTCCAACGACGGACATCATTTTTGCCCGAAATTATCGTTTTGCCCTTGTGTCCAGAATTGGACTTAAGGACAGACAATTCTAGCTAATTTGACTATTCTGAGATTATTGGTATTGTTTATTTCAGCTTTCGAGGACTGTTGTACAGGTTTTGACTATAGTGGCACATTGAGTTGTTCAGATTGTCGGTTTTACCAGCAAAGGACCACAGGCGAGTACAGTTTATTGTCTGCATTTCGATATTGATTTTCACTATATTTCATTGATTGGCCATTGATTATGTGATTATTTTCTATTATAAAATTGTCGAGTCGGGAATGAGAAGTACCAAGGATGTGTGATCTGACCATAGCCCGTGTTAGACATTGTAGCCCGTGTTTATTTTCTGCAGTAGTGTAGCCCGTGTTTACTTTCTGCAGTAGTGTAGCCCGTGTTTACTTTCTGCAGTAGTGTAGCCCGTGTTTACTTTCTGCAGTAGTGTAGCCCGTGTTTACTTTCTGCAGAAGTGTAGCCCGTGTTTATTTTCTGCAGTAGTGTAGCCCGTGTTTATTTTCTGCAAGTAGTGTAGACCGTGCTTACTTTTCTGCAAGTAGACCTCGTAGACCGTGCGGTGTAGTACCCCAGACCGATCACATATCAAAGGTACTTCTAGCAGTTGGGGAAAGTCTGTTGTGTCTATTTATTTACTATTGGTTTTCTGTATTTACTGTTTATTTTCAAAACTCATGATTGATGTCTAACCTTTGTTTTATAGTCTTTTTCTTTATTGAAATTGCATTCAGTGGATTGTGCTCGTTCCATTCCTGACTGGAAACCAACATTTTCAGGTTAGCCGTGGATCCACTTAGCTTGGGAAGTGACGGGAATACTTGCAGCCAGAAGCCTAGAGACTAGCTAGATAGTTGAGTTGGAGTCATTCTATAATTGTACAAGTTTATATTTTCTGCAAATGTAAAACTTGTGATAATTGTAAGTTAAATTAGTTTCTGTGAATGAGCATTGGATTATTTGTGATTTTGATCTTCATGGCCGTGACAGTGTTCTACCGCCGACACTGCGGCGTAGGCTGGCTTGGACACGTCTCGTATCCGTTTAAAAAAAAAACGGGTGTGGGTCGTGACAGTGTGTATCAAAAGAATTTAATCTTAGTGATTGAAATACCATTTTCTACATGTGGACGGCTAAGGGTAAGCTCCGGCACGACACACGTGTGATGTGTGTCTGCTATTAGTCACATAAGACAATTGGGATAGTCCTGTGTAGCCCACGTATTTACTAAGGTACTTCCCACGCCCAAGTTATGACACAGAATAATCATAAGTCACAAGTCATGATTAGAAAGTCATAAGTCATAGAATGTAGTCATAGAGTACTAGGTGTAAACTAATAGTGTTACATAATTATCTTATGCTAACCACACAAGGATTTATAACAATATTTAAGAAATGGATAATCATAAGTGTAGAGTACTTGCCTCGGATAGTTGTTGTCAACGTGAACGACATGAACGTGTCGACATAGAAAATATTAGAGGCTAACGACTATAAATAATCCCAAAGAATATTTTGATAAAGTCATGGATCATAATGTCCTATAATTCCATTGAAGATCAATAGCAAAAGGGTTCCAAGATTTTCCCAAATAAGAATGTCCAATATTGTCATTGAGTATGAAGATCGTGATAAGGATAGAAGTCCATGTTCAAAGAATAGGGAACATGCAATTAGTTGTTATCAAGCTTTGATAAAGAGAGAATTGATTCAAGAATTAGTCATATACATATATATAGCTAATAACATTTAGCCAAAATACTATTATTAGGTATTTAGAATTTTCTAGTATTATTTCGAAGGCTAAGGCTAGATATTAATTGATAATACATGCCCAAACCAATATTGATCAAACATTATCTTAGGCCCAAAGCCCATGGCTAAATTACAAAAGGATTTATAATAGCCTTTAGGCCAATTTAATTAGACCAATTGACTATTCACTTTTGGGTCAAGATTCAAACGTATAGGGCTCAGAAACCCATAAATTAAATTAAATCATAATTTAGGGCTAATGGCCCAACTCATAAATTGGCATATAGAGCTCAAGACCCGATCTAGATTCAATTTAATAATATAGGGCTAAAAGGCCGAATTAAAATAATAAATTAAATAATATTGGGCTAGTAGTCCTTTTTTTTTATTTAATATTGGGCTAGTAGTCCTTTTTAAATAATAAAAACTAATAAAAAGGCCATTTTCAATTAATCAATAATGTATGTCAAATTGCCCATTAGAATTATTGACTAAATAATATAAGGCTAGTAGCTCATTCATTAAATAATTTAAGGCTAAAAGCTTATTTAATAATCACTAAATAATTTAGGGCTAATAGCCCATTTTGATGATTAACAAACGATATATGGCTAATATCCCATTGTGAATAGAACTAATAACAATGCGGGGCTAAAATCCAAATATGAATTATTGCACAAATGAAATAGGGCTTAAAGCCATATATATATATATATATATATATATATATATATATATATATATATATATATATATATATATATATATATATATATATATATATATATATATATATATATATATATATATATATTTATATATATATATATATATATATATAAATATATATATATATATATATATATATATATATATATATATATATATATATATATATATATATATAATATATATTATATTATATTATATATATATATATATATATATAAGATAAAATAAATATATATACATATAATTTTTCTTTATTATATATATATATATATATATATATATATATATATATATATATATATATATATATATATATATATATATATGCTTTATCTGTTACGACCCGCACCCTAGAGTAAGGGCACGAGAACGTAACAACGCCCAGCCTACGCCGCAGTGTCGGCGGTAGAACGCTGTCCTAGGTCTCATGCATCTAACAGTATAAGGCTAAGCAGTTTATACTCCCCGAATGGGGGTGACATAGCAGATACAGTCTCAATCACATCTAAGGTAGAGCATGATAAAGATAGATAAAACATGAAATCCAAAAAAGATACAGGAGATAGAAGTCTAAGTGTCTAAGATACATAAACCCAGAAATACATCTCAAAACTCAATACAGTAATCCACAAAGTAAATACAACTCCAGACAAAATAAAATAACTATCTAAACAACCTCTACTGTGTCTCCTCTAGGCTAGCAGGCAATCCCAGGCCATCTGTAAAATTTATCAACAGGTCCAGTCAGGACAGGAGCGAGCACAATACATCTCATGCAGTTCATATCATGTCAGGAAATATAAAACAGACAATAGAGTAAGATACATGAAACGCTGTAAGAAGATGTACATGAAAACAGGAGAGATATTTGATAACTGAAAATATATACATGATAAGTAAGAACTGTAAGTGACTAGTGATTTAGAGTACGAGATGGCATGTAATTGGCTTAGGTTGTACATGATGAACATGAAAAGTAACAGAGTGTACATGATGGGTAAATCACATAACCATTTATACTCACCCCTACCCACAATCAATACACAAGGATCTATTCAAGTTACATTACGGACATGATATTTTGGTTATACAAGAAACACATGAGGAAATATGAGCGTACATGAAAGAACATGAGAGTACATGAACGTACATGAAAGAACATGAGAGAACATGAGTGTACATGAATAACACAGAAGCAAGGAATACATGATGTACATGAAACACATGTCATAAAGTATCCGATGCGCCCGCTAAAGGGGATAACATCCCAAGAAGAGATCCGTATAGTACCAATCTGTGATGATAACGTGACAGCATCAAGTAAAAATAATCTAGAGCGAGAATATAATTCGTGATAAGTATAAAACGATCAGAGAATGTACTCGCCTCGTATCTGAATGTCTGAAGTAAATGTACTGCCTGAGGAGAGGTGTCTGTCTCCTAATCAGAGCAACACAAGTTACAACATGTCTAAAATAAGAAAATAGACTGCTACAATGCATCTACATGCTGTCTAGGTCAAACTAGGCTAAAGTCAACACTTGGTCAACTCTAGTCAACTATCTAGTCAAAGCTAGGTCAACTGGGTCAACATAGACTCAATGAAGTCTCACTAGGCCTAACCAGTCTACCCTAGCTAGTACACACCATACAAATCCAAGGCTATACAAGCCAACACAAGTCACATATCAAGATACATCACATTCATGCATATTCAACATTATATATATATATATATATAAGAGAAAAGAACTAACATGTAAAGCTATGTTGTCTGTGAACATGGAGGTGTACATGAAAAGAGAAATCAACACTAGTTATGAGTTTACACTACACATGGCACAAAGCTAACCCATCTACATTACACATGTATTATACTTAACATGCATGGCTACAAGTATACATCTATATACATTAGAGTAGAGACTATTTAAGTTATAACTAACATGCATCTATACTTTACATAAATCTGTATATATTATAGCAATCATTTAGAGAAGGGTTACATGGCATGGTGGTTGATATAGAGTGGGGTGTCCTTGTGCAGAGGGTGAAGTTCATTCTCAGTTTAGTTCCACATTTATATATAAACTAAAGTGAGCTATCCCATAAACTGGTGTAACTAACCACATAAAATGAACCATGTTATCTGAAATCTGCCATTAAGCCAACCTTCCATATGCATGCAGCTCATGCATTGTCTAATACTGAAATTAACTAACATTTCGAATTAAGGGGTTGAAGGTTAACATTACATTCATAGACATTCCACTATATTGAAAACAAAAATTGGCTTGGCAATAGGAAAAGGAAGGTATATATGCTTACATGGACAGTTCAGTGTTCGAACAACCTAAAATGAACTAACATTCAATCTAAATATCAGCTATGCATTGGTTCTATGTCTACATATGAAATCTGATAGTGCATTTATAATATATATACATTATGCATTCATATCTATCATTACATATATACCTTGCATTTATATCTAGCATTCATTATATACTTTCATGCAAGCATTGTATATCATTCTTTCATTCATGCATTTATGCATTGCTTACATATATTACATTAATTGCATTCCTACATGCTTGCATTCAACCATATATATACATTAATGTAAATAGGATATATATCATATATATATCATTTCATTAATCTAACATATCATGCATTACATACTCTATATTCATTTAATTATCCATACTACATAGGCTCATAGGTTACACAAAATGCATATATCGTATAGTCACTCTTTTACTTAAAACCAATACTGTACCAATTGGGCATTTACTAAATTCTAGGATTAAAGTATGTTGTAGTACTTCGTGTTAGTTTTCTGAAACTTCAAACGGATCGCATTTTCGTGTCCGGAAGCTCCCGAAATCGCGAAAATACCGAAACGCGTTCGTCTTTCGTACTGCTGACACTCAAATAATTCTACAGAAAGTTACACAAAGAATTTGGCTTATTAAAATATATATTTGGAAAGCTAACTTCGATACGGTTCTTTTAAAAAAACAGAAGATAAATCAGAGTTTTAAGCTAAAAGTTATGACATTTCTAAGTTGCTATTGCTACTAAAAACGTGGATAATAATTATGACGAATTTGGGTAGTTTGAGACAAAAGAACACAAGTATATAACATAATATATCAAGAACTCACTCTCTACACTAATATATATATATATATGAGACACTATAGAACACATCTCCAATACAAAAATATGAGATTAAATATGTAATAATTTATTCTTACATAACAACAACACATAGTGTGTCCAAATTTGGGGTTTTTCCACATGGACACAACCACAACACAAAGGACACTCCTATGACCTCCAAATGGACACGAAATGGACATAAATAGAGATACAACCATGGGGGTCATTCCTATGGGTTCAAAATATTTCTATATGCATGTAGGGATGGATTAGAGGAGAGATTATACCTTTCGGGAGAGAGATTCAAAGGAAAAGCCTTTCGACACGGCACCGACACGTAGAGATTCCAAAAGGACACGAACGAGCTCCGAATCCTCCCAAACTTGGCTAGTACCCTCTAAACATGGAGTAGAGGAGAAATGAAGAAGATTTGGTGGAAGAAGGGGTTGATTTGGAGATGAAATCAATGGAGGTTCATCTCTAAATTAATTTGGGGAAGAACAAGAGAGAGAAAGTGGATGAAAACAAATGAATGAGGGAGTGACTCACTCCTTATCCCCCCCCCCCATTGGTGGCTGCCCAAAAATGGTGTGGTGTCCCCTATTTGAATGTCCAAAATGCCCTCCACTAATCTATTTGATTTAAATTAGGAATGGGTTAAAGGTTGAGGTCAATTTAGTCTAGTTTTAAGTCTCTAATTAAACTAAACCTATCCATAAATAATTAGTCTAACTACTAACAAAAATTAATATCATGTAGACTAAAATTAATATCATGTGGACCATGCCTAACTAGTGTGTGGGTCCCACTAGAGTCAAACTACCCCTCGGGTCCCCGTTTCAAGTCGGATTGAGTTAAAATTCGAACCCGACTCAAATAATCCCAAAATAATATCATAAATAATAAAATAAATTTCAACCCCAAAATAATATCATAAATAATAAAATAAATTTTAAAAATATTCAAAAATATAAAATGACAAAAATACCCCTATTTCTGAAAACTGGGGGTGACAAATCTATCCACCTTAAAAATTTCGTCCTCGAAATTAAAACAAAGCAATCACAGGAAACACATGCAGAAAACAATCTCATTCAAATACTTTTCAAAAAAAAATCAGCAATAAAAAAAATCTCTTTGAGGCACATCAAACATTGTAAATAAAAACTGATACGTGTCCTTATACAGGGTTATAGCTTAGTATTGAAAGGTTAAATCCAGTTTTAGTTCAGCATTTACACATAAAATTTAAAAATAAGCTAACATTTAAACCAGTGCAATATTAATATAATACAGTTTCAGATTTTAGGGGTTTGAAACATCACAACCAATCTCAATGCTCCCAATACATCCTAACATGATAGAAATGAAACCCTAACATACTATCAATACATTTATCTATGCATACAGTTCAATATTACATGTTAAATCTGAAATTGAACTAAACATTAGAAATCAATTAAAAATGTTAACATGTATTCAGTTTTAGGATATTAGAGAAATTTGAACATCAACCAACCCAATATTTATCACAACCTAACATGTAAGAATATGTGTCACGCCCCAGAACCAGAATACTGGAGAGCGGGGGCAGACATAGCCAGCTACGTATATTGAAATAGAATACATCTCAACTATACGGTCATGGCTGTCTAGATATGAGGGTTTACTACAAGCCAGCAGTCTCTTAAGGTCAAGCCTATTGTCTCAATCTCAAGCAATTAACAGAGTTACAAGATGTTAGAGCATCAAATATATATATAAGGCGTCCCAAATATTACATATTGGATGATCATGAAGCTAGTCGTACAAAATGATAGGACTAGCAAGAGTTCAGTCATACATGATCAACCCTAGGATTTGTTAATCATGTTTACAGCCCGTAGGCAGACAGTAAGTAAATGTGCATCGAGCTAACAGGTGCTCGTCGGCTAAACGCCTCAAAAGAATAAATTTACATATAAGTGGGTGAAATAAAAAAAGAAAACCCACTCGTAGCCCAGGTTCCGTCTAGTGTTCACCATTGGGCTGGAAGCTGGGTAGATCCTCGGGAGCTACTCCGAAATCTGGCCACACAAAACCAGCTGGGTCAAACCCCAGAAAGAGCAAGTGCCACAAAGGAGGCCACAAATAAGAACAAAAGCCAGCATATCAGAATATAAAGAATAAAGGAAGTACAAGTAATAAAAGTACACAGGGTGATAAACGACTAGGGACGTAGAACCATTCCGGGAGCCAGGTTACAATCCTTAAACCAAACAAGGACCGGGATTGTAACCCTTCGCCTGAATAGGTCACTGCCTCTACCCATTTATCGTTAGAGATAAGTAAAACAATCATGATCAAGAGTTCCAGGTACAAGGCTAGACAAGACTTAGACAGGGCTGGACACCATTCATTCACAATCGGCCAAGCAAGTACTACGGCTTACTACTTTAACTAACTAGGGTTATCACAAGCCTAATTACTAACAAGATGCAAGTGAGAAACTCCCAGTCCCAAGCCCTGCAGACCATCCAGTTATCCTTCCGCAGGTTGAGAGTTATAGGTAGGTACATTGCCCGGGAGACAAATGTACCAGGTGACTTAGAGGGTACAACACATGACAGTGTGCTGGAAATGTGCTCTACTCGTCGGCAAGCTACAAGTCCATTAAAGCACCCAGATAACGAGATTGCCTGTGACTGGGAATTCTCCATGTTCTAGTTTGATCTAATAATTAGCCTAATCCAATTTAGCGCGAGTCCCTGGCCGTGGTACCCAGGAAGTCACGTCCTAGACATGATGCAAGACAAGACAAGTGGATTGTGCAAACAAGCAAGCAGGAACACCCACGGTGTCAAGGCAAGTCAAGTCAAGTTATCAAGTCAAGTCAAGTCAAGAGTGCGCCGCCACGGGCCACTATCAAGTTATCAAGGTAAATCATGTCAGGGTACTTGTCAGGGGTGCGCCACGACGGGCCACTATCAAGTCAGGTTGGTCGTATCAAGAGTGCACCACTACGGGTTACTGTCATGTTATACTAGTTCCTTGTCATACCATGCTGTGTACAATAGTTATTCCAAACATATTAAGCAAAATCAAGTTCATGCCAAAAGGCATAAGGATATAAAATGGGCGTAAAATACCTAATAAAATACTAATATAAAATAGGACTATAGAAGAGCCAAGATCAAGAAATAACAAATTCATCATAGACAAGTAGGTTGTGCAAGGGGGTCAGGGGTAGGTCTGCGCAGGGGGTGCACTGCGCATGGAAGAGCTGTGCAAGAGTTGTCTTGTGCAAGGGTTACCTTGCGCAAGGGTAGACTGTGCAGGGGTGTCCTTGCACAAGGATGGTTTGCGCAAGGGTGGGTTGCGCAGAAGTGAATTACGCAGGAGCAGTTTACGCAGAAGTGAATTGCGCAGGGGTTACTTTGCGCATGGCTGGATTGCGCATGGCTAGCTTGCGCCAGCGCAGTACAGCGCAGCGCAAAGCGCTGGCCAAGTGACTGCGCAAACGGCCATGCGCTAAAGAGCACAGGCCAGGGGTGCGCAATCGGCCATGCGCTAAAAAGCGCAAGGCAGGGGGGCTGTTCTTCCTGGCCGAGAGCAAGTCCAAAAACACCAAGAACTTCAATTCTTCATATTTTTGTCAAATCAAAACCAAATCTAGATTTTCAAAGTTCTAACTTGAGTAAAATTGAATTCTCTTCCACATGGAAGCATCAAAACAAGCAAAAATCAAAGTTTAATAGATCAAAACCAAGGATTTCCAAAAATGGTTAAAACCTAGATCTAGAAGAATGAAGGCTCCAAATCACAAAATTCTAAGTTCTAATGTTGATCTACATGTCCTAATCTATCAAATGGACAAATAAAATTGGGTGCTTATTTGTTGGCAAGGTGCACTTGCCTATTGGTTGGGGAGTTGTGGAAGAAGGAAGAAGAAGAAGTTTGCAAGAAATAAATGAGAGAATAAAGAGGAGAGAGAAAAGTAGGTGGTGTTATAAAGTGGGGGAGTTGTGGTATGTTGAGGGAGGAGTGTAGGTTAAGGTGTTCCATTCATGATGAACCAAACTAGACCAACTTTTACAAAATAAAACCAAGCCATGGTCCAAAATCCATTTACGAGAAACCAAAATCCGCAAGTCGAGAAAATAAAATACGTGCCAAAAATCAAATACGAGCATAAATACGAAATACAGGAAATGGGGGTGACAACTCTACCCACCTTCAAAGAATTCCGTCCTCGGAATTTAATCAAGGAGCTAGAGATTGCCACGACAAGCTATACTAAGCACAGACAAGCTACACTAAGCAGTTCAATCATACAATCATACAATACAAGCAAGGAAGGGAAAGCGTAAGGCACAAGGAAGACATTATACCTTACGAGTCAAACAGGTAGGGATATCGCGATCGGATGTCGTCCTCACGCTCCCACGTTGACTCACCTAGAGAGTGATGACCCCAAGCAACACGGACTAAGTTAATAGTCTTGTTCTTGAGCGTCTTTTCTCTCCGGTCCAATATAGACACGGGCCTCTCCTCATACGAAAGGTTGGTACCAACAACCAATTCTGAATGATCTAGGATATGGCTCGGGTTCGGGATGTACCGTCTTAATTGGGACACATGGAATACATCATGTACCTCACTTAGCGACGGCGGAAGAGCGAGACGATAGGACACATCGCCTACTCGCTCCAGAATATCGAACGGCCCTATATACCTAGGACTAAGCTTTCCCCGTACGCCAAAATGAATGACGCCGTGGGTAGGTGAGATCCTAAGGAATACATGGTCGTCGACGGCAAATTCTAAGGGACGCCGATGAGCATCGGCCCAATGGCGCTGGCGATCCTGAGCAACTCGGAGGTGATCTCTGACTCTCCTGACCACTTCAACCGTCTGAGAAATCAGTTCTGGACCAAGCATCTGCCTCTCTCCGACATCGTCCCATGCTAACGGGGATCTGTACTTCCTACCATACAGAGCCTCGAAGGGTGCCATCTGGATATTGGCCTGGAAACTATTGTTGTACGAGAATTCTACCAGGTGCAGGTGATCCTCCCACGAACCACCGAAGTCAAGGGTACATGACCGCAACATATCTTCGAGAGTTTGTATAGTACGCTCTGACTGCCCATCTGTCTGCGGATGATACGCTGAGCTGAACTTGAGACGAGTCCCCAAACTTTGATGAAGACTGTGCCAGAAGTGCGATGTGAATCTCGTATCCCTGTCCGATACTATGCTGACTGGCACTCCGTGAAGTCTGACAATCTGCCTGAGATACATCTCTGCTAGCTGTGCCGTCGACTGTCCAACTCTAAACGGAAGAAAGTGTGCCACCTTGGTAAGCCTGTCCACAATAACCCAAATAGCATCTCTGCCTGCCGGAGATCTGGGTAACCCAGTCACGAAATCCATGGTAATGTGTTCCCACTTCCATTCTGGGATCGGTAAAGGTTGAAGAAGTCCAGCTGGCCTCTGATGTTCAGCCTTGACTTATTGGCAAACCAAACATCGAGAGACATACCGGGCTATCTCCCTCTTTATACCATTCCACCAAAAGTGTTGACGAATATCTCTGTACATCTTCGTGCTGCCTGGGTGAATGGAGTATTGCGAACTGTGAGCCTCTGCCATGACTTTCTGTCTGATATCTCCACTGGGTACACAAAGACGCGTGCCGTGTCGAAGTGTACCATCCTCATGAATACATAACTCTGGCCTTCTCCCTGCCTCACACTCTGCTCTGAGACGCTGAATCTTGGAATCTGTTAACTGTGCTGTCCGGATCCTCTCAACTATGGTGGACTGAATCTGTAGGCTGGCCATCAAGGCCACATTGGAAGGAAGAATCACTTCAATTCCCATCTTCTGAAGATCTGCCAATAGCTCTAGTTACGCCGTCAGGAAATAAACTCCGGCTCTCCGGCTCAACACATCTGCTACGACGTTGGCCTTCCCTGGATGATACTGCAAGTCCACATCATAGTCCACAAGTAGCTCGAGCCATCTTCTCTGCCGCATATTAAGATCCTTCTGGGTGAAAACATACTTCAGGCTCTTATGATCAGTAAATATCTCCACTCTGTCTCCGTACAAGTAGTGCCTCCACAACTTAAGTGCAAACACTACTGCTGCTAGCTCCAATTCGTGGGTCGGGTAATTCTTCTCATGATCACGGAGTTGACGTGACGCATAAGCAATTACCTTCCCATGCTGCATCAAAACACATCCCAATCCTCTGCCTGAAGCATCGCAGTAAACTGTGAATCCTCCGGTCCCATCTGGAAGTGTAAGAATGGGAGCCGTTATCAAACCTTGCTTCAACTTCTCAAATGATTCCTGACATTCTGCCGTCCAAACGAACGGCACATCCTTGCGGGTCAACTGGGTCATCGGCGCTGAAATCCTTGCAAAATCAGAGACGAACCGCCGGTAGTAGCCGGCCAATCCAAGAAAGCTGCGAACTTCTGCTACTGAGCTGGGTACTGGCCATGCCTCGATAGCTACAATCTTCTGGGGATCCACTTCCACTCCTCCTCTGGTAATGATGTGACCTAAGTAAGAAATGCGATCGAGCCAGAACTCGCATTTACTGAACTTGGCGTACAACTGGTGCTCTCTGAGAATCTGGAGGACAACTCTGAGATGCTGCTCGTGCTCTGCTTCACTCTTGCTGTAGACCAGGATGTCATCAAGGAATACTATCACAAACTGATCCAAGTAAGGCATAAAAATACGGTTCATGAGGTCCATGAACACTGTCGGTGCATTGGTCGCTCCAAAGGGCATAACTAGAAACTCCCAATGCCCGTACCTAGATCTGAACGCCGTCTTCGGGATGTCCTGCTCTCTGACTCTGATCTGGTGGTATCCTGACTGTAAGTCTATCTTCGAGAAAACTGAAGCCCCCTTGAGTTGATCAAACAAGTCATCTATCCTTGGAAGAGGGTATCTGTTCTTGATTGTCACTGAGTTCAAGGTACGGTAATCAACACATAGCCTAGACGTACCATCCCTCTTTTTCACAAGAAGCATCGGGGCTCCCTAAGGCGATCCACTAGCACGAATGAATCCCTTGGTTCTAAGTTCTTCAATCATCTTGTACAAAATCTCCAATTCTGAAGGCGCCATCCTGTAGACTCGCTCTGATACTGGTGCTGTCCCGGGAATCAAGTCGATGGTGAACTCGATCTCCCGCTCTGGTGGCATCCCTGGAAGTTCCTCTGGGAAGACATCTGGAAACTCTTCAACTATCCGGGGCAACTGCACTGCTGCTACTGCCATCCGCAATACTGGAGGAGATGGCTCTACGGCGCCTCTAGAAAATGAAAACTCTGGCTCTCCGGGAATGCTAAAGACAACTCTGCCAGCATGGCAGTCTATCCTAGCATAATAGTTCCTTAACCAATCCATACCTAGGACTACATCATAGTCTGCCATAGGGAACTCTATAAGCCTAGCGGGGAACTCTCTACCGCTAACTACGATCCGACACGAGGAAAATACTCGATCTACTCCCACAAGACCATTACCAGTAAGTATATTGAGCCTTACTGATAATGACTCGGGCTCCAACCCTATCCGTGTCGTGAATCGTGCAGACATGAATGAATGCGATGCACCAGAATCAAATAATACAGATGCTGGAAAGGTGTTGACGAGAATAGTACCTGCCACTACCTCACCTGGTGCAACTTCTTCTTCCATGGTCATCATCATAGCCTGACCTCTAGCTGCGGGTCCTCTCTGCTGGAAACCCCTCTGTTGGTTCTGTGCTGGAGCCTGGGTGAACTGCTGCTGGTTCTGCTGCTGAAAGGCCTGGGCCTGAGGCAACAATGGCCTCGGGTACTGCTGCTGCTGCTGCTGGACTGGAACTGGGGCTGGTCCTCTCACCGAAGAACTAGAAAGATTGGATGATGATGGACCTCCCCTATTCGGGCAGGTCCCTATCTGGTGGTCTGCTCCTCCACAAGCCAGGCACAATCCCTGTGCCCTACGACACTCTGCCACTACATGGCACGGCTTTCCGCAATGAGAACATTCCACCGTGGAAGACTGCTTCTGCTTCTGCTGCTGCGGATACGTCGGGGTCGAATGCTGAACCGACGTCACTGAGGCCGCCCGCCTCGGAGTCCCAATGGTTAATCCCCTAGCTGCCGGGGCTGGAGCTGATGATTGGTGCATCTGACAGTGGGACCGCTTCCTGCCTCCGGTCCTGTCCATAATTCTCTGGGAGGTATACTCATGCCTCCTTGCTGCCTTCAATACTGCATCGAACGTCTGGTGCTCGAACTGCTCCACGGCCAATAATATCTCTAAATGCAGTCCCTGCTGGAACCGCTGAGCCCTATCGAACTCGGTTGCCACCAAGGTGGGGGCGAACCTACTCAGCCTGGAAAACTCGGTCGCATAGCCATCGACCGTCCTGCCTCCTTGCTTCAAGTTGGTGAACCGGGTCTGCAGGTCATACCGTGCCACCGTATCGAAGTACTTTGTCTGGAACCTCTCTCTGAACGTCACCCAAGTGACTGGTGCCGCTAACCCCATGGCCTGAGCCGCCCACCAATCGCGAGCCAAGTCTAACAACTGTAGGCGTACCACCGCCACCTTCTCATTCTCAGGTGTCCTAGCTGCTTCCAGGACCACCTCGGTATCCTGAAGCCAAGCGTCTGCGGCAATCGCATCTTCACTGCCGTCAAAGAAGGGAGGGTTCAAGCGCTTGAAACTGTTGGCCGCCTGATTCCCTTGGGGACCTCCTCGGTTTAGTGCATCATGAACTTCCTGGTGCAATGCGTCGCCTCGACGATCTTGGGATGCAAGCAGTTCTCTGATAAGCCCTACCAAAGGTCCCTCATCCTGTCTAGCTGGTTGAACGGGCGGAGCTGCCTGAACTGGAGGTTCTGAGCCTCCGGAAAGCATAACTCGGGAGGCTACTCCAGAGTGCTGAGCTTGATCTTCCTGGCGCTGGGGTGCTTGTCGAGCTTCCTCTGGCTGGTTGGCAGGTCCGGGAGTAATGCCGCTGAAGAAGACGACATAGGGAACAATAAGGAAAGGACCAGGACAGATCAATGATACAAGCAATGTGATCAGGTCGAGATTCTCAGGGATTTGAAGATACGAGCAGAGATCAAGGACGAATATTGATTGAGACATCTATTCGGTAAACCCTCACATTTTTTAAATGCCAAGACCTGCATGGGCTACCACTTAAACCATGTCACGCCCCAGAACCAGAATACTGGAGAGCGGGGGCAGACATAGCCAGCTACGTATATTGAAATAGAATACATCTCAACTATACGGTCACGGCTGTCTAGATATGAGGGTTTACTACAAGCCAGCAGTCTCTTAAGGTCAAGCCTATTGTCTCAATCTCAAGCAATTAACAGAGTTACAAGATGTTAGAGCATCAAATATATATATATAAGGCGTCCCAAATATTACATATTGGATGATCATGAAGCTAGTCGTATAAAATGATAGGACTAGCAAGAGTTCAGTCATACATGATCAACCCTAGGATTTGTTAATCATGTTTACAGCCCGTAGGCAGACAGTAAGTAAATGTGCATCGAGCTAACAGGTGCTCGTCGGCTAAACGCCTCAAAAGAATAAATTTACATATAAGTGGGTGAAACAAAAAGGGAAAACCCACTCGTAGCCCGGGTTCCGTCTAGTGTTCACCATTGGGCTGGAAGCTGGATAGATCCTCGGGAGCTGCTCCAAAATCTGGCCACACAAAACCAGCTGGGTCAAACCCCAGAAAGAGCAAGTGCCACAAAGGAGGCCACAAATAAGAACAAAAGCCAGCATATCAGAACATAAAGAATAAAGGAAGTACAAGTAATAAAAGTACACAGGGCGATAAACGACTAGGGACGTGGACCCATTCCGGGAGCCAGGTTACAATCCTTAAACCAAACAAGGACCGGAATTGTAACCCTTCGCCTGAATAGCTCACTGCCTCTACCCATTTATCGTTAGAGATAAGTAAAACAATCATGATCAAGAGTTCCAGGTACAAGGCTAGACAAGACTTAGACAGGGCTGGACACCATTCATTCACAATCGGCCAAGCAAGTACTACGGCTTACTACTTTAACTAACTAGGGTTATCACAAGCCTAATTACTAACAAGATGCAAGTGAGAAACTCCCAGTCCCAAGCAATACAGACCATCCAGTTATCCTTCCGCGGGTTGAGAGTTATAGGTGGGTAAATTGCCCGGGAGACAAATGTACCCTTAGGTGACTTAGAGGGTGCAACACATGACAGTGTGCTGGAAATGTGCTCTACTCGTCGACAAGCTACAAGTCCATTAAAGCGCCCAGATAACGAGATTGCCTGTGACTGGGAATTCTCCATGTTCTAGTTTGATCTAATAATTAGCCTAATCCAATTTAGCGCGAGTCCCTGGCCGTGGTACCCAGGAAGTCACGTCCTAGACATGATGCAAGACAAGACAAGTGGATTGTGCAAACAAGCAAGCAGGAACACCCATGGTGTCAAGGCAAGTCAAGTCAAGTTATCAAGTCAAGTCAAGTCAAGAGTGCGCCGCCACGGGCCACTATCAAGTTATCAAGGTAAATCATGTCAGGGTACTTGTCAGGGGTGCGCCACGACGGGCCACTATCAAGTCAGGTTGGTCGTGTCAGGAGTGCACCACTACGGGTCACTGTCATGTTATACTAGTTCCTTGTCATACCATGCTGTGTACAATAGTTATTCCAAACATATTAAGCAAAATCAAGTTCATGCCAAAAGGCGTAAGGATATAAAATGGGCGTAAAATACCTAATAAAATACTAATATAAAATAGGACTATAGAAGAGCCAAGATCAAGAAATAACAAATTCATCATAGACAAGTAGGTTGTGCAAGAGGGTCAGGGGTAGGTCTGCGCAGGGGGTGCACTGCGCATGGAAGAGCTGCGCAAGAGTTGTCTTGCGCAAGGGTTACCTTGCGCAAGGGTAGACTGCGCAGGGGTTACCTTGCACAAGGGTGGTTTGCGCAAGGGTGGGTTGCGCAGAAGTGAATTGCGCAGGTGCGGTTTGCGCAGAAGTGAATTGCGCAGGGGTTACTTTGCGCATGGCTGGATTGCGCATGGCTAGCTTGCGCCAGCGCAGTACAGCGCAGCGCAAAGCGCTGGCCAAGTGACTGCGCAAACGGCCATGCGCTAAAGAGCACAGGCCAGGGGTGCGCAATCGGCCATGCGCTAAAAAGTACAAGGCAGGGGGGCTGTTCTTCCTGGCCGAGAGCAAGTCCAAAAATACCAAGAACTTCAATTCTTCATATTTTTGTCAAATCAAAACCAAATCTAGATTTTCAAAGTTCTAACTTGAGTAAAATTGAATTCTCTTCCACATGGAAGCATCAAAACAAGCAAAAATCAAAGTTTAATAGATCAAAACCAAGGATTTCCAAAAATAGTTAAAACCTAGATCTAGAAGAATGAAGGCTCCAAATCACAAAATTTCAAGTTCTAATGTTGATCTAC
Organism: Iris pallida; assembly: GCA_029216955.1. Taxonomy (NCBI): domain Eukaryota; kingdom Viridiplantae; phylum Streptophyta; class Magnoliopsida; order Asparagales; family Iridaceae; genus Iris; species Iris pallida. The sequence goes on along the minus strand of JANAVB010037235.1, from coordinate 5,755 downwards.
ATATCCTAATCTATCAAATGGACAAATAAAATTGGGTGCTTATTTGTTGGCAAGGTGCACTTGCCTATTGGTTGGGGAGTTGTGGAAGAAGGAAGAAGAAGAAGTTTGCAAGAAATAAATGAGAGAATAAAGAGGAGAGAGAAAAGTAGGTGGTGTTATAAAGTGGGGGAGTTGTGGTGTGTTGAGGGAGGAGTGTAGGTTAAGGTGTTCCATTCATGATGAACCAAACTAAACCAACTTTCACAAAATAAAACCAAGCCATGGTCCAAAATCTATTTACGAGAAACCAAAATCCGCAAGTCGAGAAAATAAAATACGTGCCAAAAATCAAATACGAGCATAAATACGAAATATAGGAAATGGGGGTGACAATATGAAACCTAAATTTATATCCCTACATACCACAATGTATACAGCTCAAAATATTATATTTAAAAAAACAGTAAATTGAACTAATCACTTAGAATCCAGTATTAATGGTTAATATGCACACAGTCTCAGATTTGACAAATTCAAACATAACGCAACTAATTTTTTTTGAATTGAAACCCTATGTATAACATGCATGTGCAGTGATGTAAACATAACTAATAACATAAAATTTATATTTAAATTACGAATTTAAGCTGGAAAAAGTAGAGAACTAGAAATATTAGGGTTTTAGAAATTTAAACATCAACAACATATTAATATGTATTTAGATAGGTTGGAATTCAAAGTGTAGCATGCATACGTATCAGGCAAGTGTCTGCTATATATATATTCATATATTCTCATGTCCCAATATAAAAATCAAATTCTACGTTAAGACTAACATTTAGATTCCTACCAAGATTGTAAAGTAGGTGATTGGTGTAATCAAGACAGTTTTATTATTATTATTATTATTTAATACAAGAATAATAGCAAGAAGGAAATAACGATAAAATCTGTTCTGCTTATCTGTTTAAAGAAGGAACCATTTTGAAACCCAGAGCTAAACTATCAAATCCAAGATAAGGTCTAGCAAAATCATCGATTCATTATATTAAGAAGTCAAACAAGGTTTATAACAACAGCCAAAGCTACTACTAAGTTAAATTATGAGAAACAAATCAAAACAAAAATTTCCTCTTTTTTTTTGAAAGACTGAACAAAAGTAGTGAAAACATGTTCAAAAGCATTTAAGGTACAATCTGATAATTATATGCGTCTATCAAAATTATGGTGCTCTAAATCCTCGTCATACTAGTAAGTAAGGCTACGATAATCACAGAGTCCTTGACTTAGGCACATACCTCTAGAATCATGGTATTTAACATTTTACGATGCCGCTAGCTTGGCTGCGAAAACCTTAAATTCCTACACCCGAGAAATATATCCAAGTCAGACTATATATCCTCACCATGCTGGCTAATGTGACTGTGGAAGACTAGATTCCATAACATAGATGACCTAGCCCATATAATTTTATCTTGACAAAAATTAAATTAAATCAACAATGAATACCCAAAAATTAAATTTATCAACGAACATCAAGATTCAAAAATAAAAAAAATCCATCAAATCATATAAATACAAACTCGGATGCAACTGCTAACATCAAGATTCAAAATTCCACAATTATCATCAAAATCAAGTTCAACAACAGAAAGTAAAGATAAATCAAATCAAGGGAAGAAGAGTTTTTCAAATCGAAGTTAAAATAAGATTCTCAAGTGTCGTCCCAGGAATCTCTTGAGGGATCCTAACTGTGATTGAGTACCTTTAAAATATATCCTAATCCAACTGCAGGCTGCAGTGGTACTCTAGTTCGAATACCACTACACAAACTCGACCTACATGGGCCACCACTAAAAATGTGTCACGACTCGCACCCTAGAGTAAGGGCACGAGAACGTAACAACGCCCAGCCTACGCCGCAGTGTCGGTGGTAGAACGCTGTCCTAGGTCTCATGTATCTAACAGTATAAGGCTAAGCAGTTTATACTCCCCGAATGGGGGTGACATAGCAGATACAGTCTCAATCACATCTAAGGTAGAGCATGATAAAGATAGATAAAACATGAAATCCAAAAGAGATACAGGAGATAGAAGTCTAAGTGTCTAAGATACATAAACCCAGAAATACATCTCAAAACTTAATACAGTAATCCACAAAGTAAATACAACTCCAGACAAAATAAAATAACTATCTAAACAACCTCTATTGTGTCTCCTCTAGGCTAGCAGGCAATCCCAGGCCATTTGTAAAATTTATCAACAGGTCCAGTCAGGACAGGAGCGAGCACAATACATCTCATGCAGTTCATATCATGTCAGGAAATATAAAGCAGGCAATAGAGTAAGATACATGAAATGCTGTAAGAAGATGTACATGAAAACAGGAGAGATATTTGATAACTGAAAATATATACATAATAAGTAAGAACTGTAAGTGACTAGTGATTTAGAGTACGAGATGGCATGTAATTGGCTTAGGTTGTACATGATGAACATGAAAAGTAACAGAGTGTACATAATAGGTAAATCACATGACCATTTATACTCACCCCTACCCACAATCAATACACAAGGATCTATTCAAGTTACGTTACGGACATGATATTTTGGTTATACAAGAAACACATAAAGAAACATGAGCGTGCATGAAAGAACATGAGAGTACATGAACGTACATAAAAGAACATGAGAGAACATGAGTGTACATGAATAACGCAGAAGCAAAGAATACATGATGTACATGAAACACGTGTCATAAAGTATCCGATGCGCCCGCTAAGGGGGATAACATCCCAAGAAGAGATCCGTATAGTACCAATCCGTGATGATAACGTGACAGCATCAAGTAAAAGTAATCTAGAGCGAGAATATAATTCGTGACAAGTATGAAACGATCAGAGAATGTACTCGCCTCGTATCTGAATGTCTGAAGTAAATGTAATGCCTGAAGTGAGGTGTCTGTCTCCTAATCAGAGCAACACAAGTTACAACATGTCTAAAATAAGGAAATAGACTGCTACAATGCATCTACATGCTGTCTAGGTCAAACTAGGCTAAAGTCAACACTTGGTCAACTCTAGTCAACTATCTAGTCAAAGCTAGGTCAACTGGGTCAACATCGACTCAATGAAGTCTCACTAGGCCTAACCAGTCTACCCTAGCTAGTACACACCATACAAATCCAAGGCTATACAAGCCAACACAAGTCACATATCAAGATACATCACATTCATACATATTCAACATTATATATATATATATATATATATATATATATATATATATATATATATATATATATATATATATATATATATATATATATATATATATATATATATATATATATATATATATATAAATATATATATATTTTATATATATATATATATATATATATATATAAGAGAAAAGAACTAACATGTAAAGCTATGTGTGTGTGTGAACTAGGAGGTGTACATGAAAAGAGAAATCAACACTAGTTATGAGTTTACACTACACATGGCATAAAGCTAACCCATCTACATTACACATGTATTATACTTAACATGCATGGCTACAAGTATACATCTATATACATTAGAGTATAGACTATTTAAGTTATAACTAACATGCATCTATACTTTACATAAATCTATATATATTATAGCAATCATTTAGAGAAGGGTTACATGGCATGGTGGTTGATATAGAGTGGGGTGTCCTTGTGCAGAGGGTGAAGTTCATTCTCAGTTTAGTTCCATATTTACATATAAACTAAAGTAAGCTATCCCATAAACTGGTGTAACTAACCACATAAAATGAACCATGTTATCTGAAATCTGCCATTAAGCCAACCTTCCATATGCATACAGCTCATGCATTGTCTAATACTGAAATTAACTAACATTTCGAATTAAGGGGTTAAAGGTTAACATTACATTCATAGACATTCCACTATATTGAAAACTAAAATTGGCTTGGCAATAGGAAAAGGAAGGTATATATGCTTACATGGACAGTTTAGTGTTCGAACAACCTAAAATGAACTAACATTCAATCTAAATATCAGCTATGCATTGGTTCTATGTCTACATATGAAATCTGATATTGTATTTCCAATATTTATACATTATGCATTCATATCTATCATTACATATATACCTTGCATTTATATCTAGCATTCATTATATACTTTCATGCATGCATTGTATATCATTCTTTCATTCATGCATTTATGCATTGCTTACATATATTACATTAATTGTATTCCTACATGCTTGCATTCAACCATATATACATTAATGTAAATAGGATATATATCATATATATATCATTTCATTCATCTAACATATCATGCATTACATACTCTATATTCATTTAATTATCCATACTACATAGGCTCATAGGTTACACAAAATGCATATATCGTATAGTCACTCTTTTACTTAAAACCAATACTGTACCAATTGGGCATTTACTAAATTCTAGGATTAAAGTATGTTGTAGTATTTCGTGTTAGCTTTCTGAAACTTCAAACAGATTGCATTTTCGTGTCCGAAAGCTTCCGAAATCGCGAAAATACCGAAACGCGTTCGTCTTTCGTACAGCTGACACTCAAATAATTCTACAGAAAGTTACAGAAAGAATTTGGCTTATTAAAATATATATTTGGAAAGCTAACTTTGATACGGTTCTTTGAAAAAAATGGGAGATAAATCGGAGTTTTAAGCTAAAAGTTATGACATTTCTAAGTTGCTATTGCTACTAAAAACGTGGATAAAAATTATGATAAATTTGGGTAGTTTGAGACAAAAGAACACAAGTATATAACATAATATATCAAGAACTCACTCTCTACACTAATATATATATATATGAGACACTATAGAACACATCTCCAATACAAAAATATGAGATTAAATATGTAATAATTCATTCATACATAACAACAACATATAGTGTGTCCAAATTTGGGATTTTCCCACATGGACACAACCACAACACAAAGGACACTCCTATGACCTCCAAATGGACACGAAATGGACACAAATAGAGATACAACCATGGGGTTCATTCCTATGGGTTCAAAATATTTCTATATGCATGTAGGGAAGGATTAGAGGAGAGATTATATCTTCCGGGAGAGAGATTCAAAGGAAAAGCCTTCCGACACGGCACCAACACGTAGAGATTCTAAAAGGACACGAACGAGCTCCGAATCCTCCCAAACTTGGCTAGCACCCTCTAAACATGGAGTAGAGGAGAAATGAAAAAGATTTGGTAGAAGAAGGGGTTGATTTGGAGATGAAATCAATGGAGGTTCATCTCTAAATTAATTTGGGGAAGAACAAGAGAGAGAAAGTGGATGAAAACAAATGAATGAGAGAGTGACTCACTCCTTATCCCCCCCCCATAGGTGGCTGCCCAAAAATGGTGTGGTGTCCCCTATTTGAATGTCTAAAATGCCCTCCACTAATCTATTTGATTTAAATTAGGAATGGGTTAAAGGTTGAGGTCAATTTAGTCTAGTTTTAAGTCTTTAATTAAACTAAACCTATCCATAAATAATTAGTCTAACTACTAACAAAAATTAATATCATGTGGACTAAAATTAATATCATGTGGGCCATGTCTAACTAGTGTGTGGGTCCCACTAGAGTCAAACTACCCCCCGGGTCCCCGTTTCAAGTCGGATTGAGTTGAAATTCGAACCCGACTCAAATAACCCCAAAATAATATCATAAATAATAAAATAAATTTTAACCCCAAAATAATATCATAAATAATAAAA
>JANAVB010037234.1:0-38433 GCA_029216955.1 Iris pallida | reverse complement strand
TTCCTTTCCACCTAGCAAACTTAGCCCTTAAGGTTTTGACTAAGGGGATAGATATTTCTAGGTTTTCTAAATATCTAAGAAAGTAATATCTTAGATATTTTCAACCTAAGATATTTATACATAAGCTAACATCTAACATTAGTCTTCTAGGTTAGTGGCTAACCTCTAGATTAGGCTAAACTAGGTTAAGGACTAACATGACACTTAACAACTAATTAAATAATAATAAATTACATAAATCCAAATAAATTCTAATAAATTACCAAAATACCTTTGAGACTAAAAAAGTGGTAATTTTGATATCCTAATCACATGGTTAGGCTCATATGGTCATAGTTAGTCTCTAAGTCATGTAATCTCTAGGGTTACATTAGGGTTACACTAGTAGTTAACCAAAGTCATAAGCCATGACTTAGAAAATAGTTTTAAACTATCTAAAAATCACCAAAATTCATAACATGACTAAATCACCATTATTTAATAATAAAATAATAAATTTTCAAAATATCCCAATTTCAGAAAACTGGGTGTTACAAGGCTGAACAATATTCTTCTTCTTGAAGATATATTCTTGGATTTGTGAGGATTATTAGGCTTAGGTTTGCTTTGGGATGACTCTACTAGGTTTACCTTAGCCTTAGTCTCAGTCTTGGAGTTAGACCTTAGCCTAAGTTGTTCTTCAACTCTAATTTGCTTCAGTACTTGGGCAAAAGTAAGGTCACCTTGGGTACGATGGAGGTCCTTTTTTACATCAGAGCGAGAAGGAGTGAGCTTATCTACTAGGTAAGCTATCTTATGTTCAGCTGAAAAGGTTGTACCTTTAGCTTGAATGTGCCTCACAAATTTTTGGAATTCATGGATTTGTTCATTCATAGGTTTGTCATCGACCATGAAATACTTATTAATGCTGAAGAAGTGAATCTTTCAATTCCAGCATCATCACAACCATATTCATCTTCTAAAGCATTCCAAAGTTCTTTGTGTAGAAGCATGGAATTTCAGGACCAGAAATCCTATGCGCCAGACACTACATGCGCCAGAGCTCGGACAGAGTACTTCACAGCAAAAACATCGAATATAGATATTGAAAATGGACTTTTTATTTACATATAAAAGTCTATAACATGTCTAAGAAAAGATTGTACAAAGGAAAATTTCTACAAAGAAAAGATCCTAAGTCTACAGCCAGCAGCCATCATGCGCCCACAAATAGGTGCAGCGATCACTATGCACCCCTAGTCAGGCACATCCCACCATGCGCCCTCAGCAAGGCGCATCCTTTCAGCAGCTCAGTTATGTGCATCCCTTTGACAGCTCAGTTATGTGTATCCCTTCAGCAGCCCAGTTATGTGCCGCTCTTCCAGCCAGGCTCACCGCCGTCTAAATGTTTCGACTAATGAAACATTTATTGAGCAGAATGAGGGTGGCAATCAACCATCTAGCCGAGGAAGGGAAAAGAACCACAAGCCAACCTGTGGCCAGGGGAGGCTTCGAAAGAGCCTCCAAACACCAAGGAAGACCGTGATCGAAACCGCGGCTAAAGGAGCAGCTTTCAACACAACCAGAATGGATTACACCCATTTTGAAGGAAGAAAGAGCCCCCAAACCCGCAGCACCACAATTCCGATCTACGGCTTTTCCTGTACAACGAAGACGAGGCCCGAGCATCCCTATCTTTGGATGCAACAGGCACCTTCCGCCTGCCTCAGAAACCCTCGATTCCGACTTTTGGATGTAACAGTCACCTTCAAGTGCATCAATGAAGACATTGCGTCGCATCTTCACCCTCGGGAGCATCTCATCAACAGAATGCATCCGAGTAAACGAATTCATGTCGGAAGGACGTGAGAGAACGAGAAACAAACTCTCTCCATGCCACTATTTATAGGCCGGACAAATCAAACCCATGCGCCAAGTGGATGGCTCTCCGAATTCCGTACAATGAATTTACATTAAATGGATGAACCGGACGCTTCGAAATCAGCTAAGTCAAGACAGCTATTTAAAGCACTCGAAGATCGTAACAGTCGTACCATTAAAGACGTGTCACAAAGCAGATGCGCCGGACAGACTGCACATCACACAGACGCGTCCTTCAACATCAAGCGTATCACACATACGCGCCCTTCAACATCAAGCGCATCACACAGACGCGCCCTTCAGTACCAAGCATATCACAGGGATGCGCCCCCATGCGTCCCCATACGCCTAGTGGAACGCCAACCGACGCGTCCACTCAGCTGTCCATCGAATGTCACAAACATTAAATGCTGAACTGACAGAGTTGGCAGCACGCCTCCCGAAGTCTGAACAGTTCAGAAGACGAAGCGTCGCCAACGTCAGCATCATAATTACTTTCCTCCGACGGCTACTGTCACGTGGGCACCCAACTGCTTCCATGCGCCTCTACAGTCATGCGTTCAAATCTGCATGCGCCTCAAAAGCCATGCGTCTCAGACTTTTCACTGATCCCTAAAGACAGAAGGAAAGTCACCATTAAAGCTCTGCATGCACCTCAAAAGCCATGCGCCTCGGACTGCTCTCTGATCCCAAAAGACAGGAGTTAAGTCACTTCTGAAGCCTCGCATGCGCCTCAAAAGCCATGCGCCCCGAATGGTTCATGACTCCTAAAGGTTACGAGCCAAAGCCTCCTCATGCGCCAAATCCTAGGCGCATCCTTGTAGAAGCATGGAAAATATCAGAGTAATGGTCCATACGGCTCTGGAAAGAAGCCCATGCGGCTCATACAGGAGCTGCCTTATGCGATTCAAAGAAGACTCTCAGTCTCATGCGGCTCGGGAGTGTATGCGGTTCAGCAGGAATATGCGGCCCGGTCGACGCCATATCCCTCTTTGGGATCCCTCCCTACAGCTGACCATTTGAGTAAGTGGCCTCATTTAATGCTCTGACACGACTCGACTACCGTGATGGCTCTGACATAAAGTGTCATAATGGTTCTGCCATAATGACAGACTCTTCGAGAAAAGAGGAAAATCTCTGACCCGATCCGTCAGAAGTCCCAGGTTGCCACGTGGCAATCAGCCATATGCGGCCCACCAAGAGTCCAGTCCCTGCAGCCCAACACAACGTTGTACATGCGGCTCCCTGAGAACTCATTCCCTGCGGCTCAAGGCAACGCTAGTTTATACGGCTTGCAGAGACTATGCATATGCGGCTCATTGAGAGTTCATCACCTGCGGCTCAATAAAGCATTGTCCCATGCGGCTCACGAGGAGTATCTCCCTGCGGTTCAAGTGTCGCCCATTCTATGCGGCTCTGGTTGGACCCACGATTAAAACACGTGGCATCGAATCAATCGAGGATCTAACCTAATCCCAACAAATATATTTGACGTCATCCTCATAATTACCGAGATCAAGGCATATCATTTATCATAAAGCCAATAGGACACGTGGCGAGCAATCGGGCATTGATATAATCAATCATGAAGATTTAAAGCAGTTAACATTAACTGCTCACAAGATTCGGTGCTATCCGCATTAATGGCCTAGATTCATTGTAATCAGGATCAAGGGTTCAGATAGATTGAGGGAGCGCCGACATTCCAAACAAATGATCATTAGCAAACCCTAATGATCATACCCCACTCTTATAAATAGCCAGCATCATTTCTCTGCAAAAAAGGACCGGCAACAAAAGAATAAAAAAAATACAGAGCCAGAGAGAGAGAGAGAAACCAGAAGAACAACAGAGGAGCAAAAAAAAAGAGCCTTTCTTCGTCAACGCCAACCATCTTCACACCAGGAGCCAAGGCTGCATACCGATCGTCCAAGGAGTAAGGCAGGACTGTCGTCGCCTTCCCGAGCCTCTATCGTCACCCCCCCAGAATCTAAAATAAACAATTGTACTTAGATTGCTGTACCTAGGTTTTCGTCTCTAGGCTTTCTTTGTACAAGCGAGTTTGTATTGTGAGTCTAAGTTCAGTCCTCCGATAATTGTTCTGTACTTTTACAATTAATGGCAAACACGATGGCGACTCTGCTGGGGACTAACTTTTCCACGGCTGAGGAGTTGGTGACACAATCGGATGCAGCCAAGCTTGGCTCCACGCAACAAAAGATGGTCGTCCGCTTCGACCAACAAGCGTTTGAGGAGATGCTCTCCGAAGGAAGCGCTGGCCCGGTCCAGAAGCGTACCCGTACGACAAAGGCTCGCAGAGAGTGGAGGCCAAAATCATTTGCTCCTCCCCAAGCCCCCGACGGTGTACCCTCTGTTGCTCAAGACGACGAGAAGGACTCTTCTGCGGCCCCACTTCAGACCGTAGACAACTCTGCTGTCCCCAAGTCTGGCAGAAGAAAATACTATGATGCTGGACTTGCAGGGGCAAAGAGGAACTCTATGCAAACTGAGCCGCATAGGGGTGCTAGCCGAGTAAAAAAGGCTCATGCGACCACATTCGCTAGCCGCATGGACAAAGCCCATGCGGCCACCGTCGCTAGCCGCATGAGGAAGAATCATGCGGTCACATCTGGCAGCCGCATAGTTTATGCAGCTACGGTCGCCATTCACAGGGGTGAAACATATGAGGCTACAGGAGTCAGTCGATTACAGAAAACCCATGCGGTCACTATTGCCAACCGCATGCGGCCAGCCTGTACGGTCGTGGCTCCTACCCGCCCAAAGACAACTCATCCGATAGCAGAAGACGACCGCATGCAGACAGCCTGTACGGTACCCAACTCTAGCAGCATAGCGTTCGTTCCACGCTTCTCTCGATCGGTCTTCGACCGCCTCTCATACGGTCCCGACCCCGATGATTCTCTGTATGATAAGCCGGACTCTGTGGCATTCAACTTGGACTCCTCCTATTACGCACCCACGAGTGCTAAAGGAAGGAAGTCTAGGGCAGCGCGGGCTCATCGATCCCAGTCAGCTGTCCCAACCTATGACTATCGGAGCGTCCCGTTGACTATCACACGGGCCTCGGATAGAAAGTTGTATACAACTGCTCAAGTCCAGCCCCCCGCGGCAAACAGACAGAGTGGTTCCTCTGACCTGCGGGAAACGATCCTCCACAAACGCAAGGAAAGAGAAGGAGTATCGGTGTGCAAAGAGTCCTCGCTTGGATATCGCTGCACCCAAATCATCGTCAATTGCTGCTGCAACAACGCGGCAATGACGGAAGCTCGGCCATCCGCCTTCCAAAGGCTACAGCACCCGAACTCAGAAGATGAGGCACCTCCTGTTGTCTCCTGCAATTCTGCTCAAAAAGTTCCCGCCGAAGAGAGGAGGAAGAAAACGAGCGTCTCCAGTCCGAAGATATCAACCACTACAACTAAGAAACTGTCGTCTAAACGGTTGTCCTCCACTGGTGTGTTCCAACACACCCGTTCAAAGACAAAATTTACCGCGATAGGAAATTCATCATCCACATCGCTGGGGGTAGAAGGAGCTGGGGGTAGCACTCCTCCGAACATCCGCAACAATCCGATGTTCCAAGGAACCGAGTCCGCACAAACAACTCTTCCATCAGGAGCAACGGACGCTGATGCCCCCGAGGACATCCGTAACTCTCAAGACAAGGCAAGCTCTGAAGCTGGGGATACCATCCCCTCCGAGTCCGAGCCCGAAGAGAACATCCCCACCTATCTCGATGACTTCTCGGTGCATGGGTACGACTCAGAGGGCACATCCTCCACCGTTCCTTCCATCACTCCTCACGTAAGGACGGTATTCATGACGGACAGCGATCAAGGTGGTTCCAGTGATCGCCAGCGCATCGACAGTCTCGAAGCCATATTACTTGCTTTGGTCAAGTCTGTAGACGAGATTAAAGCGGCCCTGCCCACTTTACAAGGAGGAGCGCCTGGTCAAACAAACACGGGCCCCGCGGTCAATATAGATTCGAACTCAGCGGCACCAAACCCGGGCAATAATCCACCCGAAATAATAGCCCCTGCCGCGACAGATGAGACCCGAGAAGTAAGAAAAGAGGTCCAGGAGCTCCGTGCCATGTTTCATGCCCGAGAAAACGCTCAAGATCTCAGAATACGGCAACCATACCCTGCTGAGTGGAGGGATGTTCCATTCCCACCAAGATATAAGCCGTTCAACATCAACCCATATGATGGCAAAACCTCAGCAAGTCGGTACATCACTTACTTTGAGGTCACCACCGACCATCTGCCCCATGAAGATGCGATCCTCACACGGTTATTCATTGGAGCATTGGAAGGAGTCGCCTTTGATTGGTACCGCAATCTACCGGACAACTGCATCCATTCTTTCGTCGGCTTCAAGCGCATGTTCTTGGAACGGTTCTATGAAGTAGGATAAGACGTCACTATGTCCACTCTCATGGACGTCGTCCAAGGGGAGAAGGAGCTAACAAGGAACTACATCGAGCGGTTCCGCCAGACCGCCATGAAGCTGCCTTCCGGGAATCCGGATTCTTCTTTGATTGAAATCTGCCAAAAGAGACTGCTTCCAACGATCAGTCTCTGGATGGGCGAGAGTCAATTCAAAGATTGGAAGGCGTTCATCATCAGCGCCACAAGCGCTGAAGAACGACTGAAGAAGGCCCGCCAACTGGGGTTGCACATCTTAGAAGGAGAAAACAAGGACAAGCGTCTCAACAACGATAATGGAGGTAACCCCTCCAACAATCGGGACAGCAAAGGAAAGCAGGCTATGGTGGCCGATACAACACAAAAACCTGAGCCGAAGCCCGTAGACAAACAATGGCCGCAAATCGATTACTCCTTCGAAGACGGCCACGTTAAGCCTATCTTAGACATGCTCATACAAGGAGGTAGAATTCAGCTTCCTCCACCAAGATGGGAGCCTCGGCCGGCTGATTTGGAGAACCCGAAGTTCTGCCATTACCACCATTATGTACACCACGCTACACATGACTGCTACCAATTAAAACGGTACATCCAAAGCCTCATCGATTCAAACACTCTGGCCATCGAGTTCGAAGAGGTAACCGTAGCAGCTAATATGGTGTCCGTACAGTTCGGCAACTTCCCTCCGACGGAGACTCAAGACGGGGTAATCCTCGTCCCTCTCACGACAATGGAGATTACCAATCTTCCTCCGCCCCGAGAACAAGTTGCTGGTCTAGTACCTCTCACCACCTCACGAGGAGAGGTCATGTGGGTCCATCCAGACTTGGTGTCAGAAGTGACTCGGCCCACACCATCTTCCACCAACAAAAAGAGTAGAAAAATCAAGACCTGCCGCACAGTTTCAGCAGACAACGAGAAAGCTACAGCCGTCGTCACACGGTCCGGAGCGCAATCCCAACCTGTGGTTGATAGTCCAGCTGAAAATCATCAACCCACTGCAACTGATGCTCTGGGACCGGCTCAGCCTTCGACAACCGACAAGCCTAGGCCGAAGGAGACTCGCTTCGACAAATCTCTCCGAAAGGACGCAGCCCAAGGGCTAGAGAGGCCCTACAACTTTGACATCTTAGCACAATTGGCTAACACTCCGGCCAAATTATCATTATATGAACTCCTGAGGCTCTCCAAAGACGTTCGTATTGCATTAAGCGAAGCACTCCAAAATGCCGATGCCTATCTCGCTCAATCTAACCTCACTGGGGAGGACTCACCCATGGATCTCCAAGATAGTGCCTGCACGGGAGCAATGCCCAACATCATCTTCACTCCGCAGGACATGCTCATCAAAACCAACCTACATGATCGCCCGCTATACTACACGGGATACATCGGCGATGTGAAGGTGGATCGGATGCACATTGATCCTGGCTCTTCCATAAGCATCATCCCGAAATGAATGCTACATCATCTCCGTATCCCAATGCATCGCCTAACACCTACAAGCACCGCCATCAGCGGTTTCAATTCGGACAGGAGCTACCCTATCGGGAAGATTCGTATGAAGTGTCAGATTGGCGATCTCCAATCCGAGGTCACCTGCTACGTCATAGATGCAGACACTTCTTACAACATCCTCTTGGGGCGCCCATGGATATACGATTATATGATCGTGCCTTCCACGCTACACCAGTGCTTCAAATATGTCGACAAACACGGCTTCATGAAGACAGAGTTTGCTGATATCGATCCCTTCAAAGGGGTCGAATCTTACTACTCGGACTCCTGTTTATACGAAAAGTCGAAGAGGCACCTGGATGAAGGAGACGCACAAGCTCATACTGAGACAGCTACGGGATCAGAAGGACCCCTGACGATCCACCTCCAAGCTCGCAAACCGGGCAAGTCTGCACCCCTCACCGCCACTCTGCGGAAGGACGCGATCAGCCTCTCGGCGCAAGAGGAGCAGATGATAATCCGGCTGCCTAGATCCAGCCAAGTGCCGAGACCCACAACGGAGCCACTAACCATCAGGTTACCAAGAGTCAGTCAACCACAAACAGAGAAGATCAACCCCTCGGACAGGCCATTGACAATACGTCTTCCCAAGAAAGGTTGTCACTTCGATGTAAGGTCTGACACTTCCAGCGAACCAGCCACTCCTCGCTCCACATCGAATGCCAAACTAGGGGTCGCCAGTCTGCCAACGACTCCACGCTCTGCTCCATCAACTGGACCACTGACGATCAAGCTTCCTAGGTCGTCCTCTCAGTCTTCATTCACACAGGGGGTAGCCGAAGAGGAACCGGAGCTAGCCAAGTATGTGGCCGCCCACACTAATGTCCCCTCCGCTGATGATGTAATCTCCCTAGAAAAGATACCTTACTTCATCAATAAAGGGTTATCTTTGAACTACACCGAGCTCAATAAGCTTTGTACGATGTATGCTATGGAACACGGTATAGGCGCTCACCTACACACACAGGTGACAAATGTGTACACCGCAATCCAGCTTACTCCAGTAGAAGACGCTTACCGAATACACAAGGAAGGAGATCATCCAATCATCTTCGGCCGGACGAACAACCCTCATCCCCGCACCATAGAAGAAGTTGACCTCGGGTCAGATGCCGGAAGACTACCTCTGTATCTCTATAGCCCTCAATCCAAATATCTCATGCAGAAATAGGGGTATGATCTAGAGACTACGCCAGGATTGAACTATGGCACTGGACGACGATTACCTTTGAAGCCGCCAGTCCCGACGGGCAAACCACGGAACTACTATAACAAAACTCGATACGGGTTGGGGTATGTAACGCCTACTACGACCCCAGAAAGTTCAGATGAAGAATGCGACTGGCAGTCACATTCAACCGGATCATCAACTTTTGACTCAGATACCAGCATCGGAGATGTGTTCAGACAAGTCATGTCAGTCAACATGACGTTCGACGACGCTTACGAGGAAGACGAAGACATCCCCGAAATCCTCGAGCTAGAGCCATGGGCCCAGCAATTAGACGCGCAATGGGAAAAGCGATTCGAACTGAGAGAACCTCCTACTGAAGATAAGGTCATACAAGTGGATCTCGGCAGCGAATCTTCTCCAAAACCGATCTTCATCAGTGAAAGCCTAACCAACGAAGAACGGAAGTTGCTGTTAGAACTTGTCAGAGAGTACATTGATGTGTTCGCCTGGAGCTATGAAGACATGCCAGGGTTAAATCCTGACATCACTCTTCATAAACTCAATATTCGGCCAGATGCGAAGCCAGTCAAACAACAACAGCGACGCTTCCGCCCAGGCATCATGGACGCGATCGAAGCTGAAGTCAACAAACTAATAGCCAATGGCTTCATTCGTGAGGAGCAACATCCCGATTGGGTCGCCAATATAGTACCTGTCCTCAAGAAGAATGAGAAAATTCGAATCTGCATCGACTTCCGTAACCTGAACGAGGCATGTCCCAAAGATGAATTCCCCCTTCCTATCACAGACATCATGATCGACAATACCTGCGGCTTTGAGCGCATGTCATTCATGGATGGCTTCTCGGGATACAACCAAATCAAGATGTCTTCCGACGACGAAAAGCATACACCATTCCGAACACCGATTGGCACGTACTGCTACACAGTCATGCCTTTCGGTTTAAAGAATGCTGGCGCCACATATCAAAGAGCTATGAGCATCATCTTCAGAGATCACTTACGCAAGACGGTGGAGTGCTATGTTGATGATATAGCCGTCAAGAGCCGTAGCAAAGGAGACCATCTGCAGGATCTAAGGACGATATTCGACCTAATGCGGACACACAATTTGAAGATGAATCCTATAAAGTCCTTCCTGGGCGTATCTAGCGGGAAGTTCTTAGGCTTCATCATCACTGCAAAGGGTATCCATGTAGACCCCGAGAAGACAAAAGCAATCATGGAGATGGGTCCCCCGAGAAATCTCCGCGAACTCAGAGGCCTTCAGGGAAGGCTAGCTTACATCAGAAGGTTCATTTCCAACCTCTTCGGGCGATGCCGACCATTTACGCACCTCATGAAGAAAGGAGTCTCATTCGTATGGGACGAAGAATGCCAGCGTGCTTTCGATAGCATCAAAGAATATCTGTCAAATCCTCCGGTCTTGGTAGCCCCAGTCCCTGGAAAACCATTTCTGCTCTATGTACGAGCAATGGAACACTCCCTCGGTGCTCTGCTGGCACAGAATAACGATGCAGGCCATGAACAGGCCATATATTACCTCAGCCGAATGATGATTGGACCAGAGCACCGATACACCGCTGTAGAGAAGGAATGCCTCGCCCTGGTGTTCGCCATTCAGAAAATGCGACATTATATCACCGGACAAACGATACATGTGGTCTCACGAGTCAACCCTCTGAGGGTCCTCATGACTAAACCAGGGGCACTCAGCTCTCGACTCGCTACATGGGCAATATTGCTGTCCCCTTATCATATGATCTTCGTCCCCCAAAAGGCAGTCAAAGGTCAAGCCCTGGCAGATTTCTTGGCAGCCCACCCAGGCTCGGAGTCTTCCAGGATATACGAAGAGATCCCAGATGAGGTCGCCGACTCACATGCAACCTCTCACGAGAATATATGGCGAATGTTCTTCGACGGTGCTTCAAGGACCGGACCTAAAGGCAATATAGTTGTCGGAGTCGGGGTAGTGCTAATATCTCCTTCCGGATTGGTGATTAACCGCGCTTATTCCCTCACTGAACCCTGTTCTAATAATGTGGCCGAGTACAACGCTCTGGTCATTGGCCTCCAACTTACAAGAGAGCTGGGGGTAGAATACCTTGAAGCGTACGGCGATTCCCAACTAATCGTCAATCAGATCCGGGGTTCGTACGAGGTGCGCCATGAAGACATGATCCCTTATCATCAAATAGCGATCAATATCATCTCGACATTTGAGGGGTTCTTCATCGAGCACGTCCCCAGACTCCGAAATATTGAAGCCGATGCCCTAGCTGGTCTCGCCGCTTCCCTAGCAGTTCCGAATTATGATCGACAATCAGTGGAAGTGATAGGCCATGAACTAGTCTGCCCCAAAAACAATGTGCAATTCGTCGCAAGTTATTCTACACAGACTATCGATGACGCTCCAGATTGGAGACAACCATTCATCGACTTCGTCGTCTACGACATCCTGCCTGAGAACCCAAAGAAAGCCATTTCCATCAGAAGGCGTTCTCTCAGATTCTTCTACGATACAGAGACGAAAATTTTGTATCGCCGCTCCTACGACGGATTACTGCTTCGGTGTCTATCAAACACAGAAGCCAAAGAAGCCGTACGAGAAGCCCATGACGGTGTCTGCGGGGCCCACCAGCCCGGCCTGAAACTACAAGACCGCCTTCGCCGAATGGGCTACTATTTGCCCACAATGGTGGCAGACGCGATAGATTATGCTAGAAAGTGCAAAGCTTGCCAAGTCCACGCGGACTTCATCCACCAACCATCCGAATTTTTACATCCGACAGTGGCGTCCTGGCCATTCGAAGCATGGGAAATGGATATTATTGGTCCAATCACCCCACCTTCCTCTCGAGGACATCGCTTCATACTTGCGATCACTGATTACTTCTCCAAATGGGCGGAAGCTGTCCCACTCGCAGAAGTTAAGACTGCAAACGTGATCAGCTTCCTTAAACACCACGTCATCTACCGCTTTAGACTGCCCCGAAGGATCATCCATGATAATGGTCCGCAGTTTGCAAGCCACGCATTCTATCGGTTTTACGATAAGCACCGTATTCAGAATATCGCCTCGACGCCGTACAACCCGACAGCAAATGGGTTAGCAGAGGCGTTCAACAAAACAATCATCAAACTGCTCAAGAAGTTCGTCTCCTCCAACAAGCGCGACTGGAACGAGAAGCTCGGCGAGTGCTTATGGGCTTATCGCACCACGGTCCGAACAGCCACCAGAAATACGCCATTCTTCCACGTATACGGGAGTGAGGCAGTCCTCCCCTTGGAGACACAGATCCCCTCACTACGTGTCGCCCTCACCCATTAATTGACAACCGATGATAACTACCGACGTCGACTGCAAGAGTTAGAGGCCTTAGATGAAAAGCGCCTCCTAGCTCAGCAAAGGATCGAGCTATACCAAGCACGCATCTCAGGTGCCTTCAACAAGAAGGTCAAAATCAGAACATTCCAGGTAGGCGATCTCGTCTTGGCAGTCCGGAGGCCAATGGTCATGACTCACAAGACCGCCGGCAAATTCCAGCCAAAGTGGGAGGGTCCATTTATCATTGAGACGGTATTCTCCAACGGTGCTTACCGCCTTGCAAAGCAAAACAGAGACTTGCTCATGCTGCCCGTCAACGACAAGTTCCTGAAAAAATATTATGTCTAAACAACATTCGCAACAAAGTCTTTGAGTCATGTACCCGCTGGTACCACTGAACTCACACCCTCAGCATTTCAGATTATCGAGTCATGTACCGGTTGGTGCCACTGAACTCACACCCTCTGCATTTCAGATTATCGAGTCATGTACCGGCTGGTGCCACTGAACTCACACACTCAGCATTTCAGATTATCGAGTCATGTACCGGCTGGTGCCACTGAACTCACACCCACAACATTTCAAGATTATCGAGTCATGTACCAACTGGTACCCCTGAACTCACCCCCATAACCCCTTCAGATTATCGAGTCATGTACCCGCTGGTGCCGCTGGACTTCCGCTTTCTCAACATGTTAATTTACCAAGTTATGTACCCGCTGGTGCCTCTGAACTCACATTTCGGTCACTCTTTCGGATAGTAAGTCACGTATGATTATACCTCTGAACTTGCTTCCCGGAAGAGATCCTCCCTCATGATCCAATACCCGTACTCCTAGTGCACAAAAAGGGTAATCGATCCACAAATTTCTGAAAACGGACATGTCCTCATTACCTCTGAGTCGTTTTCACTTCCACCAAAAACAAACCGCCCCCTACATAGAACTTCCACGTTCTCCTACCTCTGAGTTGTTCTATGTACCCTCTCTTCATTGAGCCCACTCCTGCCATGTCATCATTATCTCTGAGTGGGAAGGCTCCGTCGAAGAAACCTTCATGCTTGCCATGTCCATATTACCTCTGAGCAAGTATGTCGATCTCCTTTTCGACCTATTATCTGTACCCACAACCGGAGTACGACAAGGATAATAGGTCCACAAATGTCCGTTGTTGACCACGAATATCTTCCGTGAAACCTCCCCTGCCATTTCCTTATTACCTCTGAGCAGAAAAATTCCACGGTAAAACCCTCATGCTTGCCATGTCCTCATGACCTCTGAGCAAATATGTTTGTTTTTCTTTCACCCTATTATCTATATCCCGAACCAGGGTACGCCAAGGATAATAGGTCCACAAATATTTTTTTGCTAAGCTTCTTAGCATAAATCTACTACCCCACCATGCCCCGGGAGCCCAGCTGTTCTACGGCATTCCTTTTTTGTTAAGCACCGAAAACATCCATGACCACTTTGCCACGACTGTTCCGGACATCCTGTCCAAACTTGTTATCCGTACCTAAAACCTAGGTACGCCTAGGATAACAGGTCCACAAATAAATCCCCCAGCAAGTCCAAATTCCACAGATGCCACAAGTACAAGAAAGAGATGATGAGTTGAAACAGGCTCATTTATTCAAAATTCAACGTACTACATCATTTGGGGATCACACCCCTTACAAAAACAAAAAAAACAAAAAAAGAGGCAAAAGAAACAAGTCAAAAAAATAGCTGAAACACAAAACTACATGATGCTTATGCGGCTCAGTATAGCCTCATGCGGCTCGGGTTAAAAGGGTTTGTACAGATTAGTCTAAGTGAGCTTATGCGGCTCAGTTTGAAAGAGCCCTTGCGGTCCAGTACGAATAAGCTTATGCGGTTCCGTTCGAAAGGAACTCATGCGGCTCAGTGCGGAGGAATTTATGCGGTTCGAAGGGAGTATATGCGAATATGGTCCGATTTAAATAAGCTTATTCTGCCCAAAACAGCTTATGCGGCCCTGCGAGGATGAGCTTATGCGGTCCAGCAAGGATGAGCTTATGCGGTTCGGTTCGAAATGTGCTTGAACGGCTCAGTTTTAAAGAGCTCGTACGGTCCAAATCCTGATGAGCTTATGCGGCCTTGATAAAGAAATAGTTATGCAACCACTTTCATGCGGCTCAAACCTGGGTCATACCCCATGCGGCCCGAGCATGAGTCGGATACACAGCATGCTTTGGAATATAGGCTCGCGCATAAAATATGCGGCGTAGCCATGGCGGTTCATATTAAGAAATCCTACCAGCAATAGGCGGGTGGACGTCGGGGTAAAAAGCAGGCACGCCAGCCGGCGGAGGAGCCGCCATGTTCGCCGCCGCAGTCGATGAAGACGCGGCCTTCTTGCCCTTCGCTGCCGCAGAAGATGATGCGGCCTTCTTGCCCGTAGCAGCAGCAGCCTTCTTGGGAGCCATTGTCGATAGATGAAGGAAGAAGACGAAGAGCAAAGTCGGCAACAGGGAATTTGAGCAAAGAGAGAAGGTAAAGAAACCCAAGGGGACTAAAAGACTCTTATTTATAGGCAAAAAAAGACCCATAAAACGAACAAACGTCTCGGATGACGCCTCGGATTACGCGCTGCTTCAAAAGATAAAGGCAAAAAATGCTTCAGTCAAGGCATAACCGACCCTTGGGATCCTCCCCCAAAAGACGGCGTTAATTCAAAAACGAATCAAGAGCATTTAATGAAGATTTGCACACGTAGTCAGGACACGTGGCAAAGAGCCCACGCGGCCAGATGAGTCTATGCGGCTGAGACACTTATGCAGCATGAATGGGGCCATGCTTCTTATTCAAAGTGTTTCAATTTTGCAAATTGAAAACTTTGAAGGGGGTCTTGTAGAAGCATGGAAAATATCAGAGTAATGGTCCATGCGGCTCTGGGAAGAAGCCCATGCGGCTCATACAGGAGCTGCCTTATGCGATTCAAAGAAGACTCTCAGTCTCATACGGCTCGGGAGTGTATGCGGTTCAGCAGGAATATGCGGCCCGGTCGACGCCATATCCCCCTTTGGGATCCCTCCCTACAGCTGGCCATTTGAGTAAGTGGCCTCATTTAATGCTCTGACACGACTCGACTACCGTGACGGCTCTGACATAAAGTGTCATAATGGTTCTGCGATAATGACAGACACTTCGGGAAAAGAGGAAAATCTCTGACCCGATCCGTCAGAAGTCCCAGGTTGCCACGTGACAATCAGCCATATGCGGCCCACCAAGAGTCCAGTCCCTGCGGCCCAACACAACGTTGTACATACGGCTCCCTGAGAACTCATTCCCTGCGGCTCAAGGCAACGCTAGTTTATGCGGCTCGCAGAGACTATGCATATGCGGCTCATTGAGAGTTCATCACCTGCGGCTCAATAAAGCATTGTCCTATGCGGCTCACGAGGAGTATCTCCCTGCGGTTCAAGTGTCGCCCATTCTATGCGGCTCTGGTTGGACCCACGATTAAAACACGTGGCATCGAATCAATCGAGGATCTAACCGAATCCCAATAAATATATTTGACGTCATCCTCATAATTACCGAGATCAAGGCATATCATTTATCATAAAGCCAATAGGACACGTGGCGAGCAATCGGGCATTGATATAATCAATTATGAAGATTTAAAGCAGTTAACATTAACTGCTCACAAGATTCGGTGCTATCCGCATTAATGGTCTAGATTTATTGTAATCAGGATCAAGGGTTCAGATAGATTGAGGGAGCGCCGACATTCCAAACAAATGATCATTAGCAAACCCTAATGATCATACCCCACTCTTATAAATAGCCAGCATCATTTTTCTGCAAAAAAGGACCGGCAACAAAAGAATAAAAAAATACAGAGCCAGAGAGAGAGAGAAGCCAGGAGAGCAACAGAGGAGCAAAAAAAAAAGAGCCTTTCTTCGTCAACGCCAACCATCTTCACACCAGGAGCCAAGGCTGCATACCGATCGTCCAAGGAGTAAGGCGGGGCTGCCGTCGCCTTCCCGAGCCTCTATCGTCACCCCCCAAAATCTAAAATAAACAATTGTACTTAGACTGCTGTACCTAGGTTTTCGTCCCTAGGCTTTCTTTGTACAAGCGAGTTTGTATTGTGAGTCTAAGTTCAGTCCTCCGATAATTGTTCTGTACTTTTACAATCAATGGCAAACAATCCTACCAGATCACTTCCCACCAAATCAGAGATCTCTGAGCCATGGGTCGATGACACGTGTCCTTTGACTTGACTCACTCAAGATCTCAGCAACAGAAAGATCTTCTCCTCTGCTACGTGCCAGTCCACAACAGCAGCATGAAGAATTCAACTCCTCGATCAGGGCGCATCGTTCAGGTGCCTCCATCAGCAATCAACACGTGGCGTCCCCGCGTACAGGCGTATCCTATATGCGCGTATGAGCAGCCAGCTTGCAAAGCTATAAATAGAGGGATCATTTTCTTCTTACTTACATACATCTACCTACCTACACACGGACAGAACAAACAATCACCAGACAGGCAGATACAGATACTAAACATCTTCCTCCTCTCAGCAAGCTCCAGCACCCAGAGCAATCCAGACCTTCAGAGAACCGATAACCATCGTCAGATCGTCAACGGAGTCAACGTATTACCACTCACTCCATCGGCACAAGGGACCCAGATAAACAAAAGTGTACTCCTAGGACTACATCTAAGTCCTATATTGTAACACTGTTCTGTTTGTATTAAAATTTACAATCAAAGAATTTTAATGGCAAATAAGCTGGCGACTCTACTGGGGACCTCTTTCTTCTCCACCGAGAAAGCTGTGTCGCAATCCGACGACGTGAAGGTGAGCTCCTTCCACAAGATGCTGGTCGTACGCCTCAATCAACAGGCGTATGAGGAGTTCATCTCTGAAGGCAGTGCGAGTCCTTCGAAGCGGCTGCCGAAGTCGAAGAAGACCCGCCGAGTCTGGGTGCGCAAGGTCGACGCCTCGGGCACCACCACCGAAAGGGATGTGCCGATCCAGCCTTCCCTTCCTGCTGACGTCCTCAGCAACCAAGATGCGCCCACTGGTGCAGCGCATCTCTCGGGGAAACGTGCGGCTAACCACGTTCCCCAGCCATCTCCCTCTCAGGCGAGAAAGATGCGTCGACGGAGCAGGGGCGCAGCCAATGTCCCGTGCATCACCTCTGATGCGCCACAGAAGGTCTCTGTCTTTGACAGACTCATTCGCTGTAATGGCGAGGAGAATTTAGATTCTGAGTACTATGCTCCCCAGCGGACTGGTACGAAGAAATCCAAGACAGCACGGGCCATGCTCCCCAAACGTGCTATGCCAGCAGCAAGCCAGAAGCATGCGCTCACAATCATGTGCGCTGCTGATGGTAAGTTGTACAAGGTCGACTCGAGTGCTGCGACGCCAGAAACGAGCCAACCTTCAAAGTCCTTGTCTCGCTTGGGCGCATCTATTGTATGCACAACCAAGTCGAGTAAGGCAAATCCAGTGGTCTTGAACTCCCGCGCCTCCTCTGGTTGTGCGTCTGAGGTCCGTTCAAGTCACTTCAAATGCTGTGGTTCCTCCACTACTGATCGGGATGCCTGTTTGGTATTAGATCAGGGGGCGCAGCACTCACTTGACCACCCCGGCGCTTGGCCTTGCCATGCGCCTGAAGGGGGTGTGAAGGTGGCACTCTCCTCCAACGATCTGCGTAACGTGATCACTCACAAGCGCCGATCAGGAGAGTCGACTGACAAGCACGATGTGCCTCTCACGGGGCATACTTGTGTTGTGGTCACCATCAACTGCTGTTGCAAAGCGGCAGTCCCACCAAGGCAGTCGGTGTTCCAGCGGCTGCAATCATCGACACCCCTCCGACGTCACCTCGGGAAGAAGGTATCAACAGAAGAAGAGCCAAGGGTTGCTTCATACAACATGATCTCTAACTCCTCGTCAGTCCGAAAGGCGACTGGCAGTTCCTCTTCCTCGTCCAAAAGCCAGCCGAGGAAAACCAAGACAGCTATCGCGTCCTTCGGGGTGTTCGAAGGCACTCGGAGGAGGAAGAAGATCTTAGAAGAAGCTGGGGGTAGTCAGACCCTTGTCGAGTCCGAAGACGAGGGTGTCCAAAGCACATTTGGGGCGGATCCTGTCAGCCTCCCAGAAGATGAGGATATTCCCCAGAACATAGTTGGGGGTAGTCTAGCATCTACGGACCCGAGTTTCGGAGACGCAGAGGCCCTTCAAGACAGAGCTGAGGGTAATCAGGCCCTTGCAGAGGCACCCGTGGCGAATGTTCTCCCGAACATAGCCGGGGGTAGCCAAGACGAGGCTCCAGGAGAGGCAACTCTCCCACAAGAGAGAGAGGCCGAGAGTGAAGCCTCAACCCATCCATCCACTCCCGACCGCGTCATGACAGTAAACGTGACTGGGGCTGATATCGACTCTGATGCGCCGCCAACAGACCTCGTCCAGCGTATGGATACCCTGGAGGGAGGACTCAAAACCCTCTCTGCCTCCATTCAAACACTGACTCAAGCGGTGTTTGAGATACGGTCAGCATTGGCCAGGACACCTTCTGTCGGTCCCGACCCAGGGGCCAATGGAGAATCGAGTGTACCCCTTCAACGGGTATCCTCGGACATAGATCTCCGCGAAGCACCTCGGACATCGGAGCCCTCAAGTGCTCAACTCCCGGTGGTACCACCTTCCCCGACTCCCAGCTCCACAGAAGACGTGGTCGAGATGATCAGGGACTTGCGCGAACGCTTTAAGTCCAAGATAAGACAAGAGGAGCGCCAAAGGATGGGCATCCCCCAACCTTACCCCCTCGAATGGAATAAGGTGGTTTATCCTCCTAAGTATAAACCACAAACACTGACGCCATACGACGGGAAGGACTCTCCGCGTCGCTATCTGACGTATTTCCAGTCTCAGACGGGACATCTCCCGAAGGAGGACGCACTACTTACCAGCATATTTGTTGGGGCACTGAAAGGAGTGGCGTACGACTGGTACTGCCGCCTCCCCGACAATTCAATATCTTCCTTCGACGACCTGACGCATCTTTTCTCGACCGTTTCTACGACGGCGGAAAGGACATGACAATAGCGTCCCTTATAGAGATACGCCAGAAGGAGAAGGAAACAGTCCGAGTGTTCATCGAACGCTTCCGACAGGCCTGCTTCAGACTGCCCCCGAGAATGCCAGAACATGCGCTTCTCTCCTCCTGCAGCATGAACATGCTGCCTGCAGTCAAACTCTGGCTTAATTCTACCCCTCCTCCCGACTGGAGCTCCTTGATCATTGAAGCAGAAGCCACAGAGAAGAAGGCGGCCAATGCTCGTCTTCTGGGAGTCAGTTTCTCTGCCTTCGAGGACAAAGGGAAACGACCTGCAGCCAACAACCCCGGACAAGAGACAAAGGGGAAACAGGCATTGATTGTCAATGCCTCAAAAGGTGCGTCAGTACCTGCTCAGAAACCTCCACTTGCACCAAGGCCGAAGGAGGTTTATTCGTTCAACGACGAAGACACCCTGCAACTCTTCGAGATACTGAAGCAGGGCGACAAGATCAAGCTTCCGGACCCTAAGCGTCCTGATGAGGTTGGGAAAGTGGACAATTCGCGGTACTGTCACTACCATCGGTTTGTCGGACACCCAACCAAGGACTGCTATATCCTCAAGAATTACATCCAGCGCATGATCAATACGAATGTAATCTCCGTCGACTACGAAGAGAAGACAGTGTCAGCCAATGTGGTGTCACTCCAGTTTGGCACCCTGTCGCCGACTACAACACAAGATGGCGTCGTCCCCATCCCTAAGGCGACAATGGAGGTGGTTAAACTACCACCTACCCGTGACAACGTGAGTGGACTCATCCCACTCACCACATCTCGGGGAGAGATCCTATGGGTTCACCCCGATCTCGTCTCCGAGGTGACTCAACCGGAGGTACGCCCTACCTCCAAATCCAAAGGCAGGAAGATCAAGTCTTGCCGCACGGTCTTTTCTTCAGCGGAAGAGGCACTTCCTGTGCAGACGCATTCACAACAGAACGTTCAACCCCATGAAGCTGCCGTTGAGGTGATGCCTCCTGGCACCGTCCTCGCTGTCCAGGACGAGGGCCCGTCTAAGCCTCCAGCAGCCAATAAGCAGAAGCAGATAGAGGCCCGCTTCGACAGACCTCTACGAAAGGAGAATGCTTCGGGGCTAGCTAAGCCCCACGATTTCGACATACTGGCACAATTGGCCAGTACTCCTGCCCGCCTATCTCTGTTCGAGCTCCTTCGTCTTTCTAAGGACTCCCGAGAAGCTCTCTGTGAAGCTCTGAAGGATGTTGAATCCTTTCTCAGTCAGGTCAAGTAGCCTGAAGATCTCTCGACTGTATGTACGCACTGTCATTGTGCGAATGAGGTTATCCCCAATATAACCTTCACCCAACAAGACATGCTGCTCAAACACAACCGACACAACAGGACGCTGTACTATACAGGGTATATCGGTTCAGTCAAGGTGAAGCGGATTCAGATCGATCCGGGGTCTTCCCTCAGCATCATCCCGAAGATGCTGCTCTCTATACTGGGGATCCCAATATACCGACTGGCGCCCTCCAACACAACAATCAGTGGCTTCAATGCCAGCAAAAGCGAACAACTGGGCAAAATACGACTAAAGTGCCACATCGGTAACCTCAGAACCGAGGTCACTTGTTATGTTGTGGACGCTGAAGTCAACTACAACCTTCTGTTGGGTCGCCCATGGCTGCATGAATACATGGTGGTGCCGTCCACGCTCCACCAATGTATGAAGTACGTGTCCACCAACAACGTCATCCGTACGAAGTTCGCGAATATAGACCCTTTCAAAGGGATTGAAGCCTACTTCACCGATGCTGACTTATACAAATCACTTGACGGAGAGGAAGCCAATGATGCTGACGACGAAGCAGAAACGGTAGCAGAGTCGGACATGGAGCCTGAGGTCACTCCCGATGCTCCTTTGAAGATCCGACTCAAAGGCAAACCACCTCAGAAGTTGCCTCCCATGAGCATTAAGCTACCCGGGAAAGCACCAGCTGCTCCTGAAGCTTTCTTGAAGATACGCCTCAAGGGAAAGCCGCCTCAGACATCGGCTTCCCTTGTGGCAAAACTACAGGGGAAGGCACCAATCACCGGAGGCACAGCGGAGGCACCTCTGAAGGTGCGTCTTAAGGGCAAGCCACCGCCATCACAGCCGCCAGAGAAGGCCCAAGTAGTCCTCTCGGACTCCAAAGCCAACGCTGTGGTGGACTCTCCCGATCCTACTCCAGTGCTTATAGACGAAGAGTTGGGGGAATATATCTCAGCTAATGTAGATGCCCCTTCTTTGGACAATGTAATCCCGCGAGATAAAATCTCATATTTCATCAATAACAGAGTGTCTTTTAATTGTTCTAGTCTTCCACATTGGAATGTCATGTATACATTAGATAACGCTCTACGGTCGTTGTAAACACAAATAACGACCATCCATCATTTAAATCGAGTAGTCCCGTCCCAAGGGGTCTGTTACATAGTCCCACCACGGAGTCGAGATGAAAAATCCAACATCTTCGGCAAGGTTGAGCGTCATCAAGACTTCCCGCCACTCGAGCCAGAACCAGATACCGGCAGAATGCAATTCTATCGATACACGGACAAGGCAAAGTACCTCATCCAAAAGATGGGTTACGACCTAAAAAGCGACAAAGGCCTGAACTACGACAAGGGTCGACGTCTCCCTCTCCGGCTTCCAACACCTAAAGGAAAGCCGCAGGACTATTGCAATCGAACTCGACGAGGGGTAGGCTACGTCACGTCGCCGTCAACTCCAGAGAGTTCAGATGCGGAAGAAGTAGAACATTCTCACTCGTCCGAAGCAGCAACCTAGGATTTCGATACCAGCATCGGATCAGTGTTCAAGAAAGTGCTGTCAGCCAACATGACATCAGCACAACCTCAAGAAGATGAAGGCCAAGTGCCAAAATTCTTCGAAGAAGAACCCTGGGCTCAACGCCTAGGACAACAATGGGAGTCTCATTTTGAATTACGTGAACCTTCCACCGAAGACGAAGTCGAGCAGATTGACCTTGGGGATGGATCTTCTTCCAAACCCATCTTCATCAGCAAAAGCCTAAAAGGAGAAGACCGAGAATCTTTAATCCAGCTGGCCAAAGAGTATATCGACGTCTTCGCCTGGAGTTACGAAGATATGTCGGGACTTGATCCCCAGATCGCGATGCATAAGCTGAACATCTTACCTGATGCCAAGCCTATCAAACAACAACAGCGACGCTTCCATCCGGACATCATGAACGCCATCGATCAGGAGGTGGACAAGCTCTTGACCAGCGGCTTCATCCGTGAAGAGCAACACCCAGATTGGGTAGCCAACGTCGTCCCCGTCACCAAGAAGAATGGAAAGATACGAGTCTGTATCGACTTCAGGGACCTCAACTCGGCTTGCCCAAAGGACGAATTCCCGCTTCCAATCACCGACGTGATGATCGACAACACATGTGGCTTCGAGCGTATGTCTTTCATGGACGGATATTCGGGCTACAACCAGATCAAGATGTTCCTCGATGACGCAAAACACACGTCATTCAGGACTCCGAAGGGGGTTTTCTGTTACACAGTGATGCCCTTCGGCTTGAAGAATGCTGGTGCGACATACCAACGAGCTATGAGCACCATCTTCCATCAGCATCTTCGCAAGACAGTCGAATGCTATGTTGACGACATCGCAGTCAAGAGCCGTCTCAAAGGAGATCACCTGCAAGACCTCAAGACAGTCTTCGATCTCATGCGGGCGCATCAACTCAAGATGAACCCCGCTAAATCCTTCTTAGGGGTTTCTAACGGAAAGTTCTTGGGCTTCATCATCACGGCGAAAGGCATTCATGTCGATCCCGAGAAGACCAAAGCTATCCTTGATATGGACCCTCCGAAGAATCTTCGAGAACTTCGAGGCCTACTGGGGCTTCTGGCATACATCCGGACGTTCATAGCAAACATTTTCGGCAAATGTCGACCCTTCACTCAGCTCATGAAGAAAGGAGTCTCTTACGTCTGGAAAGAGGAATGCCAGAAAGCTTTCGATGACATCAAAGCTTACTTGACAAGCCCGCCAGTCCCGGTGGCACCAGTCGCCGGCAAACCATTCCTCCTCTACGTCCGTGCCATGGATCATTCCCTTGGCGTCCTACTAGCTTAGAACAGTGACACAGGCTATGAGCAAGCAATCTACTACCTCAGTCGAACTCTGATCGGGGCCGAACACCGGTACAACCCCGTTGAAAAGGAGTGCTTAGCTTTGGTATTTGACATCCAAAAGACTCGATATTATGTCTCGGGACAGACAATTCATGTCGTTTCCCGAGTCAATCCGCTCAGGGTCCTCATGACGAAGCCAGGATCATTGAACTCCCGGCTAGCCATATGGGCGATCTTGCTAACACCATACAACATGGTGTTCGTTCCGCAAAAAGCTGTTAAGGGTTAAGCTTTGGCCGACTTTTTAGCTGCACACCCCCATCCCAGAGTCCTCAAGACTCTATGAAGACATCCCGGATGAGGTCCAAGAATCAAACGTCACCGAAGGTCCCGTCTGGCGGATGTTTTTCGATGGCGCTTCAAGAACAGGCCCCAAAGGCCAAATCATCGCTGGAGTGGGGGTAGTATTAGTCTCTCCTGATCAGCTGGTCATCCAGCGTGCTTACTCCCTTTCAAAGCCGTGCTCCAACAATGTTGTCGAGTACAACGCGCTCATTATGGGACTCCAGCTGGCGCAACAGCTGGGGGTGAATCATCTGGAAGCCTACGGCGACTCAAAACTCGTCGTAAACCAGATCAGAAGGCAATACGAGGTTCGCCATGAAGATCTGATCACCTACCATGAAGTTGTATTGAACATCATTTCAACCTTCACCGGGTTCTTCATCAAACACGTACCTCGTCTACAAAATCTGGAGGCTGATGCTCTGGCCGGCCTCGCAGCCTCATTAGCGGCACCCCTCGGGACTCAATACTATGTCACGGTAGTGGGTCGAGACCTGGTCTGCCCTAGAAATAACCTGTGCTCACAAGTGGCCCATGCCATATCAACGAGTGCTGGAGTTAATGTCCGAGACTGGAGATTTCCGTTCATCGACTTCGCTGTCTACGGAATTCTCCCAGAGGACCCGAAAGAAGCCGTCTCAGTCAGGAGACGCTCCATTCGATTCTACTACGATACGACTACTAAAATGCTGTACCGACGCTCCTACGATGGACTTCTCCTTCGATGTTTGTCCAACGAAGAAGCAGCCGAAGCCCTTCGAGAAGTTCATGATGGAACCTGCGGGGCCCATCAACCTGGTCCTAAGTTGCAGGACCGACTGCGACGCATGGGCTACTACTGGCCAACCATGGCCGCTGACGCTGTCGAATATGCTAAGAAGTGCCATGCGTGCCAGCTTCACGCAGACTTCATTCATATACCGTCAGAACCACTCCATCCTACAGTCGCCTCCTGGCCCTTCGAAGCTTGGGGCATGGACATTGTGGAACCGATCACCCCTCCTTCATCGAGAGGGCACCGCTTCATCCTAGCAATCACCGACTACTTCTCCAAATGGGCAAAAGCAGTTCCGCTGGCAGAAGTAAAAAGCTCCAGGGTGATCAGCTTCATCAAGTACCACGTCATCTACCATTTCGGAGTACCCCGGAGGATCATCCACGACAATGGTTCTCAGTTCATTAGCCATATTTTCAGCAGATTCTGTGACAAGAATCGTATTCAAAACGTGGCATCAACCGCCTACAATCCGGCAGCAAACGGATTGGCCGAGGCGTTCAACAAAATTATCGTCAGGCTACTCAAAAAGGTCGTGTCATCTAACAAACGCGACTGGGACGAAAAGCTCGGCGAATGCCTTTGGGCCTACCGCACAACGGTACGGACCCCGACAGGCAACACACCATTCTCCTTGGTCTACGGAAGCGAAACGGTACTGCAACTCGAGATCCAGATACCCTCACTCCGCGTAGCAATCACAAACCAACTCACAGAAGAGGACAATCAACGTCGTCGTCGTCTGCGGGAACTGGAGTCACTTGACGAAAAGCGTCTTCTAGCTCAACAACGCATCGAACTCTACCAAGCCCGTATATCACAGGCTTTCAACAAGAAGGTCAAGCAGATGACTTTCCAAGTTGGCGACCTGGTTCTGGCAGTCAGGAGGCCGATGGTGTTGACTCATAAGACACCAGGCAAGTTCGAGCCCAAATGGGAAGGACCTTTCATCATAGAGACGGTATACTCAAACGGTGCTTACCGCTTCGCCAAATCCAATGGGGACTTGTTCATGATGTCCATCAACGGCAAGTTCCTAAAGAAGTACTACTCTTGACATCTCTCAGACATGTGTTTCCACCCGAGGATCTGTGAACCCAATCATCAGGACTCACAGACAATTCCCTTTCACAAAATTATACGCTTCCGGAACCCAGCTATTCCGTAGCATCCTCCAGTAGAAGGACAACCACGTCCACATCACCTCTGAGTTGTCCCCCTACACCCTACAAAGCGGAATCTTACATCCCATAAGACTACGCTACCCACCATGTTTACCACGTCCATATTACCTCTGAGTAAACATTCCGTACAGACAACCCTTGCGTTGTCTTACATTGATCGCAGAACTTCCATGTCCACATTACCTCTGAGTAGTTCCGCGTATCCCCCATGATCATTCCTACCACGTCCATAACACCTCTGAGTAGGGAGATTCCCCCACTTGAATCCCATATTTGCCATGTCCACATCACCTCTGAGCAAACATGAGGGTTCTCTCAAACTTATTATCTGTACCTAAAAATCAAGGTGCGCAAAAGATAATAGGTCCACACAAATCATCAAGTTCATGACAGCAAAAATGAATACATCACAAAAAACTTTATATTCTTTATTTTTAATAGAGAGTAAAAGTTTACAACCACAGCAAGAGTTGCAAAAATACAAAAAAGAAGAGACTACAATCCCTAAACATCCTCAGGGTTGGCTGAAAGCTCTTCAATCCGATGCCTCAAGTCTGCCGCTCGAGTCTCCACAGTCGCCAGGACTCGACGTTCAGCTTCTTGACGCATCGCTTCAATAGCCTCAGGAGAAGTATCATTTTCATGCTTCTCATCCAGCTGCTGCCGCTGCTGAGCCAAAGCAAGAGCCCGGTGGATGAAAGCTGCTTCCTCCTTCTTGAATGCTACGTGTTCAGCCTGGACACGTTCGGCGTCTAATAGAAGTCAGGCCCGTTGGTCCTCAAGGCGGCGGATCTGGGCGTCAATCTCCGTGATATTAGCGTCCAATGCGGCTCGCGCCTCCACTGTCTCCCGCATAGACTGAGACAACCGCTCCACTGCAGCTTCAGTCTCAGTTACTTCACGTTCCCAGACACTCACAGTGGCCTGATAGGAAGACTCAATCTCGGCGATCAGCTTCTCCTTCTCCGTATCTATCAGGATGGAAAGGTCATTTCGCTGGATGTGCTGTAATTCGGAAAGCCGCAGGTCCAACTTAGCCACCGTGGCTTCCAGAATGACGGCCATATGATCGTAGCCCTGGTGAAGACGGATCAAGTTGATATGAGGCAGTGCCAGAGTTCTTGCCGTCGTAAAGCTTATACCCCCCTCTACAGCATTTTATACACTGCCTCGACGATGAATTTCACGTATTCATCTGCATCCGCCAGCACCTGTGGCGTCATGGCAGGAGTCGGAGGAGCTGCTCTAGTTAGCGGACCGGAAGAAGATCCGTCGACCTCAACCTGCGAGGCTGGAACCTCGACATCAGCAGGCTCTTCATCAACAGGGGCTTGACTACTAGCCCGAGGAGCCACAGGAACAGAAGAAGCCGAAACAGGCGTCGAGATAGTACCCTAGGTGGAAGGAGCAACAGAGGGTTCCATCACACCCTTATCCTTCCTAAATTCGGAAGAACCGACGTCAGTGGCTACCTCTTCTGCCCCCAACATCCTATCAGCAGCCAGTACCTCCCCTGGCAGAACGGGAAGATCAACACTTGCCTCCTGACTCGTCCCTGAAGTCAGGACCGCCAGACGAGTCTCCTCATCAAATCCCTCTACAGGGACAGGATCTGTCGCTACCTCCTGATCGGTAGCCACCTCAGCTTCTGCTGCTGAGTCTGGGGTAGGGCTCGGCAATGATGCAGCCGACCTCCCCTCATCATGACAAGGAGGGGAATCAACCCTCTCCTCCGTTCCAATCACATCTGTTGCCCCCGCAACAGACTCTTGCAACTCTGGAGCAATGTCATCTGAAGACGACGAACTCCACCCCACTTCATCACCAGGAAGCCTTGTGTCTGCTGGACCCTCGGCATCCAAGGCCCCCGCTGCGGCCTTTATCATCTCGGAAGCTGCTGCATCCTCAGCTTCCCTTCTGACATAATCTGGGGATGCTAGAATCTCCACGACAACATCCTCTGGATTCTCCTCCATGGAAGACATCATAATCGGCAAAATGCGCACTTCAGACGAGCCTGCCATCTCCTTTGACCGGCTCCCACTAGATTTTGGAGTACGGGGCCTCCTTTTTAGCGGCTCCTACAAAAAGGAAGCATTGGTTACATGAAATATTGAATCTAAACCAGATTGTGTGGGACATCCTTACCTCTGCAGATGTCGAGTCCGACGACACAGTCGGTGACGATGTCTTCTTCTGCCTCTTTGACGCAGAAGAGCCAACCTCTGTACCCGTACGTCGTTTCGGTTGATCAACCGAAGGTTCGGCCTGACCCCCTGGGGATGCGGCAAAGGCACCTTGATGACCCACCACTGGCGGACGGTGCGATCGAACCCTAGCCGATACATGCCCGGTCACCGCTAACGGGGTGCCTGCAACAAGACTTGTCTCCCTATCATACCCGGGAGGCACGGCAGCCATAACACAGTAAAACTTGGCGGCCGAGTAAAGAATGGGCGGCCGCGGATTCTGGACGGGCAGTGTAAAGCGAGGTCCGGTACATCCAGCATTGTAGTAATGTCAAGCTCGTGTACCATCCAACAAACTTCCAGCATACCCAGGGTGATACTGGGATTATCCAACATCAGCTGCGCATAACCAAATTGTCGTACAAAGCGGCTCGGTAAATACGGTTCCAGATAGCACTGATTTCTGTTCCGGTATACCAGATGGGATGGCCGAATACTTTGCAACCAGCGGAATCCCCATGGAGGCAAAGCGGTGGCGTCTTCACCCGAATCCATCAAATCTTCGTCGGCCTCAAAACCCGAAAAGACAGGTCCTACTTTAGTGATTTCCCACCCCTGAAGGCGGGATAAAACCTTTCTGCAAACAGGGACGCTAGAATGCAATCAGCTCCTCTGGCGGAAACGACGAAGGAATGCATCTCCGGCCCTATTGTCACTTCCCGATCCTGGAATACGTATTTTAATACGTAAATCGATAATTTGTATTTACCTTGTATTTATACTATATTTATTATGCAGTATTTCTTCATGCATTTCCCAAAATATTCGATAAAATATTATTTCGTGATTTATTTTCTGCATTTGGGCCTACAGTTTTGGCTCATTTGGGTAACCTATTTTTGGTTCACCAATGGTTCATCATGAACCCTTTGGTTCATCATGAACCCTTGGGTTCAAGATCTTTATATATAACTCATCTCATTCTCTCTCCTCTCATTATTTTCTCTCATTTATTTCCTCCACCAACCAAGGCAAGTACCAACTTGCTCAAGAGATGGATCCATAAATTTTTGTCAATGTTCCTTACAAATTACTTGTCAAAATATGTTCTTCTCCTCAACCTATACTAGTTTAGATCTATTTTCGTTGGGATTTTGTGGGTTTTGATGCTTCCATGTGGAAGAAAATTCAATTTTACTCAAGTTAGAACTTTGAAAACCTAGATTTTGATTTGGTCAAGTTATGAGAATTGGAAGTTTTTGGTGTTCTTGAGGATGCTCTCGGCCTGGAGGAGAAGACCCTTCAGCCTGCGCTCTTTAGCGCAAGGTTGAACTGCGCAGCTCGTCTCTTGACGAATTGCGCAACCCCTCGGCCAGCGCATTGCGCTGAGCTGAACTGCGCTGGCGTAACCTGACCCTGCGCGATCTGATCCTGCGCAACCTGACCCTGCGCCATCTGACCCTGCGCGATCTGATCCTGCGCAACCTGACCCTGCGCCATCCGACCCTGCGCAGTCTGACCCTGCGCAACCTGACCCTGCGCCATCCGACCCTGCGCAACCTGACCCTGCGCCATCCGACCCTGCGCAACCTGACCCTGCGCGATCTGACCCTGCGCACTTTGACCTGGACTCCCCTATATTTTATATTATTTTTATTATATATATTGCTTATATATATGTAAATGTTTGTGTATGCTATATATCCTTACGCCTTTTGTCCTTAGCATGATATGAGCACTAATGTGACCCCGGTGAACAAAGTGTTCCTACCTGATACATGTACCTGAATGTCCCAGTTCTTGTTTATGCTCGACAAATGACTCGTAACTCCACGTGGCGTATTTGTAATGATGCATTACACTAAGGAGGGTAGAACATGTTGACATACTGATTGACATGGATCCTCTTTGGGGTACTCGTACTTGAGTACGACTTTTAGGAGGATAATCATGCAGGCCACAGCATGTGAGTCCAAGATTTCACCTAGGGTTAAATTAGGCAACTAAATATACTAGATGCATGGGGAGGGCAAAATCCCGAGATCGTGTTACACCAGCCGCCTTGAGATACTGACTCGACGCGCCGGCTGGTCTCCACGGATACTGTGTCATCTGCAACGAGTGGATGACTGTATCCGATTAATTCTTGCTATATATTATATGTTTTGGCAAGGTGGCCTTACGAGGGACCTGTGCTCAATCATACCTGTCTACGCGAACCCCTGGGTTGTCTAGCCTTGCTGGAAAGATACGATCTGAGGATTTCTAAATAACATGATGCGAGGATAATCTCGTCCCACTAGAAACTCGTAGACTTGATTGGCCGTGAAAACGACTTGTTTGTATCCTATTACCTTTCGCAAATAACTGAGGGAATCGGACTGTCATGGTACGTGATCCAACCCATGTTCTTGTTTGATTGTTGGGTTGGTTATCGTTCTATGACAGGCTGTGGACCGAAGTTATGAACGGAGACTTATTCTGGTTGTGAAGTGCTACTTCTGTGAATGACTGAGGAACATGGTCTATCATGGTACATGATCCAACCCATGTTCTTGTTTGATTGTTGGGTTGGTTATCGTTCTATGACAGGTTGTGGACCGAAGTTATGAACGGAGACTTATTCTGGTTGTGAAGTGCTACTTCTGTGAATGACTGAGGAACATGGTCTATCATGGTACATGATCCAACCCATGTTCTTATTTGATTGTTGGGTTGGTTATTATGCTGCGATAGGCTATCGACCGAAGTCACGATCAGGAGATTTTATTGTTTGTACCTTTTAACTTATGCGAAAGTTATAGAGTACGACACGTCCCGACTCCATGCGGCACCTTTTGTCCTTGTTTGGTTGTAAGGGTGCCATATAGGTTCGAAGATGTAGCGCTACCCTATAATAGTAGCATAAGTATTACTATTATCGATCATTCTATTAACTGGGTTTTTAATCTTAACTCTTGTGCCCCTTTGGCGGTACTTGCTATTCGGGGCTGACCCCGCTGGTTTTGTTTGGCCAGATCTCGTAGCAGAGCCTGAGGACACGATCTTCCTCCCTGACGTCCATGGTGCATACTAGGAGCATGGCGGTTCGGGGACTCGAGTGGGTTTCTTCTCCACCACTCCTGCTTATACTTTTACGACGTTTAGCCACCGGCACCTGTTAGCCGGATTACTTGATATTTTGTGTCAGTACATGATTGTAATTAAACAGACTGCAGCTGTGTATAATTTTATACTCTTGACTCTCTGAGAGAGCTAAATTACAAAGCTAGTCTCTCATGACCATTTTGATGAAGCGTCGGGGACGCCTTACTGCTTTATCTTTAATGTTCATTTAGTTGCTAATGTGACTTGATTGATTGAGACATAGAACTCTGTGGGACCATAGGAGACTTGATTGTAGCATGTACCCCCTAGTCTCTCGACAGCCACGATCGCCGTATGACGTTACGTACCTCATATGGAGTAGCTGGCCTAGTCCGTCTCCGTATTTCGGTACTGGGGCATGACACCTATGGTCTTCTTCCGAACCCGGGCTCATTACATTTGGATGGTGTAAAATCAACCACCCCATTAGATAGTGAAATGGCAGTTCGGCACGTGGGAAGTTGTCATTCCTACCGTGATCATGGACCACGTTTCCTGCAAACTCCCGTAAACCTCGTAGCAGGTTATACACCATCGCGGGGAGAAGAGCCAAACGCCGGCCGAAAACCAACTTTACTGCCGGCAGGATTAAGTTCCGGGTCACCCTCTCTACAGAGCCTGACCCGCCCGAGAAAACGTAATCTCGAAGCCAAACCATCAGATATGCAGCTAGTACCGCTTTCGACGACATCCGATGAGTTAGGTGCCAGAAACAGCTGTAGGAGCATTCATCCGATTGCTGGTGCTCGTTCTCTCGGGGATTCTTCTCACCTAACCTGTTCATTTTGGAAAGCACTTCGCTACGGGAAAGCGCTGGCGGAGTGGTAAATAGAGAGGGTCCTCCTTGTCTTGATTGAAGACATAATCCCTCCAGGCGGTCATATGAGGCTGCGATCCGCTCTTATCCCTCTTCTGCATATAGTAATGATGACTCGCCACTTCCTTGAAGACGGCCATCATTTCTTCAGCTTTGTCCTCCAGGACTTGGAACTCCTCGTTCGTCGGGAAGTACTCCTCATAGGGTTCTGATCCCCAAGGGAGCCTTGATACCTCGTGCATTTCATGAAGTGTGAGGCCTAACTCCCCCACCGGAGTGAAGAAGGTCCCGGTATGGGTATCAAACATCTCCAGGAGCGCGAGGAACATATGCCGGTTGATGTCAACACCTGCCTGAGTAGCACGGATCGCGGCAGTCAGCCCCATCTCTTGGAGTTCGGTTTGAAACCGTGATAACAACCAGAGTGTCAGCTTGTCCCATTTGGCAACATAATGACACCAACCCTCTACCCAAAATTTATCTTTCGGGTACGATCGCTCCATCAAAAGCATGCGATTGGCAAAAGTCAAAGCGCCAAAGGCAAATGTATTGGCGGGAACATCACTATAAATGCTCCCAGGGCGTAGAGTCCGCCAGGTAAAAGAAGGCCCAGCCCGCACGGCGGTCAAAGTATCCCTTTGCTCCGAGGCAGAGTCGATCTTTAGGATGCCTGCCACCGCTTCCCCCTGAGATGGGGTTAGATCCCAAGTCATCCTCCTCTTGGAAGCAAGACGACAGAAGGCCGTCAGAGGCCATTGGCGTTCGAGCTGCTTAACGGTCATGTGCACTCCCCTTGCTGTAAAGAACCAGTCTTCCTTGACCTTCAACACCTTTGCTTCAGTAGAGGTAAGGCGGTCCCCAAATAGGAACTCAGGCTTCAAGAAGGTCACTTTATCAGATGTGGCAGACTTCAAAACACCACGCTCCATCATCTGTTTGAGGAACCTATATGATTGTTCCTAGATTTGAGTCATTCTCTCGGAAGGCTGATCTAGCATGATAGCAGTTCGAGCAGGATTTATCACCTCCTCATCGTAATCTACTCCCATCTGACAGAGGGCAGCATCCAGAAGCACCTCGTTCAGGAGTGGGACAGTCATCGACACTGGTGTCCAAACAAAGAAGGCAAAGATTCAGCATAAACAAAAAAAATCTAAGCCATGTTTCTCACCAAAGAGCGCATCAAGCCCATGCGCGTCAGCAGTAGAGCTTCGGCGCATCTTCAGGGCTTAAACCCATGCGCGTCAGCAGTAGAGCCTCGGCGCATCTTCAGGGTTTAAACCCATGCGCGTCGGCGAACCTCAGCACATCATCAAGACCCAAGGTCCATGCGCGTCGGCGTATGTATGATGTAAGAACGGGATGATGAAACTCACCAACCACCGATGGCCGAACTTCAACAGGTGGACGGGGAACATCAGTCACAACAGCTTCTACAGGCTCTTTCCCTTTGCCTCGTCCAGCACCGCCACAAGGAGTCTTGGGAGCCATTGCTTGAGAGAAGAAAGTTAGGGTTTTTGTGAAAAAGAACTCTAAAAAGCAAAAGCAAGAAGAAGAAGAACTCTCTCTCTCCCTCCACCTCTCGCCTATTTATAGGCATGGTCGCACGCGTGAACCGATGAAGTGTGACCTCAGCCGTCGCCTCGGGTTCTGTGAAGAGATAACTGCAAATAAAACCAAAAAAGATCATCATTAATCTTTCTTGGTTATCGAGGCGTCATCATTTGCATTAACTGAGCGGAGCATGCGCCCCATCACTGATGCGCGGAGTATCTATGCGCCCCGACAGTC
The DNA here is from genome assembly GCA_029216955.1 of Iris pallida. Classification (NCBI taxonomy): domain Eukaryota; kingdom Viridiplantae; phylum Streptophyta; class Magnoliopsida; order Asparagales; family Iridaceae; genus Iris; species Iris pallida. Next base: position 4,619 of record JANAVB010037234.1, on the reverse strand, counting down.
GTGTCCCCCTACCACCATGCTTCTTATTCAAAGTATTCCAAAACTTGTCCAAAAGTTTTGAAAACTTTGAAGGAGGTCTTGTAGAAGCATGGAATTTCCGGACCAGAAATCCTATGCGCCAGACACTACATGCGCCAGAGCTCGGACAGAGTACTTCACAGCAAAAACATCGAATATAGACATTAAAAATGGACTTTTTATTTACATATAAAAGTCTATTACATGTCTAAGAAAAGATTGTACAAAGGAGAATTTCTACAAAGAAAAGATCCTAAGCCTACAGCCAGCAGCCATCATGCGCCCTCAAATAGGCGCAGCGATCACCATGCGCCCCTAGTCAGGTGCATCCCACCATGCGCCCTCAGCAAGGCGCATCCTTTCAGCAGCTCAGTTATGTGCATCCCTTTGGCAGCTCAGTTATGTGCATCCCTTCAGCAGCCCAGTTATGTGCCGCTCTTCCAGCCAGGCTCACCGTCGTCTAAATGCTTCGACTAATGAAGCATTTATTGAGCAGAATGAGGGTGGCAATCAACCCTCTAGCCGAGGAAGGGAAAAGAACCATAAGCCAACCTGTGGCCAGGGAAGGCTTCGAAAGAGCCTCCAAACACCAAGGAAGACCGTGATCGAAATTACGGCTAAAGGAGCAGCTTTCAACACAACCAGAATGGGCTACACCCATTTTGAAGGAAGAAAGAGCCCCCAAACCCGCAGCACCGCAATTTTGATCTACGGCTCTTCCTGCACAATGAAGACGAGACCCGAGCATCCCTATCTTTGGATGCAACAGGCACCTTCCGCCTGCCTCAGAAGCCCTCGACTCCGACTTTTGGATGTAACAGTCACCTTCAAGTGCATCAATGAAGATATTGCGTCGCATCTTCACCCTCGGGAGCATCTCATCAACAGAATGCATCCGAGTAAACGAATTCATGTCGGAAGGACGTGAGAGAACGAGAAACAAACTCTCTCCATGCCACTATTTATAGGCCGGGCAAATCAAACCCATGTGCCAAGTGGATGGCTCTCCGAATTTCGTGCAATGAATTTGCATTAAATGGATGAACCGGACGCTTCGAAATCAGCTAAGTCAAGACAGCTATTTAAAGCACTCAAAGATCGTAACAGTTGTACCATTAAAGATGTGTCACGAAGCAGATGCACCGGCCAGACCGCGCATCACACAGACGCGCCCTTCAATATCAAGCGCATCACACAGACGCGCCCTTCAACATCAAGCGCATCACACAGACGCGTCCTTCAGTACCAAGCACATCACAGGGATGCGCCCCCCATGCGTCCCCATACGCCTAGTGGAACGCCAACCGACGCGCCCACTCAGTTGTCCATCGAATGTCACAAATATTAAATGCTGAACTGACAGAGTTGGCAGCACGCCTCCCGAAGTCTGAACAGTTCAGAAGACGAAGCGTCGCCAACGTCAGCATCATCATTACTTTCTTTCGACGGCTACTGCCACGTGGCCACCCAACTGCTTGCATGCGCCTCTACAGCCATGCGCCCAAATCTGCATGCGCCTCAAAAGCCATGCGTCTCAGACTTTTCACTGATCCCTAAAGACAGAAGGAAAGTCACCATTAAAGCTCTGCATACGCCTCAAAAGCCATGCGCCTCAGACTGCTCTCTGATCCCAAAAGACAGGAGTTAAGTCACTTCTGAAGCCTCGTATGCGCCTCAAAAGCCATGCGCCCCGAATGGTTCGTGACTCCTAAAGGTTACGAGCCAAAGCCTCCTCATGCGCCAAATCCTAGGCGCATCCTACCAGATCATTCTCCACCAAATCAGAGATCTCCGAGCCATGGGTCGATGACACGTGTCCTTTGACTCGACTCACCCAAGATCTCAGCAACAGAAAGATCTTCTCCTCTGCTACGTGCCGGTCCACAACAGCAGCATGAAGAATTCAACCCCTCGATCAGGGCGCATCGTTCATGTGCCTCCATCAGCAATCAACACGTGGCGTCCCCGCGTACAGGCACATCCTACATGCGCACATGAGCAGCCAGCCTGCAAAGCTATAAATAGAGGGATCATTTCCTTCTTACGTACACACATCTACCTACCTACACCCGGACAGAACACACAATCACCAGAGAGGCAGATACAGACACTCAACGTCTTCCTCCTCTCAGCAAGCTCCAGCACCCAGAGCAATCCAGACCTTCAGAGAACCGATAACCGTCGTCAGATCGTCAACGGAGTCAACGCATTACCACTCACTCCATCGGCACAAGGGACCCAGATAAGCAAAAGTGTACTCCTAGGACTACATCTAAGTCCTATATTGTAACACTGTTCTGTTTGTATTGAAATTTGCAATCAAAGAATTTTAATGGCAAACACTTTGGCGCTTTTATTTTTAAAGAATATATCATAAAGTGAATCAGATAAAGCGCTTAGAATTTGATGAAAGCAGTGAAAGTCTATTTCCTTAGGGGTTTTAGGTTTGGAAGAACTGGAGGGTTTGGACATTCCTATGTCAGACTCAGTGTCGTCAGAATCATTTATGATGGGTGTGGAACCATCAATGGCTGAAATCAGTCCTAAAGTGGTGAGCCAGAAATTCATTTGACTCTGCCACCTCTTGAAGTGGGTGTCATCAAACTTGGCTGGCTTAGCAGTCGAAGTCTCGTCTTTGGTAGACATGATTTCTAAGGTCTGAAAAATAAAATAAAATATTTACTCAATAAGATGGATTAAGCTAAAACTTAACAATTTAAATGATTTTTGGTAATAGACCTTTAAAATTTTAGTTTTTCAAGTTTTGATAAGGTTGGGTTAGCTGTAGGGGCCAGATCCCAACAAGCGGAGGTTCACTAGGAACTCTTAAGAACCGGTCGCTTAGACGATTTACGTCTTTTTGACAGAAGGGCCCTTTCGGCTTGTTCCCAAACAAATCTCTACTTTAGAACTTTAAAATTAAAGGAATTCTACTAAATCAATTAATTGTTTACTTTAGCCTAAATATAAATATTGAGTAAAGAAAACTAGAATTGACAAAATTACTAACACAATAATGTTGTCTCCGGTGTCACTTTATGAAAATGACAAATTGTTACTAATATGACAAATATTCAAAATTAACAAACATTTGTTAATGGTAGGTTAAAAATATTTTCTTGATGATAGTAAAGAGTAAGCAATGTATAGCAAATTTAGTGAGTGAATAGGAGATATGCTAACACTAATATAAGTTATAACAATACATATAAGTCTTAATGCTTACAATAATTTAAGCACCGTATATTATAACAAGGTTGATAACAAATTTCGTAGCAGCAATTAGAGATTTTATTTTATAAATGATTCAACTCTTAGATTGTTGGAAATTATTCCAAAAAATCTGCAAACAAAATAAAATAAAGTAAATGTTACCGGCCTCCGGGAAAGTCGCGCACGAAGCACTGCCCTAAGAGTTGATTCGGGTCTATGTGCATACTTGTTTCGAATGCTCCTTGTGGTAAAACTTCCGCTCTACCGGTATCTCCTCGTCGCACACAACTCGGAAAGAGCGACCCCGAACTTAGCTTTTCTGCCCAGAGCACAAACCGAAGAACAAAGCTTTGAATTGAACAAGAGAGAATGAGAGGGAGAGAGTGGAGTGAAGATTGTGAAAAAAGGACTCTCTCTTATATAGCATTAAGCATATGCTAAAAATAGTATATGCTTAAAATAGCCTATACTAAAATTAGCCAAAAGAGGCTAAGTCTCCAACTTAAAAAATGACACATGTTTGAAGACTTGGCATGTTGAAGACTTGGCTTTGAGGACTTGGCTTTTGCATGTAATATGCAACAGTGGGGTCGGGTGAGACCATGTTAGCAGGAGAGTGAGTGGGTGGTAAAAGAGTTGTAAAAATTTGATAGTAAACTTTGTAATTGTAACATTTTCCTGTATATAATTAGCTGTAGTGCTTATCCATTCAGGGGCGGATCCAAGGGTCCCTTGGGGTGGGGTGGAGCTCAACCCAAAAAAAAATTTACATTTTATTTTTCATATAAATTTTTTTTTAATTTTTTTAATATAGATTTATCTACTTCTAGTCCACCCAAATTTTTGGTAGCTCATCCCAATTATAGCTTCTGGATCCGCCCTGTATCCATTGCTTTTCAGCAGCCAAGCGATGCCACCATTGACATTTACTAATAGAGACCAAGGATGGAGACAAGTCACTATTGGTTTCCTTAGTCCGATAGCATCTTCCTTCAGCCATAGGAGGTGAATCTCATATATTTGTCTCCAAAAAATCATTTCCAAGAGAAAATGCACAAATATTATATTTAAATAAAATTATAAATGACAAAGATAAGGACTATATTAATGTCTTGATTATATATATATATATATATATATATATATATATATATATATATATATATATATATATATATATATATATATAGAGAGAGAGAGAGAGAGAGAGAGAGAGAGAGAAAGAAAGAGAGAGAAAATAAGGGAGGTGAGTGTTGGAATTATTCAATAATTAAGGGACCACACATGTAAAATTAATTGTGTTTGGACTATCTAAATAATTAAGCCAAATTAAAGTGGTCTATTTGGAAATTGGCTTAAGGGTATAATTGTCATGGAATTAATGTGTA
>JANAVB010037233.1:0-101696 GCA_029216955.1 Iris pallida | reverse complement strand
TCAATCTGACTTGAAACGGGAACCCGGGGGTAGTTGACTCTAGTGGGACTCACACACTAGTTAGGCATGGCCCACATAATATTAATTTTAGTCCACATGATAGAAATATTTTAGTTAGAGGTTAGACTAATTATTACGGATAAGGTTAGTGTGATTAGAGACTTTAGAATGACTAATTTAGCCCCAACCAATTAGCCCTTTCTAATACTCATAGAATAGGTTAGTGGGGGCATTTTGGACCTTACCATAATAGGACAAATAGCCCTATATCGTCAGCCACTTTGGGAGAGGCTCAGTCATTCATTATTTCTCATCCACACTCTCTCTTGTTCTTCCCCAAATTTCTAGTGAGCAATCCCTAGCAATTTCTTCACCAAATCCTTCTATTTTGCCACCAAATCTTCTTCTTTCCTTCTCCATTCTAGCCAAGGAGGAAGCTACCCAAGTTTGGGAGGATTCGGAGCTCGTTCGTGTCCTTTTGGAATCTCTACGTGTCGGTGTCGCTCCGGGAAGGCTTTTCTTCGATTCGATCTACCGGGAGGTATAAATCCCTTCTCCTTTTCATTTTCTGCATATAGGTCTATTTGAACCCATAGGAATGACCTCCTGGTTGTATCTCCATTGTGTCCATTTCGTGTCCATTTGGAGGTCATAGGAGTGTCCTTTGTGTTGTGGTTGTGTTCATGTGGGAAAATCCCAAATTTGGACACACTATGTGTTGTTGTTATGTATGAATGAATTATTACATATTTAATCTCATATTTTTGTATTGGAGATGTGTTCTATAGTGTCTCATATATATATATATTAGTGTAGAGAGTGAGTTCTTGATATATTATGTTATATATTTGTGTTCTTTTGTCTCAAACTACCCAAATCCGTCATAATTTTTATCCACGTTTTTAATTTCAGCCCTAACTTAGAAATATCATAACTTCTAGCTCAAAGCTCGGTTTAATCTCCTGTTTTTTTTAGAAGAAGCGTATTGAAGTTAGCTTTCCAAAAATATATATTAATAGGCCTAATTCTTTCTGTAACTTTCTGGAAAATTATTTGAGTGTCAGTTGTATGAAAGACAAACGCGTTCTAGGTGTTTTCGCGATTCCGGGAGTTTCCGGAAACGAAAACACGATCCGTTTGAAGTTTCGGAAAGCTAACACATAGATCTATAACATAATTTAATCCTAGATTTTAATTCATGCTGAGATGTTACAGTATTGATTATTAGTAGGAGTTACTATTCGGCATATGCATTTTGTTCACCCTTGTGTGTAATATAATGTTCTATTTGATTTTAACCCATGATAATGTATATACATTATGTAATTAATAGAGAATGCAAGCATGAGTAAATGGTTAAATAAATGATATATGAGGTGTAAGTATCCTATATCTAATGTAAGCATGTATAAGTATGGCTTGTAATGAATATGCAGGTTCCATAGTATGTAATGTATGGTGCATATAGTAGTGCAAGAGAATAAATGAATGATGAATGAATGCAAGCATGAATGAAATGTAATAATAGATGTAATATATGCAATATACAAGTTAATGAGATGTAATGTTCTATGTTAACACAAATCCTATATTACCTCATGTACCCCTTACACTATGTTGACACTATCACACTTGACACTTTGTTCACTTACACTTTGTCACTCTTGATATGTATACACTATGTATGCCCATTTAACCCTCACTTGCCCCTTTGCCATGTTCACATACACACACATAGCCTCTTAAATAAGTATTTATGAATACAGTTAACTTAGCTATGTATGTATATTATATATATGTTAGCATATTGTGTTGTAATATATAAGTTTTATAACCATTTGAAATGCCATGATTATAGACCTAATGTTGAATACCAATATATGCATGTGTATATATGTAGGCATATATAGCTTAAAGTAATAGATTACCTAGTGTATATCCAATGTGAATTCTTGCCTATTTGAGTATTGAATAATTGCATACTATATAGAGTTGGGTGTATATTGGCTTGTATAGCCTTGTATTGATGTGTGCTTGCTAGGATAGTCTTGGTTAGGCCTAGTAAGACTTGCTGGGTTAGGACATGACCTAGTTTGACCTAGTTTGACTAGTGCAGTTGACCAGAGTTGACCAAGGGTTGACTTTGGCCTAGTTTGACCTAGATTCATGTAGAATGTATTGTAGTGCTTTATATTACCCTTCTGGACATGTTGTGACCTGTGCTGTTCTAATTAGGGGCCAGACACCTCTCCTCGGACAGTATCTTTACCTTGGACATTCAGATATCAGGCGAGTACATTCTTTGATCATTTCATATCCTGCTTAGAATTATTTCCTGCAGTAGATTACTTTACTTGTACTGTCACGATGGTCACACGGATTGGTATTATATGGATCCTTTCTTGAGATGTTATCCTTAGGGAGCATCGGGTACTCTATGTTCTGTGCGTTTCACTTACATGACGTATCACTATGCTTCTTGGTTCATTCGATTACTTGTGACATGTACCCTCATGATCACAGAGTCTCTTGAATCTTATACTGTTGGGTTACCCCCAGAATCCCCATTTATGGGACTACTATGTATCACCTTCGGGGTCTATCACCTTCGGGGGCTGTTATAACATCATATAAGATAACATGGCTGGATCCTTGTGTATTGATTGGGGGTACGGGAGAGTAGAAGTGGACATGTAAATAATACACCAGTAGTATCTTCATTGAATCATTCCGTAGTGTCTTCACAGAATCATCCCAGGCTATTTACATGTTCATATTGTACTCTGACTCACTAGTCACTGCTAGTTCTCTATGATAGTAGATATTTCTATTACAGTTCTCTTTCTGTTTACATACTGCTTTCTTTCAGTACCTATATCTTACTTTACTGCATGATTATATTTTCTAACCTGCTATGATCTGTTGAGATGTACTGTACTTGCTCCAGTCCTGACTGGACCCGTTGAAAAAAATTTCAGATAGCTTGGAGGTTGCCTGCTAGCCTAGAGGAGACACATTAGAGGATGTTTAGATAGTTGTTTCATTTGTCTGGAGTTGTACTTGATTTATGGATTACTGTATTTGGGTTTTGAGATGTATTCTGAGTTTGTATCTTAGACACTTGGATTTCTATCTGTTGTATCTCTTTTCGATTTTATGTTTTATCTATCTTCCTTTATTCTCTATCTTAGATGTGATTGAGTTTACATTCTGCTATGTCACCCCATTCGGGGAGTATAAACTATTTAGTCTTATAGTTAGATGCATTGAGACCTAGGACAGCGTTCTACCGCCGACACTGCGGCGTAGGCTGGGCGTTGTTACGTTCTCGTGCCCTAACTCTAGGGTGCGGGTCGTGACACGGGTGGACTAAACACAGTATCAAATTATGGACATGCAGTGTATGATGTATGCAGGACATTAACTGGGAGCAGGACATGCATTATGAGTGCTCGACTGAACCAAAATGCATACATGTATATACTAAACCATATAGATGGACAGATGCAAGGATGGAGGTTAGGATAGCATCACAGGGACACTCACAACAACAATAATGATTGCACAAACCTATAGGAACCAGTAAAACACCACAGTGAACATCTTAAGGAACCTGAGCCTCCCACATTCAAATACTCCCACCAAAATAATCCAAATTCACTAAACAGCACCCACTACTCCTAACACATCATATTATCATTGTAAATATTAAAACAAAACTAAAATTAGATAGAAAGTCCTAAGAGTCATTTCGTTGAACACTTGATATCACAATTCGTAGTCCTCTACAAATGGACACTAAACTCTTTAGACCTATCACAATAGGACTCATTAGGACCTCAATCTACCTCATACTAGCCATGGGTAGTCTTCTACATGAATGCATGAGTTTTAAGCATGAAAATAGAATTTTAGAGGGTTATACCTATGTAGAATGTAGCCTACAACAAGCTCCACGAATTTGAGAGAGATGGGTGAAAAAAAGCCCTCCAATCCTTGCTAAAGCCCCCACCAAGCTTCCTTGAGCTCCTCCAAGCCTTTGCCCAACAATGAAGGAAGATGAGACAAATTGGATGAGTTTTGGATGGAGAAAAGGGTAAAAACCCTAAATGAGATGGTGGCTGCTATTTGGGGGAAAAATGGTTTAAATAGGCATTAGACAAACCCTAAACTCTTCTTTACACTTAGTATTAGGTAGGTCCTTAAGTGGGCTAAGTTTTGGTTCTAATTAAGGCTTGTATCCAACTTGGTTATGACTAGAGTCTAATTTATCAACTAGTTGGTCAAGTCAATCTAAATGGGGTCTACCATGACTAATGAATAAGCTAACCTACTAATAAATACAACCGTCATATTAAAAGAAAAAATACACCAATTGTGAAATGACAAAAAATACCCTTGTTCTATAAAAGTCGTAGTGACACGGCCGTATCGGATTAGTATCGGCCTATCGGTTTGCTATCGGCCGTATCGGATTGGTATTGGCCTTACGGTTGGTATCGTCCTATTCGATAGGTATCGTCCGTATAGGATTGGTATTGGCCGTATCGGATTGGTATTGGCCGTATAGGATTGGTATTGGCCTTATCGGATTAGTATCAGCCGTATCATAGTATCGGCCGTATCCTTATATGATAGTATTGACAACCCTATAACACCGTCCTAGAGTTAAATAATATTTTGAATAATAATCGGATATCATAATCCAATATTAACGGATTCGATATCTTAATGTCCGAAAATATTCGTATATCCGATTCCAATTTCACGAATTTCAAATAATTTACGAAAACCCAAAACCCTAGCTATTCTCATGAATTCAAAACCCTAGCTCCACACACCCATTCCTCGTCTCCTCTCTGTTATTTATACTATTAAGTGATGCATTGTCTTCTCTTTATGGTAGTTAACGGTTAGCTGAGCTGAACAAATGAGGTGGCATTGGTCGTTGATTGGCTAATAGTTCGCTGATTGGATATAAACTTGCTTGTTGACCAGATATGTCCACCAACAGCCCAACTGCTCTATCTCCTCTACTCTACGATGAAGAAGTGTCGCTCTGCTGTACTGAAGAAGGAGAAGGTTTGTATCAATGCTTCTCCTTCAAATTGACCTTGCCTCAGGGTCAAAATAGGGAAACTTCTACAAAAATTCTTCATAAGGAAATAAGTCATTATATATTATATATATATATATATATATATATATATATATTATATATTATATATATATATATATATATATATATATATATATATATACCAAAAAAAAATCTTTGATATTATTGAAAAAATTAGATGGATATTAAATCATATTAAAATAGTTTAAATATAACTTTTATACGTTTAGTTAAAAATTTGTTATAACTATGTTTTTAGAACTTTGGATGTATGTTTAGATAATGCCAAGTAGTCAATTTAAATATATTAAAATAGTTTAAATTAGATAGAAAATTTAAATTAGATGGGATTTAAAGATACTGAGACTATACAAGTATTTTGAGATTTTAAATTAGATGGTATGCTTTACTCAGTCCCCATTCTAGTCCCGATTCTGATTTCAGTTGGATAACTTTTGAAAGGTACTGAGACTATACAAGTATTTTGAGATTTTAACTTGCATGTTTTCTATTAAGGACATACTATATTGCATGCATTTGCAAAACCTGATTGATCCTATTAACTGTACATTACTGAGTTACAAAGAAGTATATATCATTTCCATCACATCTAGTACCATTCAAATTTTAGACTTGAGAGTGATATTATAGATTATTATAATTTACTTTCACTGATATATATTACTTTCATCACATCTAGTACCATTCATGGATGCTTTTGTAGATTCAATTAGAAATTGGAGAGGATACTTAAAGCTGTTGGAGAAGGGACAAAGGGACAACTTCTCAAAGAAGAAAGGCATCATGCATGAAAGGTTTCTTGCAAATATATGAATTTGGTAGTGTTAGTTAAATATTTGCGTCTAATGGCACTAACAACATTCATCACGGTTCAGATTATTTCATAACTATACTTCTCATTACGAACATTATGATGACCAATAATATTTATTCCAGGAGGTTCTAGATTGAGGTTACTAGAGTATCAATGGAAGCCAAAAGAAGATTGAAGAAAGCAATTAATGTTGGGGTTATTGCTGCACCAGAAGAATCAAAACCCATAGACAATATTTTTTATATTACCTATGAAAATTGTAAGAAGAAAGACTGTATCGTGCAATATTTGTAACTGGTATTTCTTCTACTTATAAAGTGTTAGCAAATTACCATCTCTCATAACCTTTTGTACAATGTTGGTAGTATTTAAATTTGTAGTTTTATTTGCGGCTGATAATTGAGAACTAAAATTTCAGGCTCAATAGAGCCACCATTATTTTTTTATCCATTTGTAATGGTAAAAAAACTGTTGGGAATAAAATATTTGTAACGGTAAAAAAAAAACCGTTAAAAAAAATATTGTAACATTAAAAACCGTTGGGAATAAAAATTTTCTAACGTTAAACACCGTTGGCAATGAGAAATTTCTAACGGTTATAAACATTAGGATTTCATGTTTACCAACGGTTTTATCCTGTTAGGAAAATTATATTCCCAACGGTCTTTGCCATTGGAAAATTTTATTTACTAACGGTTCTTTACCGTTGGAAAATTTTATTTACTAACGGTTTTTTACCGTTAGTAAATTTAATTTAGCAACGGTAAAAAACCGTTAGGAAATTTTCCCACGCCCAACTACCAACGGTAAAAAAGTGTTAGGAAAATTTTTCCCAACGCTTATAGTCGTTGGAAAACGACTATTTTGGTGTAGTGATAAATTAGATAGAAAATTTAAATTAGATGGGATTTAAAGATTTTTTTTAAAAAAAATTAGGTGAGGGATATACATTCCGTGGTAGAATTAGAAATATTTTTTTAAAAAAAATCTTAGAAACGTGAGAATATACATATGACGGCTCATTTTGAACAATTTTCAAACCTCTTTATAAATGCTAGTCACTTTTACGTGGGTCACACGTACCCAAAAAGATAATAATCTAGCATCTCAAAAAAAAAATCTATCATATTGTTGTAAAAATAGATAAGAATTTAAATTATATAAATATTTGGATATGATTTGAATATATTTTAGTTAAGATTTGTTTTAGATATGTATTTAGAATTTTGGATATAGGTTTAGTTAGATAATACCATGCAGTTGGTATAAATATAATTTGAAGATTGAATATATTACTTTTAGGATTTGCAGTTGGATTTCATATATTAGGAGTTTGTTGCTGGTAAGTAATTTTAGTTTAGATAAGATTGCATTTGTCCAATTAGGAAAGCCAATCAGACTAGGTTTATGATTCACGAATGCAGTTTTATATAGACATATATATATATCTGAAGGACGTTGACATATATATGTAGAGTCCAGCAACAAGCAGAAGAAGAAAAAAAAGAAAGTTGGATCAGTGAAGAAGAAGAAGAAGAAGAAGAAGAAGAAGGAGGAGGAGGAAGAGGAGTATGGTGGTCAATCAATACCCGATAGGTATCAAGTTTATACCCAGCCATGACGAGATCATATACTATCTGAGGCAATGGCTAGCCGGCACTTTCCAAGAAAGTATGGGTATTTTCCACATCGTGGACATATATACGACCTCTCCATGGAATCTCCCAAGTAAGTATTATATATAAGCACTGCATGCATTCTTGATTCTTTCAGCTCGATCGTCATCTCAAACTAATATGTGCATACATTATAGAGGAATTAAGGGTGTTAATTTTCCTGTATAATTATATAATTAATTACTTGCACTTGCAGTGACGTACAAGCACGGTTGTGATCGTGAAGAGCCGAGGATGTACTACATCACGAAGAGGCACCAGGTAAATAATTCTGGGCGAGTGAGCCGTAGTGCGGGCGGCGGGCACTGGCATGGCCAAGGCGGTGCCAAGGCCATCGAGGACGGCTCCGAGCAGCTGATCGGCCACGTGGAGCAGTTTCAATTCAAGAAAGGAACGGGAAAGGTTAACAATGGCACCAACTGGATAATGCACGAATACACGCTAATGCAATCTTCAGATCAGACGAAAGAGGTACGCACGCGCGCATCATCACCATCGTCGATTGATCGATCATTAATATGAATTAATCTTTGTAACCCTAACTGCATGCATGCATGCATGCTTGCATAATCTTGATTAACCCTTAATTTGCTGCATGCAGTTTCAGGATTGGGCTATATGTGTATTGCACGAGAAAAAAGATAGAAGGAAACGGGAGCGGGAGCGGGAGCGGCTACCAATAGTACAAGCTGATCATGTTGATACTACTACTAGTACTAGTGCTGCTGGGCTCCATGACTACGTCCAGGAGCAGCTTCAGCTGATCACCACAAATAATTACATGCGGGGGCCAATTAGATCCGATGATCGTCAACTCATGGTGCCGCTGGTCACAAACGCCACACTGCTAGCAACTGAACCTCCTGCAGCAACAGCACCTGCAGATCAAGCATTCATTGCCACTAATAGCGAAGCAGCAGCAGCAGAAGCCGCAGCAAGATTAAGAATAACGGCAGCAGCAGGCTATTATTATGATCATCATCTGGACAACGTCAACGTAGCAGCAGATCAGGCCGCGGAGGAGGAAGACTTCTGGCAAAGCTTGTCACCCTTATTTCCATGGCCGGGACCATAGGTGCATATATGTCGATCGATCGATCGATCGAAATGCATGTGGTTTGATCTATTCTGTGCATCCATGCATGTTGTTATTTTTTTAGCTAGCTTGATCTTCCCTGCAGTACTCAGCTAGGAAGATTATGTAATCTTAATTCTTTGTTGTTAAGATCAACAATACAATGTTAAGCTCGATGTTCTCTAGTACTCTACCTGCAGAACATGAAGTTGCAATTGTTGAAGTATTTATATATTTGATCTTGACTGCTTTTGCTTTATTAATTCTGTCTTCTGATACTTGTCAGTCAGTTACTCTTTTTTGAACCTCTCTTTATTTTCATCAGCTACTTATTGGATCTCTTGAGTTCAACTCTTTCTTTATTTTGCAGTCTAAGTTAATTAGGAGGTACTATAGTTGGTTAATATATATATATATATATATATATATATATATATATATATATATATATATATATATATATATATATATTGAAGAGATCAGTGATCTGAAAAGACAAAGTCCGGACACATATAACAAAGTCCGACTTCGGTTACTGTCAGCGATATGGCATATATGGAGAGAATGAAACCGACTCATATTCGATGGAGTGGCCACTACTATTCAGGGGATCATAAATAATATTGAGACGGATGTACGAATTATGGAGGGTTAACCCTGTACGGAGTTGTATATAGTAGAGGAGAGACTGTATTGGCTGTTTTTTTTCTTCATAATTAGCAATAACAATTACCCATTCTTCAATATAAACATCAATAATCATCAATATAAACATCAATAATCATCAACAATAAATAAACTCAATCAAAATTGTATCAACTAATAAATGTATCGAGTTTACATAGCAATATTCCATCAAAAAACAAAAAAGTAACCAATGTTGCTTGCTCAAAATGGTTTCATTCTCATGATGAACAAAAAGAAAAGAATGTTATTGCTAGTTTACAATCTCATGTGCAGTATAAAAAAGGAGAATTTCAAAACCATTATGACATCGAGATCGTTCATTTTAAGAGTAACACCTAGTTAAAGGCCAATGTATCCTCCACCAACAATCACAACTTTTCTGTTCTTCTTTGCTTGTATAGCTGCAACAAGTATCAGCATCATCAATCTCCCTTAGACAAAATATGTTGTTGGCATCTGCCCCTTGGACGTGCCAAAGTCGTTAAGCTTTATAACCTAAATGACATATGTGAATTTTTTTTGAAACGGATTCATTGGCCATAACATTTCATTTTGGAAAGGAGACAATTGGAAATTGTAAGGGTATGATTTAAGGCTTACAAGAAGTACTGTGGAGGCCATCACATAGGTAATTAAGAAAGGTGTCATGCCAGTAGGAAAATGTAGACAAGTTGGCTTGAATTTAAGAAGATTATTAAAAGCATCTTATGATACATATTTTTAGACATACATGGAACTAGTAGCAATGACTAGGTTGTTATATGTGAAAGTTGTACTAGCTGTTGTGGTACACGTCTTAGTAGGGAGGTCTGCTTTCATAATTTCTGTGTTGAGTACTAACTCTGTAGGCAGTAGTAAACTAGAAAATATATATAATTAGAATTAGATACTACTCTATTAGTGAAAGGAGATATTACAATGAAAAAGCGTTAAGGACACTTACAATGCGCACATCAACAGCAATATACTTCGATGTATCCGCTACTAGTTCATGCCTCGAACCCAGCTAAAGAACAAAATATGATAACATGTGAAGAAGCTTTATCCTTTTGAAGAATTAACTAGAGAGTAAAATGCACAAATCTAATATTTAATACAAAATATAAACAAACATACATAATAATATGTGATAGAGCTAGCTTCTACTAGCATTCAACAATTAAGTATGACAATAAAGAATCAGCTCATAAAGAAATTATCCCTTTTTTAGAGCTTTTACTTTACACAAAATCTGATGGAGGAATCTCCTCTGCACAGACACATACCCACACCTCTCTGATACACAACCCCTACAGTTGCTACTGTTGCAATAGCCTTCACTTTACTGCCTGCAGTTGCAAACTGCAGGAATGCAGTTAACTGCCAGAATACTGCTCTAGTGCAGTTACCAATACTGCAGTTGATGCCCATAAACATTGTATTTCAATCATGGTTCAGTGAAATGTGTAAGTGATTAAGTTGATTACTTCTAAAAATATAAAGAAAATCCATACTACTACTGTAGAAAAAAATACTTACAATCTCTTCCATCTTCATAAGACTGCAGTAACCGAAAAACTATCAATTTTCAGGTTGCACATAAGCTCTTGGGCTTTTGTATCTTTTTCATTACCAGTAGCACTTACACTCGGCTTAAACAAAATATCTCCTGAAAGAGATGGAGTGGAAGGCAAGAATAAAGGAGCTTTTGTGGCTTCTTTGGTGGCTCAATTAGCTTGCTTCGAACCTAAAAATTATAATTAAATGTCAATTAATAGGACAACCAAGAAGATATAACAATTTGGTAATCTCAAATCACAGAAGATATATTATAGAGCTAAGTTAGAAGATACAGTAACTATTGTGGGGAACCAGTAGTCCAAAAAAATCGAGAAGACATTATTTTGAATGAACTACTAAACAAGATTTGACCAACAGCCATACTTAAAATATCTAGCTCAACAGACTTTGCAATTGACTCTTGGGTAGCAAGAAAAGGGTACTAAGATTAGTTATTTGTTGATCAAAAGTATGTTGCAAAACTAGGCATCTTTAGTTGATTCCGATCTAGTAAGGACTATATGTATTCTTGTTCTTCGTATCTTTCTTTTGAAGAAAGAGATGGAAAAGAACACAGACTGATTGACCCTGACAACATAAATTAAGAAAGTAGAAATTGTAAGGCATACAAAGAAAACAAGACGAGGTTATTTCAGACGAAAATTTTCAATGGTTTTGATCACAATTTGTGAAATCATAAAAAAAACAAATATTGGTAATGATTTTGATCATAATTTATGAAATTATGATCATAATAATTTATGACAACATGATGAAAATAACAAGAGTATAAGAGAAAATAAGGATACAACAAAAATACCTTATACTAGATTTTTGAGTTAGGCGATTTGAACTCCATGATGATAAAAAGTCCTTTAGCACAAAAGTCATGGTTGAGTATCAACAATGGCGACAGTGACGGCTGATGGCTCCTGTCAATTAACATACCAACAATGTCATATGTCAAAGTATAAAGATAAATAAAGAAATTTGTAGTCTTGGTAGAATATATTGCATGACCTACCATAGGGGAAAAGGTAGGCCTTCTTCGTGTTGGTCGTTCATAAGGAGCTACCTGAAAAATCACAAACAAATATATAGAGAAATGTTGGACAAGAAACTTGTATCGAGAAATGCAAAAAAACAAAAACAAATGACTTCATAATGTTAGATAATTGTATGTATATATCCAGTATCAATTTTTGAGCAAACTCCCAAGTAAAATATGAAAATTAATAACATGTTAGAAACTAATTTGATATCATATTCCAAGCCCTATATGAGAAACTGCATTGAGGCACGACATTTCATCAATAAAGGGGGTAGACGGAAGACCTTAGTGAAATTGATCGAGAACTAAAAATTTCTAAGACAGATTGAAGGCACGTGATAGGCCCTCTCTTAGATAGGATACTCGCATTCACTTCTAAATATCCTAATTGATCCTAAACTACATTCACTCACTAGTACCAATACTAACTCAAATAGGCACTCTCATCTCCCTAAGATACTATACTGATACCAACTGATACCACTGATCACACTCACACTCGACACTTACACACTTAACTCAGGCATTTGCCTATACTCGAGCTCCCAAATGGGATTCTGTTATCTCCTAAAGCCCCTGACTTCTCTAACCCCTGCCTACGTGGCTTATAGCCCAATCCAATGTAAGCCTTGCCAAGGCAAGTTGCTGCTGCTGCAGTAATGCCACATGGCATATGCAAATGTGGCACTTGCCAACATGCTCACTATCCTATGTCGTGTCTGAGTGTGTCCGTGTCGTATGTGTCATGTCGTGTCAGCGTGTGTGCGTATGTGTGTGCGTATATGTCATATTTGTGTGTGCGTGTCATGTGTGTCGTGTCTGTGTGTGTGTGTCGAATCGTGTCTGTGTCAGCACGTCAGGAGGAGGGAGATAGGGTTAGGGTTTACCTGCCTTAGTCGGAGTCGGGTCGGGATCGCCTGGTCTGGAGCAGCGGTGGAGGGGACCGGTCGGGTCGGCATCGACGAGGGGAATTGGTAGTGGAGGGGGGACGCCGGAGGAATGGGGGTCATCGCGGGGAAGGGGGTTGCCTCAGGGAGGGGGTCGCTGGAGGCATGGGGAACGCCGAAGGGACGAGGGGAGAAGGGAAATTTGGGGACGAGAGAGCGGGAAAGGGAAATTTAGGATGAAAAAAATGAATAGTCGATCGGCACTTGAACCCTATATGAAACTTTTTAGCGACGACTAAAAAAGAACGTCGATAAACGTCGCTGTAAACTAAAGATACGATGACGTACAGAAGTATGAGTCAGAAAACATCACTATATGAAACAAAATAATGAAGTTTTGCAACGAGACCCGCGGCATCTGCTTTCCAAACAATAATGTTTGACACTACTCGTCGCTCTACGTTGCTAATAGTGACGTTCAACGACATCTTTTATAGACGTCGCTAAATACACAAAAAGTAGCAACGTTATTACTCGGAGTCGCTAAATTCGTCACCAATATGACTTATTTTGGTAGTGGAAGCGAAATAACTCTAACTCAAGCAATTCCTCAGCCTTAGAAGGCATCTCAAAATCCTGAGTGTTGGTTATGGTCTGATCCTTGACAAATACCATATCCCTGCTTCTGTAGAGCTTTCTTCCCATGGGTCGTAGAGTCTATAGCCAAACTCATCCTGACCGTAGCCGACAAAAATGCACGCCTCGTCTTCGGCTCAAGTTTGGGTCTCTCGTCCTACGGTACATGTACAAAGGTCTTACAACCAAACACTCGCAGGTGATTGTATGACGGCTCTTTACCGTACCATACTTTATCAGGCACATCACCCTACAAAGGAGTACTAGGAGATAAATTAATAGTATAAGCAGCTTTATAAAGTGCCTCACCCCAATAGCTGCACGACAAGTTTGCTTCTGAAAGAAAATATCGTACCCTCTCCATCAGTGTCTTGTTCATGCGCTCTGCTACACCGTTGAGCTGCGTTGTCTTTGGTGGAGTCTTCTGGCATCGTATCCCTTGCTCTCTGCAATAAGCATCAAAGGGGCCAATGTACTCGCCGTCATTGTCGGACTGAACACGTAGCAGCGTCTTTCTCGTCTACCTTTTAACAGAGGCCTAAAACTCTTTGAAAGTGGGAAGCACCTGATCCTTGGTCTTTAAGGCATAGACCCAAACCTTCCTAGAACAATCATCAATAAATATCACAAAACAAGAAGCACCACCAATGGATTTTACCTTCATAGGACCACAGACATCCGAGTGAATCAACTCGAGCAACGTCGGCTTCCTCGAACATGGATGACTTTGAAAAGATACCCTATTTTGCTTTCCTGCCAAACAGTGTATGTATCTCTCCAATTTTGTAGACTTTAGCCCTGGAATCACCTTCCTGTTCACCAAATATCTCATCTACTTCTCGCTGGAGCAGCCTGTGCCATAACTCGGTAGATGGTGTTCACCTCCTGTGCCCACCGTGTGTCACGACCCGCACCCTGAAGAGGGGCACGAGCACGTGGTTACGTCCAGCCTACGCCGCAGTATCGGCGGTAGAACGCTGTATATAGGGTCTGTAAATACTACGACTAAAACAGATAAATGTACCTGTACAGTATATACACTCCGAATGGAGGTGACATAGCAAATACAGTCTCAATCATATATCTCAAACTAAGGTAGATAGCATGGGAAAGAAATATGATAGATAAAACATGAAATGAGTCCAAGATCCACAAGTCAGAGCTATACACAAACGTCCAGAGTCTCAGAAAATATATAATAGATACTACAAACTGAAAAGTACTAGCTGGCTCGCAGGCCAGGCAAACCTAACTAACTACGCTACTCATGGTGAGCAAAGTCTAGTGGCTCTACTAACAAGCCACGGTCCAAGTCTACCCTATCTAACCCGTCCCCATAATAGGTCGGGCAATCAACCTCTGAATCATCTGTAAAATATCATATCAGTATCCTGTCAGGAAAATGAGCAAGTACAAACACCAACAACAGTTTCATGTGAATTGACAAATACTATCAGAGACAGTATAATAAAATACAAGACAAAGATATAGGCGACTTGGGAACCATTCGAAAGCCGAGTTACAACCCTTAAACCAAACAAGGACCGGGGTTGTAACCCTTCTTTCAAACAGGACTTAGTCTCAAATCATGGTACAGTATAAAGGCAGGTAGAGCATGTGAGTAAATGAAATCATAGCATGGTGAAAAGTACAGAAAGTAATACTGAACTGGAATATAAGATACGACAATAAATGTAAAATGTGATTTGAATTATTAGAGCGATATGTGATCGGCTAGGGAGTCATGGTAGGGTTATCCACTTGGCCCGACAATCACAGAAAAATCTCTGGAAAGGGTCATGCCGGCCAACCTGGATAACCCGGTAAGGGGTGTCTGCTACACCCTACGTGAGGTGAGGGTGGTGCTAGCAAAATAGTGACAGGGAGGCTTGATCACATAACCCCTAATAATTCTCCCATCCCTAAATAGTATCATGGACCCGGACATGGCACGTCATGACATGGATTCAAAAGCAGGTGATCAGTCCACTCCCAAATCAATGTCTATATAAGTACATAAAACATGGATATCACACACCAATATACCAAGGAAAATCCGGGAATAACATCTCATGACAGGATCCGACGTATACTAGTCCATGAACTATCGTGTCGAGAATCAAGTAAGACACTACAACTGAATCGGATATAGTAGATATCAAGACAATGAAAACTATCAGTGAATGTACTCGCCTGCTGTCCTGAGCTGTAGGGTATATCAATGCTCAGAGCGGTAATCAGAAACCTAAAGATGAGATACTGTATGTTATTTTAGGTTTAAACAAGTTTAA
The DNA here is from genome assembly GCA_029216955.1 of Iris pallida. Lineage (NCBI taxonomy): Eukaryota > Viridiplantae > Streptophyta > Magnoliopsida > Asparagales > Iridaceae > Iris > Iris pallida. The sequence goes on along the minus strand of JANAVB010037233.1, from coordinate 85,900 downwards.
GAATGATTCACAATGAAAGATATGAAATCTAGGTCAAGCTAGGTCTCACTGAGTCACACTAAGTCCTGTCAAGTCAAATCTAGGTAAAATCAAGTTATATCAAGTCAATCTAAGTCAGACCAATTTAATCCTAGGTCATACCAGTCATCACAGGTCAAAACAAGTCGAAGAAAGTCAAACAGGGTCAAGAGTTGGCCTACAGTTGACTTTTGGTCAATTGATCAACCCTGGTCAACTCTGGTCAACTCTAGGTCAACCCTAGGTCAAACTGGTCAAATGTTGACCAATAGTTGACTTTTGGTCAACTGGTCAACTCTGGTTTGGATTTGGTCAAATCTAGACAAAGTGTTGACTCACGGTTGACTTTTGGTTAAAAAGTCAACTCTGGATCAACCGAGCCAAAATTGGCTCAAATATGACATTTTTAGGGTGTACCCAACATGCCACCCAAGTTTTAAGTCAATCCGAATACCCGAACTCCGTATCTCGAAATTACCCGATTACCCCTTAACATTTACCCTTAAACCGTTCTAACTTGATGCCAAGTGGCTTTCCCTTAGGAATTCCACTCCGTGCTTCCTAGGGTAGTAGAGTACTAGCCTAAACAACCCTTACCTACCAAGTTTTCTAGGATAAGTGGACATCCAGTCCATCTTACGGTCCGAATCGCCCGTTTACCCGTTATCTTGAACATTTCAAGATACGGGATGGTACGGTGCGATACCGTCTCCCCAAGCCCAGACACAACCCCGATTCCAACTCCGAAGCCTACCCACAAAATCTAAATCATATTACCTAAGTCTCCTCCAAGTTTCAACGCGTTCCGAATCACGGAACTCAATTTCACCCCTTAAACCAAAATTCTACTTAACCCTTTTACCCTCTCATTCACTCATTCAACTCTCACTTTTCACACCCTCTTAGGACCAACTTAGGGGGCTATTCTAGTAGATTTATTAGGGTTATATAGATCTAACAATAGGGTATATATATGTATATATATATATATAGGAATATAGTGGGGTATATACGGGGTCAAAATAGGGTGGTTTGGGGGGTTAAATGGGTGCTTAAAGGGGGGTGGCTGCTGCTGCAATTGCAGCTTGCTGCTGCTGCTACTACTGCTGTTTTGTTGCTGTTATGGGGGGGGGGGGAAACAGCCCCCTAGGCCCCCCCTTGGTGCCTTGGTTCCTCCCTCCTTTCTCACCCTCTTCTCCTCTTAAATTTCCCTCCAAACCTCTCTCAATTCCTCTCTAAAATCTCTATTCTTCTTCCATAATTCTCCCTCTCTAACACTCTAATATATATCACTCACACACACACAACTAATTCTCATTCTCCCCTCTCTATATACAATTACACTCATACTAATATATACACATGATCACACACACACACACACACACACACACACACACACAGATATATATATATATATATATATATATATATATATATATATATATATATATATATATATATATATATATATATATATATATATATATATATATATTTTTTTTTTTTGATGAAAAGGAGCTTTATTGAAAAACAGGAAGCAATGACTGGGCCCACGGGTGGGCGCCAGCCAGATACAAGCCCAGACCGGGACCAAAACAAACAAGCCTGGAACAAGTCAGGCCAACTGGCGGGCTAAGCTGGTCCAACCCCGCAACGGGGTTTCGAAATTCAAATTATGAAAAGCAAAAGAGAAAGAGGGAATGGGGGCACGTGGCCCATGGGCGCAGGTCCCCAAGGGACAGGAGGGGGCCCGAGGACCCGTGAGACGGGGCACGTGGCCCAAAGGAACAGCGGGCTGGTCCCGAGGGGGCGCGATGGCCGAGGGGGCGTCCTGGGACGCCCCACGACGCCGGGAGACACGCCGGGAACCGCCGTGGAGGCTGAGGGGGGGCGTCTCGACACGGACCCCGAGGGGGAGGAGCCCGAGGAGACTCACGGGACTCCCGCGCGCAAGCCAGCGAGAGAGAGGGAGGGGTTGGCCACACGGCGGCTGGGGAGAGCGCCACGGCGGCGCCGAGACGAGGAAGGGGAGCTTCGCCAAGGAGAGGGGGGGGGGGGAGTCCACCTCCGGGACGGGGACCCAGGGAGGGGGAAGACGCGAGCGGGGGGGAGGCCAGTCAGGAAGAAGACCCAGGGGGGATGGCACAGCGGGTGCCGGGGGTGGGGGAGGGCGCCGCGGCGGGGGCGCCGCCGACTGGAATACGAGGGGAAAAGGACGCCTAACCCGGGGAGGGGCTGAGACGGAGGGGGAGATCCGGGAGTCCATGGCGAGATCTAACGCGGAGGAGAGGCCGGCGCCGGGGGTAGAAGCAATGGCGCTAGGGGGTCAGCTTCGTGGAGGTCGGCGCGACCAGGCGTAGAGGAGAGGGAACGACCCGGGGGCGGGAGAGGGGGAACGGGGACCCGGGCGGAAGGAGGGCCGCACGTCCAGGCGCAAGGGAGAGGGAACGGCCCGGAGGCGGGAGAGCCGTCGACGATGCGCTAAGGGTAGCGCCTCACGCCCAGGGCGAGGAGGACCGCATCCGCCTGCGGGTGGGAGGGGAGCCAAAACCACTGCTCGTGGCCAGGAACTTGCCAGTAAGCGCCGAGCGGGGCGGAGGGCTCAGCAACGGCGGCTACTGGCTGGGCGGGGGACTCCTCGGCCGGGGGAGCCGCAACACCCGGAGCCGACGGAGGATCCGAAGGGAGCTGCAGGGACGAACTCGGCGGGGTGGGGCTGGGCTCCGGAGCAGTGGGGGCGCCAAGTGCCGAGGGAGGGGGAGTCACCGAGGCGAGCGTATCCTGGGATCCGGAGGCCCGACTCAGGGCAGAGGGAGCGGAGGGAGGGTCCACAGCCGAGAAGGGAGGCGGGACAGCGGGAGGAACGCCGGAGGGAAGGCGTTGCGGACCGGCAGCTGGCCGCGCCGCGTGCAGCACGCCGAATGGGGCTGGCGGAGGACCAAGAAGGGATGGAGCCGGGGATGGCCGCGGGGGCCGAGAGCGGCGACGCCTCCGACGCCGAGGGCGACGGCTGCGCCGAGGGGGAGGAAGGAGTGGAGAGGGTCCCTCGCACGATGGGCACGCACCTCCACGCAGTAGAGGTGCCCGGAGGGAATCCGGCCGGCCAGAAGTATAGAAGGGTCCGGGGAGGACCGGATGCGTCCAGCGGGGGTGGCGGCCGGAGGCGGCCGGCCACCGACCGGGGCTGGGGGAACTGAACTCGGGGAACGGGAACGCTCCCACCGGAGGAATCCAAACCCACATGCTGTTTAATATATATATATATATATATATATATATATATATATATATATATATATATATCTATATATTAACACACACAATTATATATATATCTATATATTAACACACACATGGACACACTCTCACCCACACATGGACACACTCTCATGACACAACTATCACTCTCCTCTACGCACACAATACATAAATAAATACACACACACAAATACACATGTATATATATATATATGTGTGTATATATATATATATATATATATATATATATATATATATATATATATATATATATATATATATATATATATATATATATATATATATATATATATATATATATATACCACTTTAAAAAGAATAAAATCATGATAAATCCTTAAACTAGAATTTAAGGAAACCTACAAAATCTAGGGTCAACATGTAGAGAATGGCCTCCCCTATAATTTATGTGAAAGAATAAATGAAATAGGAGAATTAATAAGGGTTTAAAAGCATACCAAAAAATGGATTTGGAAGAGGAAGAAGGAGTTGGAAAGAAAAGAAATGAAGAGAGAGGAAGGAAACTTAGTGGTGAAGAAATGAGAGGTGGAGGGGTGGACTATATGACCAGCCATGGTGGTCAAAGGTAGGGGCACTTGTAATTACAAGTTTGCCCCTACACTAGCCTAAATACAAATAAATTCAAAAATGGGTTTCGGAAGTTGCTAAAAATAAATAAAAATTATAATTAAACTTAATTACTCAGGGAGGACTAATCCAAACTCCTAAACCTAAAAGTTTAGTGTGGTGGACCATGGTTAAATAACAGGCTAATTACAGCTCAAGTCGAAATTCACCGGGGTCCCGAATTAACTCGGAATGCGATGAAATTCGAATCCGACTCCTATAATAATTAAATATTAATATTCATGAAATAAAATTCTCAAAAATATTATAAAATGGAAAATTACCATTTTACCCCTAACTGGGAAAAGTGAGGGTGACAAGTCTATCCACCTTAAAAGAAATTTCGTCCTCGAAATTAAAACCAAACAATAGTAAATATTAAAATCACAAGTCATGGCTTAAAATTTAAATGATTAAAATCTCAAAAATCAAGCATGAAATAAATGACTAAAATTATGAAATTTAAAATTACTCTCAAATAGAAACTGGGTGCTACATGTCTATCTACCTTAAAAGAATCATCCTCAAAAATTAAAACAAGTAAACACACAAAAATCATGCAAATCGATAATCGTATGCGTCTGTCCAATCATCATGATACTCAGAATCTCCGTTATGCCAGTGAGCAAGGCTACGATAATCACAGAGTCCTCAACTACGGTACATACATCTAGAATTATGGTATTTAAAATTTTTGCATTGCCGCATGCTTGGCAGCGAAAATCTTAAATTCCCACACCCAAGAAAAATGACCTTAATCCGACTATATGTCCTCACTATGCCTGCTAGCATGACCCTAGAGTATTCTAAAATCTCATAATCGAGGCGACCTAGCCCATACGACTTATCTCAGAAGAAAATCACACCACAAGAACAATTTCATCCAACGATCAAAGAACAGATAGAATCGAATTTCAAGACAGTTTATAAGAAGGCAAATGCGGAAAAGAGATCGAAATATTGGAACCTGCTATCTGCTCTGCTACTGTCTAAGTGGGCTCAACTGTCATGGCGAAAGCACGCCCCTGCTGGCCTCCTCTAGCCTGCTGTACTGTGTCCTGGTCTCTTCGGATTCCACTAGCGTGGCAATCCCTCAGCTGGTGGTCAGGCGCCCCGCAGTATAGACAGACGCCCAACCTCTTCCTACAAGCCTCTCTATTGTGCTCCGGCTTTCCGCAGAAGCTGCACGGAGTAGCCGGTCTCTGGCCCTGTCCCTGGTGCTGCTGGACACGCGCTGGTGCCTGCTGAATCTGTAACAGAGGCTGCTGCTGAAATGGCTTCTGCTGATGCTGAAAGTAGGGGCGCTTGGCCGGTCCCGTACTGGAACTTGCCCCCATGGTATCTCCGCTCCTCTTCGGCTTGAGGCCGAAGTCCTCCTCTGCAATCTGCACGTCCATCAATATCTGATCGAATGTCACGTCACGGCGACCCGAGGTGCGGGTGCGCACTGCATGAATAAGTCTCCTGCAAAACTTACGAGCCTTCTGCCCCTCATTCTGGATCATATCGGGAGCAAACCTGCTAAGGCAGAAGAACTCAGCTGCATACTCGTCCACCGACGAGTTCCCCTGAACTAGACCCACGAACTGGCCCTCCAATGCTGTAAGAGCCACGTCCGGAAAGAACTTCTCCTTGAAGAGCCTCCGGAAGTTCTCCCATGTCAGCCCTCTCACCGACGTACGAGGATCCGTGCGGTACCATGTCAGCGCAATATCGAAGAATCGGCTGGCTGCGGCCGAAACCTAAAGTGCTCTAGGAAGCTCTGCCAGCTCCATGCTCCGTTGTACATCCTCTAGCCAGTCGTCTGCATAAAGGATGCCCTCTGTGCCTGAGAAGTCCCTGGAGCTCATCTTCCTAAAGTCTAACACTGTCCCCGGCCTGGCTCGGCTGCTGGCCAGTAGGGCCCTGTACCGTACCCGGTGCCACTCTCTCTACTGCTGCCAGGGCAAGCTGATGCGAGTTCTCCATACTCTGCCTCAGCATCTCGATCTGTCGGTGTGACGCCTCCGACTGGCGCTGCGATGCCTCTGCCTGGGCCTGCTGCGTCTCCATCATCTGCTGAAGGAGAAGAAACATGTGATGTGTATCCGTCGATATCGGTGGTGGTGGCGGCTGTATCTCTGGAAGAACGACCGTAACCCTCTGGGGTGGAGGTGGTAGACCTCCCTGTGCAACTGCCTGGGTCTCTGGAATAGTAGAATCACTGGGGGCAGTCTCATGAACCTCCTCCTCTGCCTGATCAGATCTCTCAGGCAAGCTACTCGATCCAGAGGCCTGCGGATGCGTCTTCGTCATCCTGGAGACGAATTGAAACAAAGAGATCAATATGGCACATGAGAAGATATTATCTAGGAAGGACAGTTAATTTAATACAAGGAGAGTAATCATGATAATCAAAGATCGGAAAATTTTCCTAGGTGTGATTGAGAAACTCCTATAATATCCTAGGTCCTACGTCCTAATCGCAGGCTCGTAATTAGTACTCTAAGTCGAGCACCATTATGAGATCGCACTAATTGCGATACGAGACCTGCATGGGCCACCAAAAAAACGTATCACGACCCGCACCCTGAAGAGGGGCACGAGCATGTGGTTACGTCCAGCCTACGCCGCAGTATCGGCGGTAGAACGCTGTATATAGGGTCTGTAAATACTACGACTAAAACAGATAAATGTACCTGTACAGTATATACACTCCGAATGGAGGTGACATAGCAAATACAGTCTCAATCACATATCTCAAACTAAGGTAGATAGCATGGGAAAGAAATATGATAGATAAAACATGAAATGAGTCCAAGATCCACAAGTCAGAGCTATACACAAACGTCCAGAGTCTCAGAAAATATATAATAGATACTACAAACTGAAAAGTACTAGCAGGCTCGCAGGCCAGGCAAACCTAACTAACTACGCTACTCATGGTGAGCAAAGTCTAGTGGCTCTACTAACAAGCCACGGTCCAAGTCTACCCTATCTAACCCGTCCCCATAATAGGTCGGGCAATCAGCCTCTGAATCATCTGTAAAATATTATAACGAATCCTGTCAGGAAAATGAGCAAGTACAAACACCAACAGCAGTTCCATGTGAATTGACAAATACTATAAGAGACAGTATAATGAAATACAAGACAAAGATATAGGCGACTTGGGAACCATTCGAAAGCCGAGTTACAACCCTTAAACCAAACAAGGACCGGAGTTGTAACCCTTCTTTCAAACAGAACTTAGTCACAAATCATGGTACAGTATAAAGGCAGGTAGAACATGTGAGTAAATGAAATCATAGCATGGTAAAAAGTACAGAAAGTAATACTGAACTGGAATATAAGATACGACAATAAATGTAAAATGTGATTTGAATTATTAGAGCGATATGTGATCGGCTAGGGAGTCATGGTAGGGTTATCCACTTGGCCCGACAATCACAGGAAAATCTCTAAAAAGGGTCATGCCGGCCAACCTGGATAACCCGGCAAGGGGTGTCTGCTACACCCTACGTGAGGTGAGGGTGGCGCTAGCAAAATAGTGACAGGGAGGCTTGATCACATAACCCCTAATAATTCTCCCATCCCCGAATAGTATCATGGACCCGGACATAGTACGTCATGACACGGATTCAAAAGCAGGTGATCAGCCCACTCCCAAATCAATGTCTATATAAGTACATGAAACATGGATATAACACACCAATATACCAAGGAAAATCTGGGAATAGCATCTCATGACAGGATCCGACGTATACTAGTCCGTGAACTATCGTGTCGAGAATCAAGTAAGACACTACAACTGAATCGGATATAGTAGATATCAAGACAATGAAAACTATCAGTAAATGTACTCGCCTGCTGTCCTGAGCTGCAGGGTATATCAATGCTCAGAGCAGTAATCAGAAACCTAAAGATGAGATACTGTATGTTATTTTAGGTTTAAACAAGTTTAAGAATGATTCACAATGAATGATATGAAATCTAGGTCAAACTAGGTCTCACTGAGTCACACTAAGTCCTGTCAAGTCAAATCTAGGTAAAATCAAGTTATATCAAGTCAATCTAAGTCAGACCAAGTCAACCCTAGGTCATACCAGTTATTACAGGTCAAAACAAGTCGAAGAAAGTCAAACAGGGTCAAGAGTTGGCCTACAGTTGACTTTTGGTCAACTGATCAACCCTGGTCAACTCTGGTCAACTCTAGGTCAACCCTAGGTCAACCTGGTCAAATGTTGACCAATAGTTGACTTTTGGTCAACTGGTCAACTCTGGTTTGGATTTGGTCAAATCTAGACAAAGTGTTGACTCACGATTGACTTTTGGTTAAGAAGTCAACTCTGGGTCAACCGTGCCAAAATTGGCTCAAATATGACATTTGTAGGGTGTACCTAACATGCCACCCAAGTTTCAAGTCAATCCGAATACCCGAACTCCGTATCTCGAAATTACCCGATTACCCCTTAACATTTACCCTTAAACCGTTCTAACTTGACGCCAAGTGGCTTTCCTTTAGGAATTCCACTCTGTGCTTCCTAGGGTAGTAGAGTACTAGCCTAAACAACCATTACCTACCAAGTTTTCTAGGATAAGTGGACATCCAGTCCATCTTACGGTCTGAATCGCCCGTTTACCCGTTATCTTGAACATTTCAAGATACGGGATGATGCGGTGCGATACCGTCTCCCCAAGCCCACACGCAACCCCGATTACAACTCCGAAGCCTACCCACAAAATCTAAATCATATTACCTAAGTTCCCTCCAAGTTTCAACGCGTTCCGAATCACGGAACTCAATTTCATCCCTTAAACCAAAATCCTACTTAACCCTTTTACCCTCTCATTCACTCATTCAACTCTCACTTTTCACACCCTCTTAGGACCAACTTAGGGGACTATTCTAGTGGATTTATTAGGGTTATATAGATCTAACAATAGGGTATATATATGTATATATATATAGGAATATAGTGGGGTATATACGGGGTCAAAATAGGGTGGTTTGGGGGGTTAAATGGGTGCTTAAAGGGGGGTGGCTGCTGCTGCAATTGCAGCTTGCTGCTGCTGCTACTATTGCTGTTTTGCTGCTGTTATGGGGGGGGGGGGGGGGGGAAACAGCCCCCTAGGCCCCCCTTGGTGCCTTGGTTCCTCCCTCCTTTCTCCCCTCTTCTCCTCTCAAATTTCCCTCCAAAACTCTCTCAATTCCTCTCTAAAATCTCTAATCTTCTTCCATAATTCTCCCTCTCTAACACTCTAATATATATCACTCACACACACACAACTAATTCTCATTCTCCCCTCTCTATATACAATTACACTCATACTAATATATACACATGATCACACACACACACACACACACACACATATATATATATATATATATATATATATATATATATATATATATATATATATATATATATATATATGTATATATATATATATATTAACACACACAATTATATATATATATCTATATATATTAACACACACATGGACACACTCTCACCCACACATGGACACACTCTCATGACACAACTATCACTCTCCTCTACACACACACAATACATAAATAAATACACACACACAAATACACATGTATATATATGTGTGTGTATATATATATATACCACTCTAAAAAGAATAAAACCATGATAAATCCTTAAACTAGAATTTAAGGAAACCTACAAAATCTAGGGTCAACATGTAGAGAATGGTCTCCCCTATAATTATGTGAAAGAATAAATGAAATAGGAGAATTAATAAGGGTTTAAAAGCATACCTAAAAATGGATTTGGAAGAGGAAGAAGGAGTTGGAAAGAAAAGAAATGAAGAGAGAGGAAGGAAACTTAGTGGTGAAGAAATAAGAGGTGGAGGGGTGGACTATATGACCAGCCATGGTGGTCAAAGGTAGGGGCACTTGTAATTACAAGTTTGCCCCTACACTAGCCTAAATACAAATAAATTCAAAATGGGTTTCGAAAGTTGCTAAAAATAAATAAAAATCATAATTAAACTTATTACTCAGGGAGGACTAATCCAAACTCCTAAACCTAAAAGTTTAGTGTGGTGGACCATGGTTAAATAACAGGCTAATTACAGCTCAAGTCAAAATTCACCGGGGTCCCGAATTAACTCGGAATGCGATGAAATTCGAACCCGACTCCTATAATCATTAAATATTAATATTCATGAAATAAAATTCTCAAAAATATTATAAAATGGAAAATTACCATTTTACCCCTAACTGGGAAAAGTGAGGGTGACACCGTGTGCTCCCCTCTATATAGTAGAGTGCGGACTTCTTGCTTCCTTTGGCAATCATCATCGAACCTCTGGAAAGCTTCTACTGACCATTCCCGAAGAGATTGAAGAAACCCTCGTCATCCAACCTTCCAACCGACACCAGGTTGAAACGGATATCAGGGACATGACGGACATCTTTGAAAATAAGAATTTCACCCGTCTTCGTCCTCAAATGCACATTTCCAATGGTGTAACATCCCAGTCCCAAAATACGTAGGACTAGGTACGTATCCATGCCAGCTGCATACATACGAAGTATACTCCAGTATATGGAAACTCGTATGTATATATAAGCTATAAAATGCAGTAAACCAAGAGTAGTCTAATCTCATCCACAAATAAAGAATAAAAGATATCATATAATCAACTGTAATAAGTCTTTGTATAATACGTTGGACGGAGACAAAGTCCACTACCAACAAGTAAGGAAAATATACATGAAACTAAAATGAATTGGCGGGAGTAGCAAAGGAAGACCCAAGACACGTCATCTCCGAATGAATAGAGAAGATCACGACCTCGACTAGAACACCTGTAATATCACAGAAGCACACACCTGGAGAGATAACCAGGTCCTCAGAGGGACGTAACAAGATACAATAAACATGCCATATAAATACTGAATATAAATATGCCACAAACCAAAGTAAGTGACAAGACAACAATAAGGTAACCTAACCGTACTAAAGTGAACATGCAGTTAAGATCAAACCTTTTGTTGCATGAGCCTTGGCTGTAAATGGGATCTGGTATAGTCTCCACTTGGGCACCAGTGACCACAGCGCATGACGTTCAAAAACGATAGTGGCAAACCTGAGAGGCTCAATATACCCGTATCTCCAGCAGAGCTTTCGGGTTACAAGGGAAGTGCAATTGAAGCCCATACGACAAGAAAATGTTCTCTCCACCCAATGTACCTATCATGTCGCATCTACGACCATGTAACACTACTAACCGTCAAGTCTTCTAATATATAACTATTGACAGTTAGACCTAACGCATGCACACTGAAGATCAGCCAACACGCAAGGACCTCTACATGCTACTCATCTTAGACATCCTCGTGGTACAACTGTGTCAAGGTATATACAATACACTACAAACGGTAGTCTCTTAACTCTAAGACCATATGCAACCAAAGGATAATAACAAAGTACAGCTAATATCACTGAGCAGACAGTAAATCAAGAACTATAAAAACTGAAAATAAATGAACAATAATATGTAATAAAATGCAAACTGAATATAAACAGTATAATGGCAAGGTATCTTGCCTGGTGGTACAAAATGGCAAGTCCAGGAAATCACAATGTCAGCCAAGAAACATCACAATCTCCAAACAACTTCGAACGCTGAAACAAACATCAAAAACATACTTGGTGTAAAAGATATACCTAGGAAATGCCTGTCCAAAAGTCTATTTCTGGAACAGGGGCAAAATCGTAATTTTGGATCAAAATGATGTCCGCCGTTGGACCCGTTTTGTACCGAAATGCGTGATAGAACTTACGGTCTCTAAAGTCGTCAAACTACATATTTACAGATTTGTTTTTATGAGACGAACCCAACGGTATGTCCAATTTTGGATTCCGATGGTCCGTGCACAAAATCGTCCGTTGACTGGGATTATAGGCCCACCAAAATAGTGTCCTGATCAACCTTCTCAGATTTGAACCAAACTTGGCTTACAGGACCAGAAAAATATTTTGAGTCCAATGGCGCAAGTTTCGTCACGATTTGATCAGTGTACACGAAGTTGTGACTTAATTTTCAAAAGGTCGATACGGGGGTATCTCGACGGATACGCACTGATTTCGTCGCACACATGCAACAAAATTGGGTTTCGTCAGTTTCCACACGTCGACAACATCTATATGCGCCTTTCTATGCGTATAGTGTACGACCACGTCGCCCGGTTTGTCGGGACGGACGCCGTATCGGGGTATTTTCTACTTTTTGAAAACAGAATTTACAATTTTTCGTAAAACTTTAACAACGTGTAACTTTTTACACACTAGATGAAAAGTAAATCCAGAAGGTGCGTTACAATCTCGGTTATGTTGTCTTTGACTATCTTCAATTAGTTTCTACAAAATCCTATTGTACAGAAAGAAAAATGGCCGACAAGTTGGTATTTTAAAACAGTTATTAATATTCCAGAAAAGTAGTTTTTCTCCAACTTCGCCTCGATTTTTCGAGCAAGTTGGTGTTTGCCATTGATTGTAAAAGAACAGAACAATTATCGGAGGACTGAACTTAGACTCACAATACAAACTCGCTTGTACAAAGAAAGCCTAGGGACGAAAACCTAGGTACAACAATCTAAGTACAATTATTTATTTTAGATTCTAGGGGATGACGGTAGAGGCTCGGGAAAGCGACGGCAGCTCTGCCTTACTCCTTGGACGATCGGGTGTAGCCTTGGCTCTGTAGAAGAAGTACTTAGCGTTGATGAAGAAATGCTCTCTTTATTCTCTCTGGATCCGAGGGGGGTGTGCTCTCTCTCTCTCTCTGCTCGTCTCTGTCTGTCTCTCCGTATATATATATATATCTTTCAAGGGAATGGCACCTTGCTATTTATAAGAGCGGGGGACATCATTAGGTTTTTGCAATGAATACCCATTCTCAAAAATCGGTGGCTAAGGATCAATGAATCTGGACCGCTCATCTTGAATATAATGGATCTGGGCAATTAATATGATTGCATCAAATCTTTGTGGGTAATTAATGATGATTGACATAAATCTCCATGATTTGTTATGCCAATCTCGGATTTCCAACCACGTGTCATTGATTTGCTTGATTGTAAATGATCTGATTTGATCCTAATATTATATTGGGATTTGCTGATGGATTTTGGTTAATTTGATGCCACGTGTCCCATTATCATGCCACGTGTCTTAACCGTGAGACACTTAGAAAATCTGAGCCGCATGAGGACTGCTTCCCATTGAGCCGCATAAGGCTGGCCACGTGTCAAGGCTGCGTGGGAGTGGCCCCTGAACTTTTGAACCGCATGGGGGTGATCTGAGCCACATGAGCGTAGGCGACCGCATGATGGGTGCTTTCTTCATGAGCCGTATGGAGATAGTCCTCGTAAGCCGCATGAAGGTAGTCCTCGTGAGCCGCATAGGGTAGCCTCTGCTTGAGCCGCATGGGGTAGTTCTGCCTGAGCCGCATGGGTGGCCTCTGTCTGAGCCGCATGCGACTGTCCACGTGTCAAGGCCGCATAAAAGTCTTTGGGGTTTGGCGGATTGTGTCAGAGATATCCTTCGTTTCCCCAGGAGTCTGCCATTATGACAGAGTCATTATTGCATCTTTCTGTCATTGGTCAGAGTTGTCAGCCGTCAAGGCATTAAATGTATAGAAGACAAAGGAAAGTGCTGTTGAGGGCCACGTGGCTCCTCTCTGAGCCGCATAGACGCTTGAGCCGCATGGGTCCCTGAGCCGCATGAGCTCTTTGAGCCGCATGGGGATCCTTGGAGTGGTGGCCCATGCAGGTCGAGTTTGTGTAGTGGTATTCGAACTAGAGTACCACTACAGCCTGCACTGGGAATAGGATATATTTTTGAAGGTACTCAATCACAGTTAGGAACCCTTGGGAGATTCCTGGGACGACCCTTGAGAATCTTATTTTAACTTCGATTTGAAAACTCTTTTTCCTTTGATTTGATTTATCTTTACTTTCTGTTGTTAAATTTGATTTTGATGGATTATGGTTGAATTTGGTTTGTATTTATCGATTTTGATGGATGATTATTGAATTTTGAATTTTGATGATAGCTATTGCATCCGAGTTTGTATTTTGATGGATTTCTGTTCGTTTTTTTAATTTTGTTGTTCGTGGGTAAATTTGATTTTGAGTATCCATTGATGATTTAATTTAATTTTTGACAAGATAAAATTATATGGGCTAGGTCATCTAAGTTTTGGAATCTAGTCTTCTATAGTCACATTAGCCAGCATGGTGAGGACATATAGTCTGATTTTGGATTTATTTCTCGGGTGTGGGAATTTAAGGTTTTCGCAGCCAAGCTAGCGGCATCGCAAAAATGTTAAATACCACGACTCTAGAGGTATGTGCCTTAGTCGAGGACTCTGTGATTATCGTAGACTTGCTTACTAGTATGACGAGGATTTAGAGTACCATGATTTTGGATAGACGCATATGATTATCAGATTGTACCTTAAAAACTTGAACATGTTTTTTCTACTTTTGTTGCAGTCCTTCAAAAAATAATAATAATAATAATAATAATAATTGTTTTGTTTTGTTTTGCCTCTCATTATTTAACTTAGGAGTAGCTTTAGATATTTTTATAAATCTTGTGAAACTTCTTACTATGAGTTTTTCATAATACAATGAATTGATGATTTTGCTAGACCATATCTTGGATTTGATATTATAGCTCTGATTTCAAAATGGGTTCCTCTTTTAAACAGATAAGTAGAACAGATTCTATTATCATTTCTCTTCCTACCAATATTTTATTACCATCATCCCTTGTCTTATATAACTGTCCTGATTATATCAATTCCGTCTCGTATCACATTCTGGCAGCTGTACTTGAACCCCTGAATCTTTATATCGTTTTTACCTGAGAAATGTTGAGGAAGTGACGTAAATCATCTAGGTCAAAAATGACGTAATTGGTTAACATATGATAATTTTGTAGGAATCAAAATGTTGGATGTCAAATATGAAAATTTTGAAATGGAGATGTGGCAAAGTTTTGAAATAAAATCGAGGGATAAATGTTATCAATTTAGAAACAATCACAGAAAGTTGGTTATGAATAATTCATGGATGTATTTCAAAACTAATGAAGATATTCAAGGTCAACCTAGTTTTGAGAACTTAGAAAATCTTGGTTATTGATTCTGGGAAAAACTTTTACTCCGAGGCTAAGTAGAAATTTAGAAATAAAAAAAAGAATTTTATTGTATTCAATGATTATGCAAAATTGAACTAGATATTCTAAGAGGGTGACTAGAGACAGAGAGAACACAAGGATTTTAAGCAATAGGAATTATTTTTAATGATTGGGAAAATTATAGAATTCAAAAAGGATAATATTTGAAGGTGAACGTTGAAGAAATATGAAAGTTGATTTATAAATAAGAATAAATTTTGTATGACATAGTGGTATTGGAGTTTAGTAAATACGAGACTCGATTTAAACAAGTTCAAGAATTTCATAAACTGGATTTAGAGGTTTCGGATCTAAATTAAAACGAGGTGAAGGAATTTGGAAATTTGATTAAATGAATAAGTGTTGAGTCCTAAATAAGAGGGGTGTGTTTCATGGAAAATACTTTAGAAGCTAGAAATTTTGTCTATGGTGATCATGGTAAAGGTTTAGATGACTGAAGGTTATAAGATTTCGATGATAGTCATATGAAGGTTGATTTCCATATTGGGACTTGTGAGAAAAAAATCTGGTTTGGCAAATGATAAACTGATAGTATTAGAGAGAGATGATTTACTGACTTCGTATGAGATCTTTCTTGTTTTTCTCTAGAAGGGTTTTTCAATATCATTGAATCCTAACTTCCTTAATCCCGACCAATCGACCTTGCTCATCTTTTCTTATCGTATTAATATCTTGGGTCGTACTCAATTGAATTAAATTTAATTGTGACCTGAATCCCCATTCTTGTATGCTCGTGCTCAGACTTCGATGAACCTGTCCTCCATATTGCCCAAATTTTGGTTTCTAAATTGATCAACTTAGATCGTATCGCGACTAAAATTTCTTAATATTATTGTGATTGGATTTCAATGCTATTGACATTCGTTCCTTAAACTTTTGATTTTGATTTTCCTTGAGTAGTGCCTTTCATCGTACCAATAATCTTGACCCTTGACCGTACTCAATTTATTTAAACTCCATCGTGACTTGGATCTCTATCATATGTTGAACGTGTCTAGGCTACTACCAAACTCTTCATCATACCTAAATACTATTCGACCAAGATTAGACTGACCTTATCTTGATCATGTCAAATTTCGATTATTATCATGTTTGGATTTTCACACTCGTACCTAAATTGTTTTCTGACCATGAATTAATTTCCTAATATCATCTAAAATTATCATGATTGTTCGTGCCTAAATGACCTGGCATGACTAGACGACTATGAAATCCATGGTCGTGATTCTAAGATCATGACTATACGTACCAATTTCGCCTCTGGATCGTGCTTAAAATTTTGTCCTTGATCGCGACTACCCGATTTGATTATCATAAATTTAGTGATCATATCCGAAATAATTTTTCCTTTGCGCCTAAAATTCAATCCTCTAGTCACAGTGCTGCTATTTTCTTCTTATTCCATGACGAGGTTTTGATTTTTGTCACTCTGCATACGTCATGCCTAAGTGATTGTAGTCATTCTAAGGTTTTAAGCCTCGAATTGGTTTGTGATCAAGTGGTTTGATCCTTAGTCATTGATCATGCCAAACGTTTCATTATTCCTAGCGATGACCAATCGTACCATTTTTCGTATTGACCGTGCCTTTACAACCTTGATTCCGAAATCATGATATTATCGCCATTCATAACTAAGTTTGGATCTTGATCGTACTTATACGACCTAGAGCCTAGATTCTGTTGATCGTGCTATACTCAGATTTGACCCTACCTTGATCATAACCAAAACAACAATTGATATATTAGTCGTGACTCGAGTCGTGCCTAAGATACTGAATCTTCGTTCTAAATCGTGCCTAGTTGATTTGACCATACTTCCTATCGTGCCAAATCAATAGTCGTGCTTAAACAAGTTCAAGTTGATTATCATGATCGTGCCATTGTCGTTGTCTTTTGATCGTGTCTGAGTTATTGCCTAAATTTTTATCATGTTTTAACTCCCTTGCAAAGCTTTAATTTCGAGGACGAAATTTCTTTTAGGAGGGTAGATTTGTAACCTCCGTTAATTGATTATTTTTAAAAAATTCTTATTTATTTTATTTCGTATTTTTCAAAACTTTGAATTTTCTAAATCTCGAAAAATGTGCAAATTCAAATTTTTGGAAAAACAATTTTTGACCGTGATTGCTATCGGTCCCTGTTGATTTGGCCTACTGTTTTATGCGATTTTATCCTATTGTATTTTCTGCTCATTCCTTAAATCAATAATTTATAAATGTTGGTCTATATGGAGAGACATTTATTGAATTTCGGAATTTCAAAAAAATACGTTTTATTTACTAAATAAATGTTTATTATATATATAAATAATTGGTGAGTAAATTAGTATTATTAATTAGAAAAAAATCTCGGCTAAATTATAATTAGCCATTTGTTAATTAGTAGTAACTAGTAATTAATTATTATTTATAGCTAATATTATTCTTGTACTAATTTTTAGTAGTTAGCAGTTAGCTTTGTGTTAGCAGTTAGTTTTTTTCCACTATTTTTCCTATTTTTCTATTACATGTACAATTTAGGGTTTCCTCCCACTTCTCCTATAAATAGCACACTTTCCAAGACCCATATACACACATCCCCAAAACCTAATCTCTATTCCACCAGCCGCCACACTCCCATCACCGACCGAACCACCCCCGGCGTCTCCGGCCATCGCCGAAAATCGATGACCACTGCCATCCCGTTCGCCACCGCCACCACTGCAAACCACCACCACCGCCACCATCAAACTCATCACCACCACTGTCAACGCCGTCATCACCAGCCACCAGAACCGCCGCCGCCACTCTGTGGCCGGCGTCCCCGCCATCAAACCCATCCTCACCGCCACCACTACCACTGCAAACCACCCTCACCATTGCCGCCCCCGTCCCCTCGGCCACAATCCGGCCGGCACCACCAAGACACCCCGCCGACCATCTCCTCGAGCCACTCCGACCAACCTCCGGCCAATGGCCAGACCAAACCACCGCCACCACAACTTTTTCCCCAAATTACCATAGAGAGAGAGGGAGAGAACCTGTGCCCTAGCTCCGGCCTCCGCCCGCGCTCCGACCGGTCGAGCTGCGCTCCGCCGTGGCGAGCTCCGCCGGAGATCCACCGCGGCTGCTCCGCCATGACCAGAACCCCGACCGCCTCCTACTGGCTCCGCTGGCGCAACCCCTCCGCCGGATCCCCTCCAGCGCCGGCTGCTTCGTGCCGGAGGCCGCTCCGTCGGTGCAACCCGCGCTCGAGCTCAGACCGAAGCCGACCTTCAGATCTACCCCTCTTGAGCCGCCGTAGCTAAGCCCGCTGACCGACCCCTCCGGCGCCATGGCGAGCCCGCCTGACCGGATCCGCCTCCTCCGCGTCGCCGGAGCTCAGGCGAGCCGCCTCCGCTTCCCCATTTGTGAGCCCATCTAATTTCATCTCCTCTGAACTTTTGGGATGAGACACCCCCCTCTCTGTTACATATATGTATAATAGTTTTATATATTAGTTATATATAATAGTTTTATACATTAGTTATATATAATAGTTTTATATATTAGTTTTATATATTAGTTTATATAATTGTTAAATTATATTAGTTTATATAATTGTTATATAATATTTTATAATAGTTTATATATAGTTTATAACAGTAGTAGTAATGATGAGATTTATTTATTTTTATTGTTAATATTATTGATTAATCTGTTAATTTATAGTTAATTAATTTTGATATCAATATAATTATTGAGATACTACTGTGTAATGTTATTGTATAGTTGTAATATTTTAGCTAGAAAATTTTACAAATATTGTTAATTAACAACCATTTTAATATAGGTTTGACTATATATGCATCTTTCGATATTTCAAAGACGATTTTGACCTAAAATAATATTTTAGTATTTTCCTCTAATAAAATTCGTGTTGTACCAAAATAAGTATGTAGAGACCCAAATAACTTTTTTATTATATTTTCAGATACGTATATATAGATATCATAAATGATTTTCGAGAAAGTATATGTATTTGTTATGTTTTTCTTTCAGAGTCTTAAGTCACGACTTTATTAGTTGTCTTCTCGTTCTTGTTTGATTGTCGTACCAAACCCTGATTTTAGACTTTTATATTCCAAACTAGGCTATTTGGACTATTCTGGACTCATTGGGACTACCCGTGTCGTCGTCTGGGACCCTCTTTGGAGCTTAGCATGGTACCTACCTCGTGTCGACACGTTCATGTCATATACGTCGACTCCAATCAAATTGAGGCGAGTACATTCTCTGATCATTTCATATCCTGCTTAGAGTTATTTCCTGCATTAGATTACTTTACTTGTACTGTCACGTTGGTCACACGGATTGGTACTCTATGGATCCCTTCTTGAGATATTATCCTTAGGGAGCATCGGGTACTCTATGTTCTGTGCGTTTCACTTACATGGCGTATCACTATGCTTCATTGGTTCTTCGATCACTTGTGACATATACTCTTATGATCACAGAGTCTTCCTGGAATCCTTATCCCATTTATGGGTCTACTATGTATCACCCTTCGGGGGCTTACCACCCTTCGGGGGCTTATCACCCTTCGGGGGCTGTTACATAGTATCATAACATAACCTGGTTGGATCCTTGTGTATTGATTAGGGGTACGGGAGAGTAGAAGTGGACATGTGAATAATACACCAGTAGTATCTTATCAGAATCATTCCGTAGTGTCTTATCAGAATCATCCCAGGTCATTTACATGTCTATATTGTACTCTGAATCACTAGCCACTGTTAGTCTCTATTTATAGTAGATATTTCTATTACAGCTCTCTCTCTCTGTTTACATACTGTACTTCTTTCAGTACCTGTATCTTACTTTACTGCATGATTATATTTTTTAACCTGCTATGATCTGTTGAGATGTACTGTACTCGCTCCAGTCCTGACTGGACCTGTTGATAAATTTTACAGATAGCTTGGAGGTTGCCTGCTAGCCTAGAGGAGACACTTTAGAGGTTGTTTAGATAGTTATTTCTATTGTCTGGAGTTATATTTTACTTTGTGGATTACTGTATTTGAGTTTTAAGATGTATTTCTGGGTTTATGTATCTTAGACACTTATACTTCTATCTCCTGTATCTCTTTTGGATTTCATGTTTTATCTATCTTTATCATGCTCTACCTTAGATGTGATTGAGACTGTATCTGCTATGTCACCCCCATACGGGGAGTATAAACTGCTTAGCATTATATTGTTAGATGATGTGACCTAGGACAGCGTTCTATCGCCGACACTGCGGCGTAGACTGGGCGTTGTTACGTTATCGTACCCTAACAGTGGGTGCGGGTCGTGACACTTGGCCGCATGGATCTTTATTTATTCTTTTCCATGCTTCTACATGACCCCCTTCAAAGTTTTTAATTTGCAAAATTGAAATACTTTGAATAAGAAGCATGGCTATGTATAAACTCTTCTGGCCGCATATGATATCCTTGCCGCATGGATGTCCCAACCGCATAGCCTCCTCAGCCGCATTGGTCAATCAGCCGCATGGATCCTTTGGCCGCATGGGCTGTCTGGCCGCATGAAGCTCCTTGCCACATCATCCTGTCACGTGTGCAAATCTTTTTGCATTAATTGTTGTTGATTCTCCGTCAGTTTTAAGACCGCTTTTTCGGAAAGGATCCCAAGAGTTTGGCCTTTATGTCAGTCGGCTCATCTTGAGAACCGAAGGGTCGGTCACTGTACGTGGATCGAGGCGCCTCTCTCTTGCCTATAAAATGTGAACGTACTCAGTCGGAGAGACTTCTTCACTCTCTCTCTTTCGTCTTCGGCTCAAATTTTCTTCCTTAGTCTTCCTTTTTCGACCGTCGGTACGATAATGGCCCCCAAGTCTTCCAAGGTTGCTTCTGCTGCTACAAAGGGCAAGAAAGCGGCCTCCTCATCGACCACTATGCCTGAAGTACACCCCGATGTACGCCCTGGTTTTAAGGGTAAGGATTGGACTAAATATTTTGAACCATAAACCCCATGGCTCTGTTGCATGATTTATGCACAAGCCTTCATCCTTCGTCTTCATTGAACTGCCTAAGTTTAATCATGATGAAACCGCTCTCGTATTCGAGCCGCATGGGGTATGCCCTGTGTTTGATCCGCATGAGAAGGACTTGAGCCGCAGGAGCACTTTCTGGATTTGAACCGCATGAAGTCTCATTTAACCGAGACCGTATGTGCTCCTGATGAGCTGAACCGCAGAAAGCTTCACTAAGTCGTGCCGTATAAGGTCTTCTACTAAACAGAACCGCATACGTTCAACTAACCGCATAAGTTCTATCGGAGCAGTGCTGTATGAAACCCAACTGAATCGGGCCGCATAAGGCTGTGTTGACCCGAGCCGCATAGGCTCCATCGAAGCCATGCCGCATAAACCCAACTGAATGTGGGCCGCATAAGGCTTCATTGATCCGAGCCGCATAGGCTCACAGGAGCTTCTTTTTAAGAAACTTTTGTTTTAACCATCTTTTAATCCTGTTTCTTTTGTCTACTTTCAGTGAATCTGCCAACCAATCCAGCAGGAGAGGTTTTGGTGGGTTCAGCACAATATACTGTGGGTGTACGGCTCGACGGCTTAGTTTGACACGTGTCGGATCAGCTTCCCACTGATGAGCCTTTGGAGAGGTTGGGTGCTATCAATAACCAGCCTTTCCACTTTCTTTATACTATGATAAACTCGGGGAGACTGGAAGGAGAGTATCTGAAACCAGCCTTTCTCTTCGGGGATGCTCTATCCATAAAGAACTCCCGAGTGCTGGACATCTATGAGAATTGGGACTTTACTGTGGACGGGGTGGAGATCCACATTCCCGAAATGGAACGTCATTTTCCCCTTTCGTGGTTCAATATGGTACCGCTGAGCAGGCAGATGGTGGACTCCCTAACTCCGACCCAATCGGGGATGTTCGTGGGCAACATCCACTATAATAGGAATATGAGGTCGGCATGTGCGAGCAGGGACTCGGTTAGTCGAAGTGTTATGGGACTGATTTCGGGCACCTTCATAAACGTATCTGGTCCCAATTTCACTTTTACTCTGGCCGATACTTTCCTGAATCAGCTCGCTCGTAAAGGGTCTTATCCTGTTGGCAGGTTGTCGCTATTGAACTGGATAAACCCCATCCCTACGTGGGTCAACCTGACCTCATGGATTCTGTAGAAATACGAGAAATTCCTTAGGGAGATTGACCTCTATTATGCCATCCGGGGTACTTATTATGGGTTACCCATCAACAAGCCGTTGTTCATGGCCCTTTTAGAGATGTATAACCGGAGGACAGAAACTTTATTCGCACCCGAAGGGGAGTTGGGACTTGCTCTCCATGAAATGTATGCTGTTTCTAAGTTGCCATGGGGGGTGAGGCCTTCGAAGTATATACCCCAACCAACGAGGAATTCGAGGATCTGGATCGACGATTCCCAGGTTTTGTCACCGTGTACCAGGAACTGCTGTGCCACCACAGTATTTGCCACCAAACGGCTATTAAGAAGAACAATAGCTCAGAAGGGAACGCTCCCCATACTACGCCTTGGGTCGCGTATCTTTTCAAATTCAGTCTCTCTGGCCGGGTTTTTTCTCGAGGTCCTCAGACCCAGGAGGAGATAAACAATCTGATGTCGAGTGCCAAGAGGTCGAGGTCCACCGGCGACAAGTTTGGGAGTCACACCGACTCCTTCAGCTATTTCTACCACGGTACCCGGCAAATGTCTGAGAAGGTGCTCTTGGCCGGATTCTTGATGGTATGGCTACGAAACTGCGTAGTCTCGGGAGGGGCAGGTTCTATTGAAAGGATCAGCCGCCACTTCATCCTTCCGGCCGTGAAGCTGGTCTTCAGAGTCAGGCTGGCCCTCCTTCCGGCTATGATGTGTAGCATACACCACGGCCTCCGTGCCTTTTCGTCCAAAGTCATTGCTTACGAGACAATATTGGACTTTGAACGAATAGAACTACCCTACCATTATTTAATGGGTTGGCTACTGATGCATTATCGGTCGCTGATGAGGCCCGGAGCAGACGATGGCGTTACCGATGATGACGCTTTCCTTTTTCAATATCGTCGTCAGCCTTCGGAATTCGACACCATGCTAGCCTGTCGGAGGATGTTGGCGAGAGTAGATGGGCCTGACTTCTTTGTGTCTGTCCCTTAATTTATCGCTAGAGAAGTGAGGGGTGTGCACGTTGATGGTATTGAACCTCCCCTGTTCTTATCTGAAAAGATGCTTCTCTGGTTGTGTAATATTCGTCCGACGCACCTGGTATATCGTTACCGCAATAACGTGTACCTGGAGCCCTACTTGCCTAGTAGGTTCTCCCGCCAGTTTGGGTACAGCCAGCTGTTTCTTGATTGTTCCAGTGCTTGCCTAGGCTATGAGGGCAGTGTTCTTGACGGTATCAGGGCGTGGCATTATTACAATACAGTTCATACCCGAGCTAGCTTTTCGGTCCCCGACGCTAACACACAAGGGGAGATTTTGTACATGGCGGCCCTCTATCATGTTGCGGCGAGCAAACCTCCCGTGAATTTTGACATAAGTACCAGCTTTATTGTCGGGACCGACTTGGCAGAGAAGCCCGAAGGGTCAAAGAAGAGGAAGAGAAAGGCGAATATGGTTTCTGTACCGGACTCAGAGTCCACATCGGCGGGCGAAGAGGATGATGGACAGGACGCCGATGATTCGTCCCATCCCTCAGACGATGAGGCGGGGGACCAGCCACCAATCGTGCCGGATGACATGGTTGCGGGGCAGCCGTCTGCTGTGCCTGGCCCTTCGCGCAAGCGAAGCAGGTGTATGTCTACTGACGATAGCATAACCTACTCCACGAAGCGAGCTGCGGTAAGATGCCGCAGGCTATTTATTGATGACGTTGGCGCTGTTTCTGAGGTGATTTAAATTTCAACTACCTTTTCCTTCTTCTTCTAAACTATGGCCTAATCATCTTCTTTTACTCTTTGTAGGCGTCTGAGGAGTCGGTTTCTCGGGATCCGACTGCTGAGGTCGATCCGGTCCTGACCACTTTGGTCAATGATATGTGCACCGATATCATTTCTGCGGGGGTTCTTCCGGAGGTGGCCGAGGCATCCCACCTTACTGAGACCTCAGCCCATGGGGACAGAGGCTCTACTGCACCTATTCCTGAGACAGCTGAATTTCAACAGGGTGATGCTGAACTAGTTGGCTCCCTTTCAAGGGTGGCTGGGGCAGAGAAACCAGTTGAGTTCAACTTGGAAGTCGCGGGCGAGGAGACTACGTCAGCTGCGAGCGAGCTGAGGCCTCCCTGCTTCTCCCCTGGTAAGATAAACCGAACTTGTGAGGAGGCCTATCTGCTACATTATCACATCCTTCGTGTTAGGTCGATTGATGGTTGCTTTGGACGTACAGGTCCTGCCCCTTTATTACCGGTGACGGACATTGTCGGGGTGGACTCTACCGGAGGGGATCTGATGGAAGCACGTGTGCCTCCTTCTCTTTCCACCTATATTAAGGGGCCTCCTGCTGGTTCAAGTTCGGGGGCTCAAGTGGTAGCACGGCCTGGGCAAGGAACAATGCCTCCTGTGTCCTCCTCCGTGAACATGGTTTCGGGGGTTGACCTTTCCGCCTTGTCCAGTATCCAAGCTCTTCGGGCGGCAAAAGAGGAGCTAGCCGCTATCCATGCATCTTTTCGTACGGGATTTGTTTCCCTGGTGGCAGGGATGGCAAGTTCCGATGCTACTCCTTCGACATTGCCAGCCACACTTCCTTTGACGCTATCCTCTACAGAAGTTTTGGATGAAGTGTCCCAGGATGTGGTTGACAGCTTTCACCGCCACCTGAAGAGAAGAGTCGAGGCAGCCGTGGAGAAGGGAACTCCCTTTGCTATGGCCCGTCGGTGCGTCGGTGGCCAAATCGATATCCTTAGAACACTCCCTGGTGGGGCGGGGTTAGCCACGCTTCTGGAGCCTAAGCTGTTAGAGGCCGATCGTCTTGTGGCCCAGTTTCATGTGTTGTAACAAGCTGATCTGTCTGCGGCGATAGATCAAGAGTGCACTTTCCTTATAACCGCGATGGAGAAGGTGAGGCTTGCTCGGGGGTCGATTAAGCCTTCTATACTGAAGGACCGTCGTGATCTATCTCAGTTACACGATCAATGGAGCCGTAGAAGTGAAGATTGCACTGCTCGGGAGGCGGCCGCCTCCCACGGGGTAATTGACACCAGGGAGCAGATCCTCGAGGTCCAGAGAAAGCTGGCCTTCCTGGAGTCCGAGCTCGAAGCTGCCCGTACTGAGAAGGAGCTTGCTATCCAGGAGGCTGACAGACTCAGTCGAGCTTCTGCCAATGTGGAACTCGCCCTGAATAAGATGGAGGATGACTGGCGGGCATATATACACTTGGGTGATGTGGAGCAGTTGTCCCAGGAGGCTGAACACTGAGCTAGACAGCTGCTTGAGCGGGGGACCTCCTTAGTGAGAAACCGCCTCCTGGAATTGTGTAATGTCGAACTATAGTCTGCCTTTTTCTCCTTTTGTTTCTATTCTCTTTTTTTGTTTCTTTTTGAGAGGGACGTGGTCCCACAACATGTAATGCTTTTTGGCTTCCAAATAAAAGAGTATGTTTTATTTTACCCTTTATCTGTACTGCTTGTTGTGCTTGTGGTGTTATGGTGGCGTTTGCCCCAAATGGGGGGACTTTTTTTGTGGACCTGTTATCCTTGGCATACCTTGGTTTTAGGTATGGATAACAAGTTTGATGGGGATACCTAGAACAATTCCATGGCAGGGTGCTCATGGACGTTCCGAGTATCGGGAGAAAGAATGCCATGGAGCAGCTGGGCTCCCGGGGTATGATGAGGAATGGTGGGCCTGTACTAAGAGACTTAGCAAAGGACATTTGTGGGCCTACTATCCTTGGGGTACCCTGTCTTAGGGTATGGATAACAGGATGAAAAGGGAACCAACATACTTACTCAGAGGTAATAAGGACATGGCAAGTATGAGGGTTTTACCGTAGAGTCTTCCTACTCAAAGGTAATGAGGACATGGCAGGAGTAGACTCAACGGAGGATATTTGTGGTCAACAAAGGATATTTGTGGGCCTATTATCCTTGGCGTACTCTGGTTCAGGGTACGGATAATAAGACGAGAGAGAACCAACATACTTACTCAGAGGTAATGAGGACATGGCAAGTACGAAGGTTTCACCGTAGAGTCTTCCTACTCAGAGGTAATGAGGACATGGCAGGAGTGGACTCAGCGAAGAATATTTGTGGACCTATTATCCTTGGCGTACTCCGGTTGTGGGTACGGATAATAAGTCGAAAGGGAATCATCATACTTACTCAGAGGTAATGAGGACATGGCAAGCATGAAGGTTTCTTCGACGGAGCATTCCCACTCAGAGGTAATGAGGACATGGCAGGAGTGGGCTCAATGAAGGAGGGTACATAGAATGACTCAGAGGTAATGAGGACATGGAAGTTTTATGTAAAGGGGTGATTTATTTTTGGCGGAAGTGAAACGACTCAGAGGTAATAAGGACATGGCCGTTTTAAAAATTTGTGGATCTGTTACCCTTTCTGCACTGCGAGTGCGGGTAGTGGATCATGAGGGAGGATCTCTTTCAGGAAGAAAGTTTAGAGGTATGGTCATACATGACTTACTATCTGAAAGTGTGACCGGAATGGGAGTTCAGAGGCACCTGCGGGTACATAACTCGATAATCTAGGAGATTGTGAGTTCAGCGGTACGGGAGGGTACATGACTCAATAATATAGAATTTGGAAATATGAGTTCAGCGGCACCAACGGGTACATGACTCAATAATCTGGAAAAATGTGATACGAGTTCAGCGGTACCGGCAGGTACATGACTCGATGATCTAAAAAATGTCGTTTAGACATAATATTTCTTCAGGAACTTGCCGTTGACGGGCAACATGAGCAAGTCTCTATTTTGTTTTGCGAGGCGGTAAGCACCGTTGGAGAATATAGCCTCAATGATAAATGGACCTTCCCATTTTGGCTGGAACTTGCCGATGGTCTTGTGATTCATGACCATCGGCCTCCGGACTGCCAGAACGAGATCGCCCACTTGGAATGTTCTGATTTTAACCTTCTTGTTGAAGGCTCCGGAGATGCGTGCTTGGTATAGCTTGATCCGTTGCTGAGCCAGGAGGTGCTTTTCATCTAAGGCCTCCAACTCTTGTAGTCGGCGACGGTAGTTATCATCCGTCGTCAATTGGTAAGTAAGGGCGACGCGGAGCAAGGGTATTTGAGTCTCCAATGGTAGAACTGCCTCACTCCCGTACACCAGGGAGAATGGTGTGTTCCCTGTGGCTGTTCGGACTGTAGTACGGTACGCCCATAAGCATTCACCAAGCTTCTCGTTCCAGTCGCGTTTGTTAGACGATACGAACTTCTTAAGAAGTTTGATGATTGTTTTGTTGAATGCTTCTGCCAACCCATTCGTTGCTGGATTGTATGGCGTTGAAGCAATATTCTGGATGCGTTGCTTGTCGCAGAACCGATAGAAGGCGTGGCTTGCAAAATGCGGACCATTATCGTGGATGATCCTTCGGGGCAGTCCAAAGCGATAGATAATGTGATGCTTGAAGAAGCTGATCACATTTGAAGTCTTTACTTTTGCAAGTGGGACAGCTTTCACCCATTTGGAGAAGTAATCTGTGATTGCGAGTATGAAACGATGTCCTCGGGAAGAAGGTGGAGTGATTGGACCAATGATATCCATCCTCTACGCTTCGAATGGCCAGGACGCTACTGTCGGATGTAGAAATTCGGATGGCTGGTGAATGAAGTCCACGTGGACTTGGCAGGCTTTGTACTTCCTTGCATATTCTATCGCATCTGCTACCATCGTGGGCTAGTAGTAGCCCATTCAACGCAGACGGTCTTGTAATTTAGGGCCAGGCTGATGGGCCCCGCAGACACCATCATGAGCTTCGCGTACGGCTTTTTTGGCTTCTGCATTTGACAGACATCGAAGCAATAATCCATCGTAGGATCGGCGATACAGCATTTTCATCTCTGTATCGTAGATGAATCTGAGAGAACGCCTTCTGATAGAGGTGGCCTCTTTTGGGTTCTCGGGCAGGATGTCGTAGACTACGAAGTTAATGAATGGTTATCTCCAGTCCGGGACATCGTCGATCGTCTGAGCGGAATAACTCGCCACGAATTGAGCATTGTTCTTGGGACAGACCAGTTCATGACCTATCACATCTACCGATTGATGAGTATGATTTGGTACTGCTAGGGAAGCGACAAGGCCTGCTAAGGCATCGGCTTCAATGTTTTGGAGTCTGGGAACGTATTCGATGAAGAACCCCTCGAACGACGAGATGATGTTGATTGCTATTTGGTAATAGGGGATCATGTCTTCATGGCGGACTTCGTATGAGCCCCAGATCTGATTGACGATTAACTGCGAATCACCGTATGCTTCAAGATATTCGACCCCCAGCTCTCTTGCAAGTTGGAGGCCAATGACCAAAGCGTTGTACTAGGCCACATTGTTAGAGTAGGGTTCCGTGAGGGAGTAAGCACGATTGATCACCAATCCGAAAGGAGAAACCAGCACCACCTCGACTCCGACGACGATGTTGCCTTTAGGTCCGGTCCTTGAGGCGCCGTCGAAGAACATTCGCCATATATTATCGTGAGAGGTTGCATGCGAGTCGGCGACCTCATCTGAGATTTTTTCATATATACTGGACGACTCCGATCCTGGGTGGGCTGCTAAAAAGTCTGCCAGAGCTTGACCTTTAACAGCCTTTTGCGGGACGAAGATCATATGGTAGGGGAACAATAATATTGCCCATGTAGCGAGGCGAGAGCTGAGTGCCCCTGGTTTAGTCATGAGGACCCTAAGAGGGTTGACCCGTGAGATCACATGTATGGTTTGTCCCATGACATAGTGCCGCATCTTCTGAATGGCGAACACCAGGGCGAGGTATTCCTTCTCTACGGCGGTGTATCGGTGCTCTGGCCCAATCATCATTCGACTGAGGTAATATATGGCTTATTCATGGCCTGCATCGTTGTTTTGTGCTAGCAGGGCGCCAAAGGAATGTTCCATTGCGCGTACATAGAACAGGAATGGTTTTCCAGCCACCGGGGCCACCAGGACTGGAGGGTTCGATAAATATTCTTTGATGCTGTCGAAGGCACGTTGGCATTCTTCATCCCATACGAACGAGTCGCCTTTCTTCATGAGATGGGTGAATGGTCGACATCGTCCGGAGAGGTTAGAAATGAACCTCTTGATGTAAGCTAGCCTCCCTTGGAGGCCTCGAAGTTCTCGGAGATTTCTAGGGGGACCCATCTCCATGATTGCCTTTGTCTTCTCAGGGTCTACGTGGATACCCTGGACGGTGATGATAAAACCGAAGAACTTTTTGCTGGATATGCCCAAGAAGGATTTTATGGGATTCATCTTCAGGTTGTGTGTTCGCATCAGGTCGAATACCGTCCTCAGATCCTGGAGGTGGTCACCTTTACAGCGACTCTTGATGGCGATGTCATCAACATAGCACTCCACGGTCTTGCGCAAGTGGTCTCGGAAGATGATACTTATGGCTCTTTGATATGTGGCACCAGCATTATTTAAACCGAAAGGCATGACTGTGTGGCAGTATATGCCAATCGGTGTTCGGAATGATGTATGCTTTTCTTCGTCAGGAGACATCTTGATTTGGTTGTACCTCGAGAAACCATCCATAAATGACAAGCATTCGAAGCCGCATATGTTGTCGATTATGATGTCTGTTATAGGGAGTGGGAATTCATCTTTGGGACATGCCTCGTTCACATTACGGAAGTCGATGCAGATTTGAATCTTCCCATTCTTCTTGAGGACTGGTACTATGTTGGTGATCCAGTCTGGATGTTGCTCTTCGCGTATGAAGCCGCTAGCTATCAGTTTGTTGACTTCGGCTTCGATCGCATCCATGATGCCCGGGCGGAAGCGTCGCTGTTGTTGTTTGACCGGTTTTGCCTCTGGCCGAATGTTGAGCTTGTGAAGGGCAACCTCGGGGTTTAGTCCTGGCATGTCTTTATAGCTCTAGGAGAACACATCAATGTATTCTTTGACAAGTTCTAGCAGCGATTCTCTCTCTTCGTCTGTTAGGCTTTTACTGACGAAGATTAGTTTTGGAGAAGATTCGCTGCCGAGATCCACTTGTATGACATCATCTTCAGTAGGAGGTTCTCTCTGTTCAAACCGCTTTTCCTATTGTGCATCCAACTGTTGGGCCCACGGCTCTAACTCGAGGATTTCAGGATATCTTCATTTTCTTCATAAATGTCGGCGAATGCCATGTTGACTGACAGGACTTGTCTGAATACGTCTCCGATGCTGGTATCCGAATCAGAAGTTGGTGACCCGGTTTAATGTGAATGCCAGTCAAATTCTTCATCTAAACTTTCAGGGGTCGTTGTAGGCTTAACATACCCTAAACCACACCGGGTCTTGCTGTAGTAGTCCCGTGGTTTGCCAGTCGGGACTGGTGGTTTTAGAGGTAATCGTCGCCCGGTGCCGTAATTTAAGCTTGTCGTAGTCGCCAGATCATACCCCTGTTTTTGTATGAGATATTTGGATTGGGGGCTATAAAGATACAGAGGCAGTCTTTCGGTACCTGATTCAAGGTCGACTTCTTCTATGGTGAAGGACTGCGGGTCGTCCTTCCGGCCGAAGATGATTGAATGGTCCCCTCCCTCGATTATGCGGTAAGCGTCTTCCACTGGGGTAAGCTGGTTTGTGGTGTAAACATTCGTCACCTGTGTGTGTAGGTGAGTTCCTATACCGTGTTCCATAGCATACATTGTACAAAGCTTATTAAGCTCGAGGTAGTTCAAAGATAGCCCTTTATTGATGAAGTAAGGTATCTTTTCTAGCGGGATTACATCATCTGTGTAGAGAACATCAGTGTGGGCAGCCACATACTTGGCTAGCTCCGGTTCTTCTTCGGCTACCCCCTGTATAAATGAAGACTGAGAGGACGACTTGGGCAGCTTGATCATCAGGGGTTCTGTCGATGGAGCAGAACGTGGAGTCGTTGGCAAACTAGCGACCCCCAGTTTGGTACCTGATGCTGGACGGGGAGTTGTTGGCTCGTTAGAAGCCCCAGACCTTGCATCCGGGTGACGATTCTTCTTGGGAAGGCGTATCATCATTGGTTTGTCGGAGGGATTGAGCTTCTCCGTTTGTGGCTGGCCGACTCTTGGCAGTCTGATTGTTAGTGGCTTCGTTGTGGGTCTTGGCACTTGGCCAGACCATGGCAGCCGGATTATCATTTGCTCTTCTTGTGCCGAGAGGCTGATTGCGTCCTTACGCAGAGTGGCTGTAAGGGGTACGGACTTGCCAGGTTTGTGAGCTTGAAGGTGGATCGTTAGGGGTTCTTCTGATCCTGTGGCTGTCTCGGTACGAGCTTGCACATCTCCTTCACCAAGGTACCTCTTCGACTTTTCGTACAGGCAGGAGTCTGAGTAGTAGGATTCGACCCCTTTGAAGGGATCGATGTCGGCAAATTCTGTCCTCACGAAGTCGTGTTTGTCGGCATACTTAAAGCATTGGTGCAGCATGGAAGGCACGATCATATAATCGTGTATCCAAGGGTGCCCCAGGAGGATGTTGTAAGAAGTGTCTGCATATATGACGTAACAGGTGACTTCCGACTGGAGATCGCCAATTTGGTACTTCAGACGAATCTTCCCAATTGGTTAGCTCCTGCCCGAATTGAAACCGCTGATGGCGGTGCTTGTTGGCATCAGGCGATGCATTAGGATGCGAAGATGATGTAACAGACCCTTCGGGATGATGCTTATGGAAGAACCAGGATCAATGTGCATCCGATCCACCTTTACGTCGCCGATGTATCCAGTGTAATATAACGGGCGATCGTGCAGGTTATTTTTTATGAGCATATCCTGCGGAGTGAAGACAATGTTGGGCATCGCTCCCGTGCAAGCGCTGTCTTGGAGATCTGCATGCGGGTTCTCTCCCGTGAGGTTGACCTGAGCCAGGTACGCGTCGGCATTTTGGAGTGCATCGCTCAAAGCCGTACGAACATCCTTTGAGAGTCTCAGAAGCTCGTATAATGACATCTTGGCCGGTGTGTTGGCCAATTGCGCTAAGATGTCGAAGTTGTAGGGCCTCTCCAGCCCCTGCGGTACCTCTTTTCGGAGGAATTTGTCAAAGCGAGTCTTCTTCGGCCTAGGCTTGTCGGTCGTCGAAGGCTGAAAAGGTCCCGGAGCGTCAGTTGTAGCGGGCTGATGATCTTCAGTTGAGTTATCAGCCACAGGTTGGGATTGTGTCCCAGACCGAGTGACGATGGCTGTGACTTCTTCGATATCTGTCGAGATCGTGCGGCAGGATCTGACTTTTCTACTCTTCTTCTTGCGAAAGGAAGATGGTGTGGACTGAGTCACTTCAGATACCAAGTCTGGATGGACCCATATGACCTCACCTCGTGATGTGGTGAGGGCCACTAGACCAGCAGCCTGATCTCGGAGAGGTGGAAGATTAGCAATCTCCATTGTCACCAGAGGGATGGAGACCATACCGTCTTGAGTTTCGGTTGGAGAGAAGCTGCCAAATTGTACTGACACCATATTGGCTGCCACGGTTACCTCTTCGAAATCAATGGCCAGAGCGTTCGAATCGATGAGATGTTGGATGTACCATTTCAGTTGGTAGCAGTCATGTGTAGCATGGTGGACGTAGCGGTGGTAATGATAGTACTTTGGATTCTCTATTTCTGCTGGCCGAGGTTCCCGTCTTGGTGGAGGGAGCTGAATTCTGTTTCCTTGTATGAGCATGTCCAAGATGGGCTTGACGTGGCCGTCTTCGAAGGAGTAGGTCATTTGTGGCCATTGTTTGTCTGCCAATTTTGGCTCAGGTTTTTGTGCTGTGTCGGCCACCATAGCCTGCTTGCCCTTGTTGTCCCAATTGTTGGTGGAGCTACCCCCATTGTTGGTATTGGAGTTGGGACGCCTGTCCTTGTCTTCTCCTTCTGAGATGTGCAATCCCAGTTGGCGAGCCTTCTTCAATCGTTCTTCGACGCTTGTGGCACTGATGATAAACATCTTCCAGTCCTTGAATTGACTTTCGCCCATCCAGAGGCTGATTGTTGGTAGCAGTCTCTTTTGGCAAATTTCAATTAAGGAGGAATCCGGGTTACCAGAGGGCAGCTTCATTGCGGTTTGGCGAAACCGCTCAATATAGTTCCTTGTCAGCTCTTTCTCTTCTTGAACGACGTCCATGAGGGTGGACATTGTGACGTCCTGTCTTACTTCGTAGAATCTCTCCAAGAACATGCGTTTGAAGCTGGCGAAAGAATGGATGCAATTGTCTGACAGGTTACGGTACCAGTCGAAGGCGACTCCTTCCAATGCCCCAACGAATAATCGTGTAAGGATGGCATCATCATGGGGCAGATAGTCGGTGGTGACCTCGAAGTACATGATGTACCGACTTGCAGAGGTCTTCCCATCGTATGGATTGATGTGGAATGGTTTATACTTTGGTGGAAAGGGAACATCTCTCCATGCAGCTAGATACGGTTATCGTATCCTGAGGTCTTGGCAGTTTTCTCGGGCGTAGAACATGGCCCGGAGCTCCTGGACCTCTCTTCTTGCCTTCCTGGCTTCGTCTGCAGCGGTAGGAACCGACATCTTAGAAGGATTATTGCCCGGGTTTGGTGCCGCTGAGTTCGAGTCCGCATTGACCGCGGGGCCCAAGTTTGTCTGGCCAGGCGTCCCTCCTTGCAGAGTGGGGAGGGCTACTTTGATCTTGTCCACATACTTGACCAAAGAGCGCAGTATGGCCTCCAGAGTATTGATGCGTTGGCGATCACTGGGACCGTCGTGTTCGTCGTTTGTCTTGAATGCCGTCCTGACATGAGTAGAAGTGGAAGGGACGGTGGATGACGTACACTCCGAATCATACCCCCATAATGAGAAGTCATTGGGGTATGTGGGAATGTCTTCCTCTGGTTCAGACTCAGAGGGGACAGTACCCCCAGTTTCCGCGTTCGCCTCGTCTTGGGAATTGTGGACGTCCTCGGGGACGTCGGGATTTGCTGCATCTGATGGGAGAGTTGCTTCCCCCAGCTCGTCTTTTTGGAACATCGGATTGTCGTGGAGGTTCAGAGGAGTGCTACCCCAGTTCCAGCAACCCCCAGTAGTGTGGACGATGAATCTCCCACTGTAGCAGATTTTGTCTTTGAACGGGTACCTTGGAAAACTCCGGCGGTGGGCACCCTCTTAGACGACAGTCTTTTAGTCATAGTGGTTGAAATCTTCGGGCTGGGAACATTTGTCTTCTTCTTTCTCCCATCGGCGGAGATTTTTTAGCAGAGTTGCAGGAGACGACGGGAGGTTCCTCATCCTCTGAACATGGTTGTTGTAGTCTTTGAAAGACGGACTGCCGGTCTTCTCGTACCATCGCGTTATTGTAACAGCAATTGACGATGATTTGGGTGTAGTGACGTCCGTAGGAGGACTCTTTGCACCCCAAGGCACCTTCTCTTTCCTTGCGTTTGTGGAGGATGGCCTCACGCAAGTCAGATGGGTCCAGATCGACCATGTTTGCTTCCTGGATTTTGGGAGACTTTTGGGAACCTCTCTGTCCGTTTGCCGCCAGGGGCTAGACTCGAGTGGTTCTGTACAACTTCCCATCAGAGGCCCGTATATCAGTATGTGGGACGCTCGGATGGTCAGAGGTCGGATCAGCGGACCGAGCTTGCTAACTTGTGCTGCCTTAGACTTCTTCACTCTAGTGCGTGAGGGCACATAGTAGTAAGAGTCTAAGTGGTACTGGAGAGAGTCAGACATGTCTTCTTGGGAGCACAAGAGATCAGGATCATAGGAGAGGCGGTCGAAGACAGAGCCGTGTGGAGTAGGCGTCATGCGGCTGGAATCAATAATCTTCATGCGGCTGGCAGTCGTAGCCGCATAGGTCTTCTCCATGCGGTTGGAAATCCTGGCCGCATGAGTATTCTTCATGCGGCTGGAAATCATGGCCCATGAGTGTTATACATTTGGCAAGCAGTCTCAGCCGCATGGTCATCATGCATGCGGCTGGTAATCTTGGCCGCATGAGTCTTCGATTTGCGGCTAGTGCCCTTGTTCGGTTTCTTCCTAGAGCACATAGAATCGCTCTTTGCCCCTGCAAGTCCAGCATCGTAGTGCTTTCCTCTGCCGGACTTGGGGACAGCAGAGTCCTCTATGGCTTGAAGGGGGGGCCACGCGAGAGTCGCCTTCGCCGTCTTGGGCAGCAGAGAGTACTCCGTCAAGAGCTTGGGAAGGAGCAAATGATTTTTGCCTCCACTCGCTGCGAGCTTTCTTTTTGTGGGTTTGCTTCTGGACCGGGCCAGCACTTCCTTCAGAGAGCATTTCTTCAAACGCCTGTTGGTCGAAGCGGACGACCATCTTCTGTTGCGTGGAGCCAAGTTTGGCTGCATCTGATTGCGTCACCAACTCCTCAATCGTGGAGAAGTTTGTCCCCAGCAGAGTCGCTATCGTGTTTGCCATTGATTGTAAAAGAACATAACAATTATCGGAGGACTGAACTTAGACTCACAATACAAACTCGTTTGTACAAAGAAAGCCTAAGGACGAAAACCTAGGTACAATAATCTAAGTACAATTGTTTATTTTAGATTCTGGAAGGTGACGGTAGAGGCTCGGGAAAGCGACGACAGCTCTACCTTACACCTTGGACGATCGGGTGCAGCCTTGGCTCTGTAGAAGAAGTACTTGGCGTTGACGAAGAAATGCCCTCTTTATTCTCTCTGGATCCGAGGGGGGCGTGCTCTCTCTCTCTCTCCCTCTGCTCGTCTCTGTCTGTCTCTCCGTATATATATCTTGCAAGGGAATGGCACCTTGCTATTTATAAGAGCGGGGGGCATCATTAGGGTTTTGCAATGAATACCCATTCTCAAAAATCGACGGCTAAGGATCAATGAATCTGGACTGCTCATCTTGAATATAATGGATATGGGCAATTAATGTGATTACATCAAATCTTTGTGGGTAATTAATGATGATTGACATAAATCCCCATGATTTGTTATGCCAATCTCGGATTTCCATCCACGTGTCATTGATTTGCTTGATTGCAAATAATCTGATTTGATCCCAATATTCTATTGGGATTTGCTGATGGATTTCGGTCAATTTGATGCCACGTGTCCCATTATCATGCCACGTATCTTAACAGCGAGCCACTTAGAAAATCTGAGGCACATGAGGACTGCTCCCCATTGAGCCGCATAAGGCTGGCCATGTGTCAAGGCTGCGTGGGAGTGGCCCCTGAACATTTGAACCGCATGGGGGTAATCTGAGCCGCATGAGCGTAGGCGACCGCAAGATGGGTGCTTTCTTCGTGAGCCGCATGGAGATAATCCTCGTGAGCCGCATGGAGGTAGTCCTCGTGAGCCGCATAGGGTAGCCTCTGCTTGAGCCGCATGGGGTAGTTCTGCCTGAGCCACATAGGTGGCCTCTGTCTGAGCTGTATGGGTGGCCTCTGTCTGAGCCGCATGCGACTGTCCACGTGTCAAGGCCGCATAAAAGTCTTTAGGGTTTGGCGGATTGTGTCAGAGATATCCTTCGTTTCCTCAGGAGTTTGCCATTATGACAGAGTCATTATTTTATCTTTCTGTCATTGGTCAGAGCTGTCAGCCGTCAAGGCATTAAATGCAGTAGAAGACAAAGGGAAGAGCTGTTGAGGGCCACGTGGCTCCTCTCTGAGCCGCATAGACGCTTGAGCCTCATGGGTCCCTGAGCCGCATGAGCTCTCTGAGCCGCATGGGGATCCTTGGCCGCATGGATCTTTCTTTATTCTTTTTTATGCTTCTACAGTTGGATGGCCATGTCGAAATCCACCTGGAAGATCTCGAAGAGGGTCATGTGGATTTTCTACACAAATTTACGGATTTAAAATGAGGGAGATATCGATCGGGGAAGTGGGATACCTTAAAGTGGAAAACTGTTGGTGTTGTTGTCGTCGTGACGACCGAAAGACGGGGTTTCTGTTACTCCGGTGAGGCTGGCACGCATGTCGAGGAGTGAGAGGAGGATGGAGGAGAGAGGAGGAAGAAGATGGAGAAGAAACTAGGGTTTGGGTTTCCCTTTAAAACATATACATATATGGTTATATATGTAAAGGAAAAAAAAACAATTCGGCCACAGTTGCTGTGGCTTCAGTGAGTTGGGTTCCCTCCCTTTCCGTGAGCAGCTTGCTCTATTCGTGGATTGATGGGTGGTAGGGCCGACCACCCATCCTTAGTTCCTCTCTTTTTTTCCAAATCTTTTTAAATCAAAAAGCTTAAATCATTATATGTATATATCTATACAAATATATATATATCCATATATTCACCATAAAATCTTCAAAATTTTTAAATAAAAACTAATATTATCCATCCATGTATATAATGTATTTAAAGATATTTATATATATATACAAATTCAATTGACCATAATAGGACAACAAATAATAATGATATCTAATATTAATGAATATGTATATTTAATCACCATAAAAATAACTTAAATATAAAATAACAAAAATAGTCCTATGGTGGTTTTGGTGAACTTATACCACACACCTTTTCCGAGCTCAAAAATGGTACAACGTGTTGCAAAAATATTTTTAATAATAAAATAACCATAATTGTACAAATAATTAAATAATTAGGAATTGTACATAAAGCTCAAAAATAATTTAGAAAATATTTTTACATATATAAAATATCCCTACAAGGCCACCGTTGGTCCCATCCCATGCCTAAATGGGCTTAAATTTGGTTCGGCCCCAGTTCCACTACAACAAAAAGACCTATTAATGACGCTTGATAAGTGGATTTCATGACGGCTGATAAAGAAGCGTCATCAAAGTTCGAAATACCTTTTTTCTATGACGATTTAGGCTAATTCTGAGCTTTTTATAACGTTTATAAAACAAAGCGTTATTAATAATTTAGAGCGGTGGCAAACTTGTAATATTTTATAAGTTTAATTGTTGTCAAAATTCTTGCTATAGCCCGCCTCTCCCCCAAAACATTATGGTCTTCTCCTTCTCCTCCTTTCTTCTCCCTCCTCCCCCCCAACTCTAAAACCCTAACCCTAGATCCAAAATCTTCGAGGAGGGCCTCACGCTCCTCGTCGCCCTCCAGGACAAGCTCGAGGCCGCCGCGCACGCGATCGATAAGAACGTGTAGGAGGAGCGTTAGGGTTCTGCCCGTTCTCTTCTCCGCGCTCTCCCTCTCCTTCCTCTTCCCCATTCTTCCGCTTCTTCCCGACCCCTCTTCGTCCTCTCCCTCCCAATGGCGGCTCGACGGCTCAAGAAGTCCCTCCAGAGGTCCCTGTCCTCTTCCATCACCATCTCCTTGAGTACCACCGCCACCAACATCACCACCTCCAAGCCCTACTCCCCTCCCATCTCCCCCAAGCTGAAACCCGGCAAGCGGGGCAACGACCCCAACAGCCTCAACTCCAGCACCAAGAAGCCCGCCACGTCGAAGAAGTCTGCCCCGCCTATCGTGAGGAAGAAGTCGAAGAAGTCGTTGACCGAGCTCCAAATTTTTTTGGTCAGCCGCCCAATTTTTTTGATCAGCCGCCCAATTTTTTGGTTCTCTCCAAAGCCGCCCAAATTTTTATCTATATTCCTCCAAAATCTTCAGCTCTAGAATAAAGTGGTCTAAATTTTTTTCCTCTCCAAAGGGAACCATGAGCTCGGCAGTGTGCCCCCATGGACTCTTGGAGGTCTTCTGCACCATTTGGATCGCCCTCGTCGCTCTGAAGGTGCAGAAGAGGGTACAATATCAGAGGCGGCCATGGACGAGATCAAGATCCTGATGTAGATCGATGAGGGTGATCCCGACAAAACCTGTTGCATCATGAAGCTCCGACATCGAGGGGCCCCTCCTTCAGAAGATCTGGTACTGATCGCATATCCGACTCGGTGGGTCCAAAGATACCTCCTTCAGAAGCACATAAGGTGTTTTTGATAAATTGTTTTGTGGTACTCTCTCTTTTCTGCACAACTACCTAACTTTAACATCATACTCAAAACGTTGCTTCAGGACATGGAACCGTATGACTCAACTGAACGAGTATGACTCAGCGAGGCTCTACAAAGAGAGGTGAATGTCTTGAAACAAATCTTGATATGGATTTCTACTAGTATTGTGATTTTCAACAGTTAATTTGCGAGAACTGTAACTTGGAAGAGTTGAGAATCCTGAAATTGGAAGCAGGAGCTAGCCAGTATGGTCTATATCGGATCGCAATCGTCAACTCAATATGGATAACCAGTAGTGAATGAGGGAGCTAGCCAATATGGACTGTGGGACAATTCTTCAAGGTGGTATAGGCCAAATTCCTCTTATTTACTCCTTTTTTTTTGAAATTTAAGATCATACAATTTCTATTGTCATAAGAACATGAGATCAGTCTAATTAAGTATCAACAATTTTTTTTTTTCATATATCCACTAGTTTGGAAATATGCTCAAATTTTAGGAAGTTCCACTAACAGTGAAAGAATAGTGTAACCATTAATCGATCATATGTCACAGAGTATGTAGAGTTCATGATAGCATAGTCAAATGGCTGAAAGAAGAAAATTGCATTTTCAGGCATTTGTATTTGCATTTTCGTTTTCAGGTATTTCATTTGCATTTTTATATTCAGGCATTTGTTTTGATATGTGAATGATATGATTATTATGAATATTAAGGTGTGATATTTGCATTTTCAGGCCAAGTTTCTCCAAGTAGCTGTTGACTGGAAGAATAAAGTTGGATTCAAAGGTATAAGTTCACTTTTAATTATTAAGAGAACATGAATTAGAAAACATGCATTTACAAGTGTTTGCTATTTTACTGGGTATTTTAGCATGCTTGTGAAGATGTATCAAAATTTACTGGGTATTTTACTGGGTGCAAGTTTGCTTGTGTGTTTTGTCTCCCTGTTTTTGTATAATAACCTCGTCGCATACATTTGTATCTGTCTTCATGCGAAAGAAAGTAGAAATGACCATTATATCCTATATATGCACCCTTAGATGGCAAGTGGCGTACCACAGTTTGAGAGAATCTTACGAATGGTGGCAGTATTCTCGAGACACTCTTTAAGAACCGAAATGAAACTAGGAATTTTGAGTCTACACTCATTTGTTGTTTCCGTCTCATTTGATACACTATTCTTTTCCAAAGCCAGACTTGTTCTAATAGTGAATTGGAAGGTTGTTTGAACTTGTACCTGAGTTGGTAACAGATTAGGATTTGATTATCCTGGGCATTGATCTAATTCCTATACCCTGTACTTTACCAGGGTTCCAATAAATTTTATTATTTTTATATTCGTCTATTTTTATGCTATTGACATGGCATCCCTTCACAACTTACACTGTTTGTGGAGCTCTTCATTGTATGCCCCAAGCCCCCC
The DNA here is from genome assembly GCA_029216955.1 of Iris pallida. NCBI lineage: Eukaryota > Viridiplantae > Streptophyta > Magnoliopsida > Asparagales > Iridaceae > Iris > Iris pallida. Next base: position 45,282 of record JANAVB010037233.1, on the reverse strand, counting down.
ACTTCCTTTGAACATTGATTATAAGATTTAGAACTAATACATGCTTTGAAAGGATTTGTTAGGAGACATTTAACCTTCTCTTTATAACTACATGACTCCTTGCAGTTGTTTGTTGTTGTGTACTCTACTACTGGTACAAGGCGATGATGGTGATAATGATTTTCCATATTTATACGGTTTGGCCATGAAAGAATATAATTTACCGCTACAGAAGCTATGCAATAGGCAAACTGAATTTGCAACTTAATTGTGGATAAATCTCCTCTTTGTGTGTGTTGTGTATCATGTTGAGTTTGACAAATATCCAGAACTACATGGTTGGTGTTATTTTTCGAGTCTTTTGCTTCCTTGTTTTGTTTTTTTAGGGACTCTACTGATCGAACCTAAACCTCAAGAACCTACTAAGCACCAGTAATGTGTCACAAGTTGATTTATTTTAATTTTTAAAGTATGATTTTATTTTTTTATTTATTTGATGTGATCTACTTATGTTAGGTATGATTGGGATGCTGCTACTACATTCTCTTTTCTCCAGAAGTATGGCCTTGTAGGTAATTTCTTATGCCATCACACTCGTACGAAGAGCATTACCTCAATGTAGGCATTCTGTATGTTAACTCCTTTCTCATCAAGAATTTATGCACTTCAGCATTTGGATATTAAATATGTATTAGGAATTTGAATTGTTCCCAATAAGTATCAGGCTTTTGCTACTTGTGTAGTTGGAAGTATTATAATCTTGGGAGCTAATTCCTTATATTTGCTTGTTTTTATCTTTTTTAGGATTTTGCTACATGTTCTGTGGACAGTTTTGATGTGGCCAAGTTTTGATGTGGACAATTTTGGTAGTTGTAAATATATATATGTATTTGGATATTCAATGTAATGAAGATGTTGATATGTACTCTATTTTGAGAAATGTAATAAAGATGGTGATATATAATGTTATGCTTTTGGAATGTAATATATACTGTGCAGTATAGAGCATTATAAATATGCTAATTTGAATAGTATAAAGTGTTATAAATGTGCTGCATTGAGCCTATACATATTATCTATTCATGACGTTTTAAAATTGTTCTAATTGTGCACTATATATTAACTATTCATAATGCTTTTATAGAAACTATTCATGACGGTTTTTTTATGACGCTTTTAAAAAAACATTTATAACACCCGTTTCCATAACGGTTGCCATGAAAAAAAGCGTCATGGTTTGTCGTTAATGACGCTTTTTAGCCATCATTAATAGGTCTTTTTGTTGTAGTGTTCGGACTGAATTGGACAAACCGGGCCATCAAAAAAATTAATATATAAAATAATATTTAATTAAAATAATTTAAATAAGTCCATTCACACCTGGTTTTCCTAGTTTGGACATCACCATGGCTAGGCTTCCCCTGACATGATTAATATACTAGTCAAGGCACACTGCTACAACTTCCGTGCTAAAAGTTACGGTCGTTTGGTGCTCCAAAACTCAACAATGACTAACGTCATTTTTAATAAATAAATAAATAAAGCATAAATTGTATAAATTTATTTTTTTTAGTCTAAAAATAAAAATAAAAATATGGGTTTTACATCCTACCCAACTTACAAGAATTTCGTCCTCGAAATTTAGGATTAATAGGGTAGATAGGGTTGAGTGATAGGAAGAGTTCGTCAATACCAAAATGCAATTAAATTTTAGAGGAGGCGATAAAACGACGTTCAACACAACCGTGCAATAGAAAATTGTGGACTCGATATATACAAAAATATATCATGGTTATGGAATTCAAATAAGGATTGTTAGTGAAGGTAAAAAAATTTTGAATATCAAATTTTAGAGAACAGTAAGGAATTGAGTAGACCAAAGAGAATAAATTAGACATTTAGGAGATGTGATTCCTTAAGGGAGAACTGGATACTAATCGTCTTGGTCGAGGGTTTGATTAAGTGATGATTAGAATCACTCTCGTGCGTTCAAGAGGGGTTGGAAGGGCACAATAAAATTTCTAGGATTGGGAAAAAGAAGAGTTTAAGGTGAGGATATAGCCACATGAGTTGGTCGGTGGCTATCTAAATTCGTGTTGAAATAACTGATACGAAAACTAAAGGTGATATCTTACATCTATCTATCATGTACAGTGTCTGGTCTTTCTAATATAAGTAAAGTAAAAAAATAAAGAGTTCAAGGACGATGCTATCGAGTACGAATATGTGGTTCATAGGCGACGAAAATAATTCAAATGAGAGTTGTCAAGGCTATCGCGGATAAGACTCTAAGGCAAGTTTAACTATGTCTCCATCCACGTAGAATAATATGTGATAAGCGAACCAAAGTGCAATAGGTTGATCAGACCATCATGCATCGGTTCTGATTAGACAATATGTTAGTGGGTGCACCCAATAAAATATATCATGATCAAGCTTGATAACGAAATAAGCTTGCAAAACTGAAGCTACATTAGCAGCATGAGATAGTCAAAATATGAGCAAGGGAGGTACTGATGAAGTAATTTTAAATAGTCCAAGATGTTTTAAAATCAAGGCTCGCCCGAAGTTTGGGCCTATACAGTTGTCTTGGTTGACTAGCTAAGTTAGGGTCCTCTGAACTTATAGTCTAAGCAAACTTATCAACATGGGTCACAAGGACAAAGGCTTTGTTGGGCCGTGAGGTATTCTACCCAACTTACAAGAGTTAAACTAGTAATGAGATGGGACAATGGGTTAAGAAATCAAGATAAAGCACAAATTTAAGCATTTAAGGAACTAAGTATAACAAAATTCACCTATCGGGTTAAGGGATTGAGTCAAGGTTGGATCTCTCAATTGAAGTCAGGAAGTATTTTGGTGTCATGGTAGAGGTTATAGTTTGGTCATTTTGACCAGAAGGTCATATCATGAAAATAGTTTACAAGGAGACGTGTTCTAGTGGGACATGATATATTTACATGAAGGTGGGCTTGTCTAGGTCTTACATATAAAAATTTTTGGGAGAAAAAGTTTAGTGTTGTACTCCAAATATACAAGTCACGGTAGGGGACACCAGAAGATCAAAAAAAGAAAGTGGGATTTTACGAGGTGATAATTAATGCACAAAAATAAAGAAGATCAAGTTAAAGCATGAAATAAAATTAATTAAAGAATCCAGTAAAAATAATTTAGGAACACAATTCCGGAGAGAAGATAGTCTCCTAGATGAATACAGTTAAGGAACCATTAATTCATTATTCAAATTGCAAATGGGTTAAAAAGTCGCAATTAAAAGATCTAGAATTGAAGGAAAGTCGAGTATGTCGAGGTGGAAATACAGTCACATAGCTGGGTAGATGACTAACAACACTTGTGTATATACTACTATCATGGTCATAAGTGACATGGCAATTGGTGTGGAGTACATCTATCTTATTAGAGCTATCTTGATGGCCTACCATTAAAATTTTAACTCAAGTTTTCTCCTAAAGTCTCTAAATAAATTTTCAAAAATAACCACCCAAAATTTGTATTCATTGCAAGTCATTCAATTTAATCATGACCAAAATTTAAATCACTTTCATAAATCTCAAAGCAAACTTTATCACGTTACTACTAACCTTTTCCAAAATTAACGTTTAAATTCAACTATTTAACTCAAGAGTTCATAATTTACGAATCTATAAAAATTTCACAATCAATCAAAAATTTAACACTCTAAAATTTTCAAATAACTCATAATAAACTCTTAGCATATTAAAAGCAATCTCAAAAATTAAGCTCAATGCTCTCATCAATTTTAACTTCCATTCATGCTAAGTTATTCCAACAAAATCATAAATTTTAAATGGTAACTTCCTTTAATCAATCAAAATAACTTTCCATCACATCCTTCGAAATTCTCCCAAAAATTTTAATATTAGCAATCCCTCATTAACTAAATTTTCAAATAATCTTATCAGTCAAAATATTTTTTTTTGTTACCAAAAAATCTAAATAGATATCCTCAATCATAGGGCACCATTTAAAATAAAATTTTCTCAAAAATCGTTTTCATAACTTTCAAATATTTTAAACCAAAATTCACCGCCATTACTTATACTTAAAATTCAAAATTTACTAAACACGAAAATCGCAAGTTGTACAACTCAAATTTAAATAATTCCTATGGCCATTTTTAAAAGCTAAGATCATTTTCAAACCAAATTTATAAACGTTCAAAGGTGTATAACCATAATCCAATAAATCATAAACATCAAAACTCGAAATCAAATAAATTTTATATTTGTTCAAAGATGTATATCTATCACCCAAAAATTATAAATATCACAACTTGAAAAGCAAATCAATTTTATACTTGTTCAAAGATGTATAGCTAAAACCCAATAAATCATAAATATCAAATCTCAAAAAGCCAATCAATTTCTTAAATCAAGGGTATAAAGATTCTAGCTATTTTTTTTTCTACAGAATCAATCCTATGGTGTTTACTATTTAGAAATCTCAAGATTAAAACTTTTCTTGGTAATATCCTACTTTACAAATTACTAATCATTAATTCACACAAAAAACCTTTTTAACTTAATTAGAGTCTTGAATGTATTCCAATTGCCAATATAACCATTCTAGCCATATGTGTGACCTATGAGCATATACTAATGTAGTCATCTTCCTAGTTGATACTAAGCACGAAAATAAGAATCGACGGTAGAAAGGAATCAAGCAAGATGCAATTCAAGGAAGTCGAACGAGAATCCGGAATTTGAAGCCAAGGGAAGAGATCAAGCTGTATGGATGAGATTCCTAGATTCTAATCCTATGTTGCAGGCTCACATCGGTACAATTACGTAACCGAAGTGACAAACTCAACCTGCATGGGCCACCATAAAAACATGTAACGTCCCAGTCCCAAAATACGTAGGACAAGGTACGTATCCATGCCAGCTGCATACATACGAAGTATACTCCAATATATGGAAACTCGTATGTATACATAAGCTGTAAAATACAGTAAACCAAGAGTAATCTAATCTCATCCACAAATGAAGAATAAAAGATATCATATAATCAAATGTAATAAGTCTTTGTATAATACGTTGGGCGGAGACAAAGTCCACTACCAACAAGTAAGGAAAAATATACATGAAACTGAAATGAATTGGCGGGAGTAGCAAAGGAAGACCCAAGACACGTCATCTCCGAATGAATATAGAAGATCGCGACCTCGGCTAGAACACTTGCAATATCACAGAAGCACATACCTGGAGAGATAACCAGGTCCTCAGAGGGACGTAACAAGATACAATAAACATGCCATATAAATACTGAATATAAATATGCCACAAACCAAAGTAAGTGACACGACAACAATAAGGTAACCTAACCGTACTAAAGTGAACAAGCAGTTAAGAACAAACATTTTGTCGCATGAGCCCTGGCTGTAAATGGGATCTGGTATAGTCCCCACTTGGGCACCAGTGACCATAGCGCATGACGTTCAAAAACGACAGTGGCAAACCTGAGAGGCTCAACATACCCGTATCTCCAGCAGAGCTTTCGGGTTACAAGGGAAGTGCAATCGAAGCCCATACGACAAGGAAATGTTCTCCCCACCCAATGTACTTATCATGTCGCATCCACGACCATGTAACACTACTAACCGTCAAGTCTTCTAATATATAACTATTGACAGTTAGACCTAACGCATGCGCACTGGAGATCAGCCAACACGCAAGGACCTCTACATGATACTCATCTCATACATCTTCGTGGTACAACTGTGTCAAGGTATATACAATACACTACAAACGGTAGTCTCTTAACTCTAAGTCCATATGCAACCAAAGGATAATAACAAAGTACAGCTAATATCACTGAGCAGACAGTAAATCAAGAACTGTAAAAACTGAAAATAAATGAATAGTGATATGTAATAAAATGCAAACTGAATATAAACAGTATAATGGCAAGGTATCTTGTCTGGTGGTGCAAAATGGCAAGTCCAGGAAATCACAATGTCAGCCAAGAAACATCACAATCTCCAAACAACTCCGGACGCTGAAACAAACATAAAAATGCACTCGGTATAAATGATATACCTAGGAAATGCCTGTCCAAAAGTCTAATTTTGGAACAGGAGCAAAATCGTAATTTTGGGTCAAAACGATGTCCGCCGTTGGACCCGCTTTGCACCGAAATGTGCGCCAGAACTTACGATCTCTAAAGATATCAATCTACATGTCTACGGATTTGTTTTGATGAGACGAACCCAACGGTATGTCCAATTTTGGATTCCGACGGTCCGTGCACAAAATCGTCCGTTGAGTGGGATTGTGGGCCCACCAAAATAGCGTCCCGATCAACCTTCTCAGAATTGAACCAAACTTGGCTCACAGGACCAGAAAAATATTTCGAGACCAATGGCGCAAGTTTCGTCGCGATTTGATGAGTGTATACGAAGTTGTGACTTAATTTGCAAAAGGTCGATACGGGGGTATCTCGACGGATACGTACTGATTTCGTCGCACACATGCAACAAAATCGGGTTCCGTCAGTTCCCACACGTCGAAAACATCCATACGCGCCTTTCGATGCGTATAGTGTGCGACCACGTCGTCCGATTTGTCGGGACGGACGTCGTATCGGGATATTTTTTTACTATTTGAAAACAGAATTTATAATTTTTCGTGAAACTTCAACAACGTGTAACTTTTTACACACTAGATAAAAAGTGAATCCAGAAGGTATGTTACAATCTCGGTTATGTTGTTTTTGACTGTCTTCAATTAGTTTCTACAAAATCCTATTGTACAGAAAGAAAAGTGGCCGACAAGTTGGTATTTTAAAACAGTTATTAATATTCCAGAAAAGTAGTTTTTCTCCAACTTCGCCTCGATTTTTTGAGCAAGTTGGATGACCATGTCAAAATCCACCTGGGGGATCTCGAAGAGGGTCATGTGAATTTTCTACACAAATTTACGGATCTAAAAACGGATTTAAAATGAGGGAGATATCGATCGGGGAAGTGGGATACCTTAAAATGAAAAACTATTGTTGTTGTCGTCATGACGACCGGGAGGCGGAGATTCTGTCGCTCCGGCGAGGCTGGCACGCACGCCGAGGAGAGGGAGGAGGATGGAGGAGAGAGGAGGAAGAAGATGGAGAAGAAACTAGGGTTTGGGTTTCCCTTTAAAACATATATATATATATATATATATATATATATATATATATATATATATATATAAAAAAAAAAATATATATATATATATATATATATATATATATATATATATATATATATATATATATATATATATATATATATATATATGGTTATATATGTAAAGGAAAAAAAAAACAATTCAGCCACAGTTGCTGTGGCTTCAGTGAGTTGGGTTCCCTCCCTTTCCGTGAGCAGCTTGCTCTATTCGTGGGGTGATGGGTGGTGGGGCCGACCACCCATCCTTAGTTCATTTTTTTTCAAATCTTTTTAAATCAAAAAGCTTAAATCATTATATGTATATATCTATACAAATATATACATCCATATATTTACCATAAGATCTTCAAAAATTTTAAATAAAAAGTAATATTATCCATCCATATATATAATGTATTTAAAGATATTTATATATATATAAATTCAATTGACCATAAATATGACAGCAAATAATAATAATATCTAATAGTAATGAATATGTATATTTAATCACCATAAAAATGACTTTAAAAATATAAAATAACAAAAATATTCCTATGCTGGTTTTGGTGAACTTATACCACACACCTTTTTCGAGTTTAAAAATGGTACAATGTGTTGCAAAAATATTTTTAATAATAAAATACCCATAATTGTACAAATAATTAAATAATTAGGAATTGTACATAAAGCTCAAAAATAATTTAGAAAATATTTATACATATATAAAATATGCCTACACGGCCACCGTTGGTCCTATCCCATGCCTACATGGGCTTAAATTTGGTTCGGGCCCAGTTCGGACAGAATTGGACAAACAAGGCCATCAAAAAATTAATATATAAAATAATATTTAATTAAAATAATTTAAATAAATCTATTCACAACTTGGCCTGGTTTTTCTAGTTTGGACATCACCATGGCTATGCTTCCCCTGACATGATTAATATACTAGTCAAGGCACACTGCTACAACTTTCGTGCTAAAAGTTATGGTCATCTAGTGCTCCAAAACTCAACAATGGCTAACGTCATTTTTAATAAATAATAAAAAACCATAAATTGTATAAATTCATTTTTTTAGTCTAAAAAAAATAAAAATAGGGGTTTTAAAAATGGCAACCACCTTCAACACATCTCAATTTCCCATCTTCAACACTCCTAAGTGGCAAATAGTGCCCTGTTGTGAGATACGTGTGCTGAAGTATCTGAGTCCACCAGCCAAAAATTATCATCGTATGTGAGGTTCATGACAACCTCATCACCAACGACGATCACATCGCCTCCATGTGCCGAGGCCATCACTGTAGTATTCTCACTTTGCCTTTCCTTATCGCCCTTCTTCTCTCTCTTCCAAGAAAAATAGTTTCGCTTAATGTGACCCTTCTTGCCATAATGGTAACACTCTGAGTCATCGTACTAACCCTTGGACTTGCCCCTGCTCTTGTCTCTGCCACCACCTGGACTCCTGCTTTTCCCCTTCTGTGGCTCTCTGAATCTAGCACCTCTGAGTGGTGGGATGTGGATGAAGTGCCCTGAGAACGTATCCGTGTCTCTTCATTCAGCACCTCGCTCTTGGTAAACTCCAGACTGACTATATCTTCCGAGCAGAAGTGATCATAGATACTTGTACGGTCTTCCACGAGTCTGGTAATGTACATAGCAACCAAATTCCCTGAATCTCGTTGTCGAACTTGACTCCCACGAGGATAGCTGGTTCACCACGCCCTGGAACTCACTCAGGTGATCCATAATAGATGTACCATCTTTGTACCGCAGACCCATCATCATCCGGATCATGAACAGTTTGTTTACCTTGGTCTTTTTGCGTAAAAAGATTCCAGCTTCTTCTACAACATCTTCGCATACTCAATATTGGCAACGTGGATGTACACATTCTCGTCAATGAACTGCCGTATGTACCCACATACCTGTATATGTTCAAAGTTCCAGTCCTCATTAGATTTGTCACTAGGCTTCTCGGACGCAAATATTGGAAGATGTAGCTTCTTGACGAACAACAAATCCTTCATCTTGCTCCACCAATAATGATAGTTGGTACCGTTCAGGTTTATCATGCGTACCGGCTTCGCGTCCATCTCTAATTTCTAATTTGACTGTCAACTTCTCACACCTCTTTAGAACCTAGCTCTGATACCACTCTGATGGGAATGAAGCACGAAAATTATTCCACCAAACCAGAAAGTCTTGCGAGAGAACCGAGCAAAAACACACAAACCAAAAATGTCAAACACAATCGCAGACACAAAAATTTTTGACGTGGAAAATCCTTGCGGAAAAAATCACAGGACGATCGGAGTCCAATCATGAAGAACCTCCACTAATGGAATAAAGAAAATATACCCTTTACAAGATCCTCCCGATCCAACACGGATCACCACAACTCGTTTGAAAGAAGAAAATTTGATTACAGACTCCGAAGAACAAGAGATGTACAAAAATTATTCGAAGCGATCTCTCATTTACAATAGTCCTCAATCCTCTCTCTCTCTCTCTCTCTCTAATATTGTAAAGCACTCTTGTTTTATTTTAAGATTTTTTCAACTTGCATTTATCAACCTTTTATAAGCCCTTGGTAATCTATAAAAGGAAGGCCAATATATGGATACTTCCAATATCCATCAATCATATATTTAATGGAAATCCAATCATAATTGGCTTGCCATAATTTAAAGTCCAATTATATGGAAAGCCACTATATGAAAGATCCAATCATAAATATATGATCAAAGTAAATATGGAAATCCAATCATATATTTGCTTACCACATATGTTCCAAAATAGGTGATCGATGCACTCTCCGAGCTTCTCCGACAAACAGATGGCGCTCGTCGCACTCCGGGGTATTCTACACATAGGTTGGAAAAGCCACTCACTCCAACACTAATATGACACAATATATATGGACAAAGGCAAGTACATATTTATATAAATTATAATCACCTTGCTAGCTAGCTAGGTATTATAAGGCATGTTTATATAAACCAAAGAACAAAGGGATCCTTAAAATTATTTATTTATTTTGGCTTAATTAGTATGATTAAATATATGCAGAACTAGCCTTTGGTGAACAAGTGAGGAGAAGCCTTAAAAAGAAGTATTAATTGACATCCAATAATTAATACACTGCGAAATCAGTATTGCTATAGATCGTCAAGGAGAGTGTGTTAATCTCATTGCATTATTGATCTTTTATAGGTTCATGTCATATTTGTCATTTTTTTAAATGGCAATGCTCACCAATTTGTATTTCTCCCGCAAATTAGAAATGAGGAGACTATCACACCGATCGGGTTGTTATAAAAAAATCTTTGTGATGTTTAGCGACCTCAACTTTAAAACAACATATTTAGCAACAAAGAAAATTAGTAAAATTTTGCAATGTATAAAGTAAATATAGCGATAAAAGGAAATGGAGTCCATCAAATGACGTTGCACTTGCGTTCCATTTTGTCTCTAAGATGTACTCGCTCCAAGTCACTATTTGCAATGCCATTTTTCGGCATCGCTAATTTCATCGGAACCAGCGATTCTTTTTTTTTTCTTACATCGCTAAGAATGTCGTAGATTTCAATTATTTATAAGGTAGTGGAATCTCCTTCCTTGTTGGAAGTGAACTCCCGGAAGTGGTGGACCTCTGGGCAGGACATCTTGGTGGCGACCACGGAGAGGCCCAACAACATATGACGGGCCAAGTTGACCTCCCTGCGAGATCTCTAGTTGAAGTCTTTCATGTCCATATCATCTCTGATAGCCTACAACAATAGTCAAGAACGTAGTAGAGTTTTTTGCGCTTTTAAAGTCTTTTGAAATCCTAGCAAGTCTAACACAAAATTTCAAAAACTTTGAACGAGTCTTATTGGCGCTCAAAAAATGATCATGTTTTGGTCACGCAAGCTTCAAGCCTCTCATGAGATATCGTCCGACATGTGGCACGAAGCGCCACCTATGGGGCATCTACGAAATAGAGTGCAATTTTTTGTCAGAAGAAATATTTCCACGTGGGAGGGCTCCATGCGAAATTCCAATTTTTGAGTGGAAGGCATCAACGTGCAAATCCAAGTTTTCTCTCGGCATGCTCCTACACGGAATGCTCCTTCTCGATATGCAATAAAGACAGAGAGTTATGTCAGTCATTATGGATCTCAAGGTGACACAACTTTTAATGGAATTGGTTACGGATTAGAGGAGTGAACCATAACACTACAAATTAAAATATTGTTATTAAGTTATGTACCATAGACGATGACCACCATCCACCACCCAATAGCTATGTACTGGAGTTGGCTGGATGACCAACGATAAATATATCGAATATTAATTGTCTGGGCATCTCCAGTTTGTCGGCTATGTGTCACTTAGTTACGCAGTTAAACACGGGAACACTATGTGACGTTATAGCGACGCGTGGTCGCTTCTTGAATTTATTGTTAAAATAAAAGAAATCATATCCCCAAATCATCTCTCTCTATCTCAATTGATCCCCATCTATGCCTATGCCTCCAATACTCATCTACCTCAAATCCTCCTCCCATATGTGTATATGTATTCCTAGTCCTCATATTTTGGCACTGGAGCGTTACAACGGAAATGAATCGATGGGTGGCACCAGAATCAAGCAGTATACGAGCAAGCTTATTATTGAAAAGCAGTATACATGTCATGATTGTATCTAAGGTGAATGCCTTATCTCGAGTCATGGCGTAGACGCATCCTTGAGCATTGGTGAGATGGTCTTGGCCATTTTGTTGTGCAGGCTGGGGAGCTCGAGGTGCTAGACCTCGATTTTGTTGGTATTGATGTTATGGAGGATGCTAAGGCTGATTCGCTCTTCTACCATGGCAGAAGCATGCGTAGTGGCCTATTTGACCACACTTAAAGCATCCCCCTCCAGAACTCAACAATCGTTAGCTATGTGTCCTCTATTATTGCATCAGGTACACCATGGCCCTTGGTCATATCCTTGATAGCTACCATTGTTTAGACGCTTTGATGCGTTGTTACCTCCTATAAAGCTCGGGCATTTGTGATGAGAGTTAGGGGCTAGAGGATATTAGTGCTCAAAGCGGATAGCATGGTTGAGGGTCGCTCGTACAGTTTGATACTCTGGAAGGCCATATGATGTCGGCCTCTACTCGCGGCATCAGGCAGAAGCGCACTTGCAAACTTAGCGAGCTTATAGAACTGAGACCAATGTTGACAAATGTCATATTCTCCTGCCTCAGTTGCATGAACTCGTTCTCCTTTTTTTTGACGAATTGTCGGAGGAAGGATTTCTTCTTTAAATGCTTTACAAAATGTGGCCCAAATGATATTCGTCGTCTTATCATCTCAGAGGATTGCTCGCTTTTGCACATCCCACCAGTCGTGCATGTTCAACCAAAGTTGAATTTGAGCGTAGGCAACTCACTTCGACTTGTCAATACCGAGTGCTTTGAAGTGGTCTTCCAACTCTGCCAGCCAATCAAGTGCCACAGAAGGGTCTTCGGTTCCCTTGAACGAATTATTGCAGAACTTCTTTAACTCTGAAATTATAAGGAGACATACTTCATAGGTGCAGGCTGAGGCTCATCAGGGTTGATTTCACTACGTTGGTTCATCGGCTCCGTTACGGTAAGCATAGTGGCAGAATGATTGTTATTCACCTCGATTATCTGGACGATTTGTACCAAGGTGTCAAGTTGCTTCTATGCACCTTGAATTGGTCCATGAACTTGTTCTCGAACTGTGTCTGTCGAGCATTGGCTTGTTCTTGTTATGCCTCCATCATGCACATTATCCACTTTATTGGGTCAACCGATGGCTCGGCCTTCGAGTTGTTAGAGCCACTAGAAGCATTCGAATCATTCGTGGTCGCACCTTCCGCGACTTCTGTATTAAGAACAAAACTCACAATAGTCCCAGAAAATATTACAGACTCATTGTATAGAATAAGTCATCTCATCGACACGAGGTCAAGGTTTTGAGACTCAAGACGGAAAGTCGAAGGATGTAAATCTGTGCTCTGACACCATTATGCCACATCCCGATTTGGAAGAATTGATAGTCGCCCCTGAACGTGATGTTGTGCGAGCCTAATTTGCACTTGCTCAATACAATTTCATAAGGTTATCCAATAAACAATATCTAATAGAGTACACAAAGAAATTGAACCACACATTTGAAACAGAAAGGAAATTTACTTCATTGATAATGAACATCATTTACAAGGCTCTATTACAGTAGTTGTCACATGGGCTTACAACTTGACTCAATTATAAAATGAACGCTGATGAGATAGTCGTTCCATAATTACACCCTTTATACAACCAAAATATTCAAAACACCTACTATCGAGGGGAGTCAAGCTATTTTCTTTGGACTGATGCAGAGTATTCAAAAGTGTAAATTCAAGCCATCGAACGCACAAGCAAGGCTTCAAAACGCCCGAGCATTGTTTTATTAGATGACACGCTTCTCCTCGTTTGTAGTATCTATGGAGAGCGAGGATCAGTACATCGTCGTCTACTAGTGAATGATAATTAATGTTCTACACTCTAATTTGGTTCAAGAAATTATTTTGAAGCATGCAATATATTTAGTGATCTTTGTAGCCATCCTAGTGAATTACATGTAAACATATGATAGACATAATAACATAAACTACGTCACAAATTACCTACGACAGAGTGTAACATTACAGTATAAAACTTGCCATGTTCTTCCATACTAAGACAACGTATATTAAAGTGAAGATCACTGGCATAACAAGCCATCCTGGACTATAGTCTTGTTTAGACAGTGACCCTTTCAACGCGGTTGTGAGCCCACTGAAAGTTCTCGAATCACCTGTGCTAGGATTCAACATAGCTATCTTATTTTCTCCTAGGTCAAAATCGGTTTCGTGGCCCCATGAGTTATTGTTCGAGGAAACTATACCTTGTGCACACGTTGTCCAATGACAGTGCTAGACTAAGCAAGTGATTTAGGTACGGTCTACGACTTTATAAGAAACTTAACTAATTCAGCGTGTTCCATAGTATCGTGGCAACATTCGTCGATTCATCCTTACATAACACGTCATGCCCCGATTCCGAAAAATCGATAGTCGTCCCCTGGGCGTGATGCCTTACGAACCTAGGTTGCGATCGCACAAGGCATAGTCATAAGGTAATCCAAAACACGTCAACTAAGAGAGAGCACAGAAAAATTTAACAACACATTGAGACAAAATTCACACTTGTTCCGCTTCGCATACAACTGATTTTCCCGAAGGGTCTGAAGCACGGTCCGCAGATGCTTAGTGTGTCACTGCTTGTCCTTCGAGTAGACGAGTATATCTTCGATGAAGACTACTACGAACTTTTTGAGGAAGGGTCGAAATACCGGATTCATTAAATCCATGAAAGCAGCTGGGGCATTCGTTAGGCCGAACGGCATTACTAGGAATTTGTAATGGTCGTATCGAGTACGGAAGGCTGACTTAGACACATCATCCGGCTTGATCTTGAATTAATGGTTGCCCGATCGAAGATCAATTTTAAAAAATATCGAAGTGCCTTGCAACTGATCGAACAGGTCATCTATACGGGATAATAGATATTTGTTCAGGACGGTGGCCTTATTCAGCTCTCGGTAGTCGATAAAAAGACGCATTGAGCCATCCTTCTTTTTGACAAACAAAATGGGCGCTCCCTATGGCGAGACGCTAGGCCGTATGAATCCCTTGTCGAACAACTCTTGCAAGTATACCTTGAGTTCCTTAAGTTCTGCAGGGGCCATTCTGTATGGGGCTTTAGAGATCGGTCTGGTATCGGGAAATATGTCAATGGTGAACTCTATCTCTCGATCAGGTGGCATGTCGGACAGCTCGTCCGAAAATACGTTTGGGAATTCTGTCACAACGTCGGCCTGACCCGTATTTGCACCATCTTGTCTCATGTCTCGAACAGACGCTAAATAGCCTACAAACCTAGAATGCAACATCCTTCGAGCCGATATTGTCAAAATTACTATGCAAGTCGGTGATGCCTCACCACACGAATAGCAGAATTCAAGCACTCTAGGTATATGGAAGGTGACCATCTTTTTGGCACAGTCGATGGTTGCGTTGTACAGACCTAGCCAATCTATTCTGAGAATGATATCGTAGTCCTTAATGCCTAGGACTATCGTATTGAGACCTACATTTTGACCACCTACACAAATGATTCCGTCTCCACAGTCTAAGTTTACGAGGAGTGACGTGCCCGACGGTATATTAACGCTAAGATTCAGGCCTAACGGTGTCACAAGGAATTTGTGTTCGACGACAAAATTTGCCGATATAAAGCTATACGTGGCACCTGAATCAAACAGTACACGAGCAGGTTTATTATTTAAATATAGTATATCTGTCATGACTATGTCAGATGCAAACGCTTTATCGTGGGTCATGGCGTAGATGCGGCCCTGGGTACTGGGGCGACGGTCTTGGCCATTTTTTTTGTACGGTCTATTGAGCCCGAGGTGCTTGGCCTCAGTTTTGTTGGTGTTGCTGGGAGCGTTGGTTCGGCTTCTCCGAACAGTTGCATGCAATATGGTCTGTTCTGCCGCACTCAAAACACGCTCCGTTCCTCACTCGACATTCGTTAGCCACGTGCCCCTCCTTGTAGCAAAAATTGTAGACTATTCGATTCTTTTCCTGGTTGTCGACTCCGTTGCCACGGTTTGGACGCTTATGTGTGTTGTTTCCTCCTGCATGGCTATGACGCTTGTGATTATAAGTATGCACTACGTCGGTAGCAACTGGAGGATATTGAGGCTCGAGACGGAGGGCATGGTTGAGTGACTTGCCCATTGTTTGATACTCGGACACAGTCATATAGGAAAAAATTAAAGGCCTCAGGCCCACTTCGAATCTCTGTGCTCGACTCGCCGCCGTCGGCAGGTAGACACCAGCAAATCGAGCCAACTTATTGAATTCTGCAACATACTTACGTACTTTCATGTTTCTTTGTCTCAGTTGCATGAACTCGTTCTTCTTCACCTGGCGGACCGCAGCAGGTAAGTACTCGACTTCGACGGCCTTACAGAATGTAGCCCAGGACATCGGTGCGGTGGAGTCATCATGACGGATAGCCTACTTTTGTACCGCCCACCAGTCGTGCACGTTCAATCGAAGTTGAAGTTGAGCACATGCGACTTTCTTTGCCTCATCGATGCGAAGAGCTTGAAGTTGTCCTCGATCTCATCTAACCAGTTGATCACAAGGGAAGGGTCTTCGGTGCCGGAGAAGGAAGTATAAAATGCCTTCTTGAAGTTGGTATAGTCGAAGGCGTTATTCTCTGGAGGCACAAAGTGAGACGAAGGCTCCCCAGGTACAAATTCAATGGGCCGGTTCAGGGTTCGACAGTATGGGTTACAGAGTTCCCGTTGGTCATAACTGTTTGCACCAACTGTCGTAGCGTGTCAAGTTGCCCTTGCTGCATCTTGAACTGTGCTTCGAATCGGGCTTCAAATTGGGCCTGTCGCCTTTCAGATTGTAAGTGCAACTTCTCGCTTTCTTGTTCGAATTCTATGACCTGTCTCTGATGTATTTCAAGCGTATACAGCATCCGCTCCATAGGATTTTCGGAAGGTCCGACTTCGGTAGGCATCCTCCCCGTTGGTTTGACGGCAGGCTCGACTTCGGAACTACTCGAGCTGCTGGAAGCGCTCGCTTCACCCTCTGCCCGAGGTCCCACAACTCCTAGGAAAAAGGCAACTCTCGTTAGTTTCAGAAAATGTCTTTTAGAATCAGCATATGGAAAAACTCATCTCATCGACACGAGGTCAACGGTTCAAGACTAGAGACTCGAGACTGGAGGCCAAAGACGTAAAGCTGTGCTCTGATACCATTATGTCATGCCTCGATTCCGAAGAATCGATAGTCGTTCCCCAGGCGTGATGCCGTGTGAACCTAGGTTGTGATCGCACGAGGCATAGTCACAAGGTAATCCGAAACACATCAACTAAGAGAAAGCACAAAAAAATTGAACAACACATTAAGACAAAGAAACTTTGTATTTTATTAATAATTGACATTATTTATAGACTCTACTACAATCATGTCGAGCGGGCTTTACAACATGACTCAATTACAAAAGGAGTGCCGATGAGATAGCCGTTCCATACATACATCCCTGATTTACAACAAAATTATTCCTGCCACCTGGATACGAGGGAAGCCGAGACATGT
Source organism: Iris pallida (assembly GCA_029216955.1). Taxonomy (NCBI): domain Eukaryota; kingdom Viridiplantae; phylum Streptophyta; class Magnoliopsida; order Asparagales; family Iridaceae; genus Iris; species Iris pallida. The sequence goes on along the minus strand of JANAVB010037233.1, from coordinate 27,902 downwards.
TCCTTTGACTTGCGGAGAGTCTTTAAAAATTCAGCGACGGGGTCTTCAACGCACGGTCAAAGCTTCGAAAGCACGAACGTCGCCTAACTAGTTGGCGCGTTCTTCCTGATTCCTGGCATCTGCAAAGAGCGAGGGTCAGTTCGATTACATGTACTGGCAAGTGGCAAATTAAACCCAAGCTCTGCATTTGATTCAACCAGTTTTATAAAACATATTATAGCTAGCTATTTTGTAATCTTTCTAACCCTCCTGATCGATTTGTATGTTAACATGTTTTGAGGCAAGCAGTTATCCAAGTTTATCCCGTGTCATGTGCATTGATTCAAGCCATGAAAGAATGTGAAGGTCACTGGCAATGTCAAGCCATCACGGACTATAGCTGGGTTAGACGGTGACCCTTTCGCTGCGGGTAGTGAGTCCTATGCGAAAGTTCCCGAATCACCCGTACCGATTCATGGTTGGCGCTTGCTACAACTCGTTCCTCCCGGGCCGAATTGGCTCCTTGGCCTAGGCAACCATTCGAAAAAACTACACCTTATGCATAAGTTGTCCAATGACCATTTTGCAGATTAATAAAATATTTTATCTTTTTACTAGAACAATTAACTTTTTATTTTGGTGTGAAACTGACCCTTTCTTTGAACTTAGTCATTTATGCACTTTAGCCGTATCGTTGTGATAAACGTCAATCGATTCATCCTTTGGTTTACATAGGCTAAGTAAATAAGGCATAAGAAAGCAGACATCAGTTTTTCATCTAAAGTAGTTCGATAGCAAGTGTTTCATGATGAATCGTGCCAAGATTTTATTGATTCTACACTATGGCGACAAGTATTATTTTTCTGTTTCATATTTAGTTCTGAAACAGAAGGTCGAGGCAAAAATGGTCAGGCACTCACCTTAGTCTTTGCTTCAGGTGAGGGACTGGCTGGCAGCGCTTAGACGTCGCCTACGCGATCACCTGCAATAGCATAAGCAACTGATTAGAATATTGTGTTATTCAAGGAATTCGATATGAATGCGAAGTTCGAAAATGCAAGCCATGAAAACTATCAAAAATATTCACGAAAACGTATTCATGAAAACCAAAGCCAAAGTAAGTGCGACATGAAAAACAGAGCAACGGAAGGTCTCTCCCGACTCAGCCGCAGAGCCAATCCCTGTGGCGCAACCCGCTGAATATAGGACTTGATTCCGAAGAATCCTTTCCATAACGAAAAAGGATCTTAATTCAATCGTTTCGTTCAACCGATCCCGATCTATCAATCCTGACTGAATTGGTAGCGACTGTGTTCCTTTCTTGAACACCCTGTGGACGGAAATGGGACACGATCTAGGGACGGGGCACTATATAACATAGTTCTATAATAAGTATAACATAAGTATACATTGAGCATAATCATGGCATAGTAGTTCTATAGCAAGTGTACGTGAGAAATCGTACAACAGTTCATTAGGAATAAGCATTTGTGTCCTTGTATCTTCATCTAACATTTATATATGTATTGGTATCATCGATTGATTGGAGAACAAAAGAGTCAAGGGGGAGAAAGGTCAAGCCACTCACCTTGATTGATTTTGTGTCAAAAGAAAAAGGTATGTTGTGCTTAGACGGTGCCTACGCGATCACCTGCAATCGCGTAAGAAACAGATCAACACTCTACTCTTCTCTTTCGCGTTTGATATAAAATATGAAGTTCGAAGAACGCAAGCAATAAAATCTATCAAAAATACTCATTAAAATGTATTCATAAAACCAAAGCCAAAGAAGCAAGTGCAACATAAAAACCAGAGCAGCGGGAGGTCTCTCCCAACTCAGTCGTTAAGTCCTTCCAATGAGGCGCAACCCATTGAATATGGGACTCGATTCCAAAGAAGCTGATCCATAACAAGGTAAGGATTTTTATTCAATCTGTATCGATCAATCGATAGTGACAGTGTTCCTTAACCGCGCTTCTCGCAAACAAGGAATGGGGTACGATGTTGGGATGGGACACTAGAATATATCTATTGGGTAAAATAAATGTGCTTTATCAGAGCCGTCAATAATGTGAGCAAAACCAATAACCGTGGATACTATATTCAAACTAGTATTATATGGAAAAAAGATACTCAATAATGTTTATTTAATGTGCATCCACACGTAAGCATAAATTTGTATACCCTTTATCTACTATCTTGTAATACGCCCACATATAAATTTTGTTTTATAAGAAAAACATGTATTCCAAAAGCAATTTATCTAACTTGTGATGCAATTGTTTACAAGTATCTATATTATTGAAATACCAACATTCAGGTTGGTGATTTTTTTGGCCGTTCAAGGATCAGCAATCCGTTGCAAACTACAAAAGTTAGTATGCATGAGACTGTTTTTCCCGGGCATACAACACAACAGTTGTAATGCATTCACCCATATGGGATGGTAAAAACTTAAGAAAGCAATTTGTATCTCTTTCTTTAATCATATATGAATAAAAGTCTTAGACTTGACATAAGTATAATCAAAACTTATCACAAGTCACAATCAATTATTATACTAAGCATGTAATATGATGTAGATCACCTGCCATATATCACACACATAGATATTAGACATTTATTATGTAATAATAGTTTTGAATCCATTAATATATCTCTCTCTCTTTCTCTGTATGTATGTGTATGTGTGTGTGTGTGTGTGCGCACGCGCGCGTGCACGCACGTGTGTGTGTGTATGTGTATATGTGTAAAGCTCATCAGGGATCGACTTGGCGCAGGACAGACAACGGCAATAGGCTGATAGCCACCATAGACCTTTGGAGTTCGAGGTATAGCTTAGATTTTAGGTTTAGGTTAGTTGTTTTTGTGATCTTGTTTGTTTATGATTGATTGCTATAGTTAAGTGTGAGACCTTGTTTGTGCTAGGTTGGGTATCTGGTGTCCTTGAGGATATCTTTGACACGGGGAACTATTCGCTTTGGTGGAGGTGGAAAACTTAGCCCACATTTCATCGGACCTTTCGTTAATTGCGAGAGATTCAGTATCGTGGCTTACAGGCTAGACTTGCCACCTGCACTAGAGAAAGTTCACAACGTGTTCCCCGTGCCACCGTTGAGATTGTACATGGTGGATCTCAGTCACGTACTAGATCACTCCAAGATCGAGGTGGGCCCTACTCTCAGCTAACCAGAACAGCCAGTAGAGATTCTTGATCGTCGGGAGAAGGTATTGCAGAACCAGACTACTCCATTGGTTCTCGTCGCATGGCGACATCACTCTTTAGGTGAGTCAACCTGGGAGATATATGATGAGATGCGAGAGCGATATCCTTATCTTTTTAAGCCTTGAGGTATGATTCTATTTATCCTTTTCTTTCCTATCTTAGTTTCACCTTTTCATTTTGAGGACAAAATTATTTTTAGAAGGGTATATTTGCTACCATATTCTAAAATAGGAGTATTTTTTATTTTTGTGTGAATTGAATAATTATATCATTTTAATGTATTTAATTGTGTTAGTGATCTTCTTTGGTAAACTTTAGAACCTTCTTATTTAGATGTTAGCCATGACTCTAGTGGACCATGACAAGTGAGATTAGGCATCTAATCAAACCCATTTCACTAAGATAGTTAGTCTCTAATTAGACTAATTAGTCATTTAGAATTAGGCTAAAAATCTAAGTTAGAAGAGGGCATTTTCCTTAAAACTTGTCATGACAACTTAGAAAGGGCTCCTTGGACTTTCCCCCCAAGCCAAACCCTAACCATGCCCTAATAGGTGGCCGGACACACCTATCCCCTTTCCAATTTATAGTATCACTTCTTCTTCTTCCTCCTTCCATTCCAAACCTAACCCTAATTTTGGTTCTTCCCCAAATTTCCTTCTACACTCAAATTGTCTCCAAATTCCTTTAACCTATTTTATTCTCTTCCCCTTGGAGTGGACAAGACTCTATTGGCTAGATTGGAAGGATTTGGAGCACTTAGACACTTGGAGCTTGGAAGGATTCTAGATCTAAGGGACTTTGCATTATGAATCTATCTCCCAATTGGTATGAGCTCTCTAAACCTTTAATTTTCATTTATTTAGTATAGATACAACCATTTAGGACCCCCATGCATTAGGGTTTCCATTAGAGAGGAGTTTAGGCTCTCATCTTCCTATTTGAGGAATTTTTCTTTCACATTTTAATTCAAATTGGGGGAAATCCGAGAATAGAATTCTAAGGTTTGTGAAATTGGTAATTTAGGTCATACTAGGGATTTAGAATATGTTGATGTACTTTGGGTCAAGTTTGGATCCATTTGGAGTACGTATCACGAGCGTATCGTAACGTATCGAATACGCACGCCAAGTGTTTGACAAAATGGCTAAAAGATCACCTCATTGCTCTAATCTTAGTTTTAACCTATATATTGTGTATACGTTACTATATATTATCATTGGTATGTGTATTTAACAATTAGGAATGTTTGTGGGTAGTTTCATTGAGTGGGGGCTTGGTATATAAGTGTACTGTTAACACTGTTTTAGTGTATTAGCCATCTCATGATCCCAGCCCCTTTGGTTATATGTATTATATCAAACCCTTACTCATATATTGTCCATCCTTAGTTCATTACCTATCCATGTGTCATTAGTTCAGCCCACTGTCATAATGTTTCAGTCTAATATTATTGTGTATCATTCCATGACCAAAAGGAAGACTTATTTGATCTGTCCCCGGTTCTAAATGGTTGTTTAGTCCATTTTTATTTACATATTCCGTTCCATATTTGACATCTGTACACAGTTCATATGTTAGTGCAGCCCCCTGCCTTCACTTTGAGTGGGGAGCTGATATGTGTTGGAGTGTAAGCTCGAATTAGGGTGAATTTTTTAGTATCAGTCCCATGTACTTTGTGTTCTGCCCACATCTCTTTTTTATCTTTCCTAATGTTATTAGTGTTCATTCCACATAGCTCTGTTCTGTCCCTTACCATTTTGTTCAGAAAAATGATAAGGGAGAGGGGGAACTTGTTCTTGAGTTCTGTCCACATCTAGTAGATAAGTTGTCTACAATTACCTACACATTTGCATGGTCCAATCTTTCTTTACTTTTTGATTCAGTCTCTTGTTAGATCATCCCCTTTTCATTCAGTTCCCTGTGTTGTTTAGTGTCCAGTCCTTAAATTCATTTGTCAGTCCATTTCATTCATTATACATTCAGGTATACATTTTTGTTCCCTTAATATCTATTTCCTGATTGTTCAATTGACTGATACTCTTAGAGTATCAGTCCATATACATATTTCATTTGTCCAGTCCATATCAGATTTAGGTTTCAGTCCATTATTTGATCAGTCCAATTACTCTTGTATCAATCCATTTAAGTATTGCCCATCCTTCATACTAAATGTTCAGTCCTACTAAATTTCCTGAACTCTAATGATTCAGTCCATTTTCAGTTGAAGTGTCAGTTCTATTAAAATGTTCTGTCCACATCATATCATATGCATCTTTAAGTTCAGTTCTACTAATACTTTGAGTATTCAGTCCAGATTGAAGGAAGAGTTAAATGACTCGAGCTTCACTAATTGTTCAGTCCACTCTAACATTTATGTTCAGTCCCAATTACCACAAGTGAAATGTCCATTGATACTTCCTTGAGTATCAATTTTTCCCCTTTACTCTATTGTTAGTCCAATCTTAACTATACAGTACCCTTTCCTTACTGTACAATCTTTTGAATACCAAATGATCAATCCTAATATGGTATCAGACCATGCATGTGACTGTTCTGTAATATCCAGTCATAGTTGAACCTATTTGTCCACTATCAATCTATGCGTTACCAAGTATTGGTTCCATATCAATTGTAGATAGGGAGTATATGTATGAATATATGAGAGATATATATAGGATGTTCTAATGGTTTGATAAGGATTGAGTATGGTATCATAAATTTCACTATAGGAAAGGTAGATGAATAGGAAATAGTTATGTTCCAATCTATTGATTAGGGATATGTTTTGATACCACAATACCTAGTTAATTAATCTAATCTAGTTAACCAAAACCCTAGAGTTGAATAATATTGTCTAAGTAGACCAGTTTGACTTTAGAGTTGACCAATTGACCAAGTTTGATCTAGTTTGACTTCACTGACCTAGAAGTGGCCTAGCAGCTGTAGAGGCTAAAAATTAAGCTACGCCACCCATTAAAGTATGTGATCATCAGGTGGCGCCAAATCATTATGTTGCGTCGACCATTAGGTTGTACCAATAATTGGTTGCGCCAACATCAGGTTATGCCAACATCAGGTTGTGCGGCGCCACGTGGCGCACTTCCACGAGAAACTGTAATGGCATCATCATTGCCTGACAGCTGACAACATGCATATCAAGGAGAATTCGTTCGAATCTCGTGCAATACGGAGCTCGAAAAGATTTGGTCAGATTTAATGACAGCTAGCAGTTTGCACAATGTGTCAGGGTGCGCGAAGATGTACTTATCCACAAGTTGAAGATGGCAGCTAGTAGTTCGTGCAATGTATCAAGGTGCGTAAAGTTGAACCTAGACGCAAGTTGCTAGGTTGCGTCCCCGCGCAACCTAATGAATCTCACACAAAGTGATCGAATAGCATCCAGAGCAGGGTCACGTGGCGCGCATGCCACTAACTTCGTAGAACGTGCCCACTACACTGCCCACGACCACGCGCATCTCAATCAAACGATGCCACGCGTCCACAGCAGTTAGTGCAACCGCTCGGGCAAGTGAACAGGAGATGCGCAACCTGAAGTGCGTGCAACCCAGAATAACTGCAAAACAGTTATTTTAAGAACTCTATAAATATGGTTTCAAATCAGTCTCATATTATCACAAATGATCATAATCTCCTGCTAAAGTGTTGTTGCATCCTCCAGAGGCTCGTGTCTACGATATCACATCTTCCAAGGGATAAAGTGATCGTCTTCTGATCAGATTCCTATAGTTGTACTTCTCCAAAAATCAATTGTACTCTTTGTACTTTTTCTCAGTTTGTAGAAATCAAATTCTTTTTTGTTTTTGTAAACAAAATGTCGACTCTGCTAGGGACAACTTTCTCCTCCGACGAGAAAGTGACAACTCAATATGATACCACATCGATCGGCAAAATGCAGAAGACCCTGGTCGTTCAAGTCAACCAGATAGCCTACGAGGCCACGATCAATGCTGGAGGAGCCAAATGCACTACTGCCGCTGTTAAGAGCAAGACGTGCTCTGTCTGGACTCCTAAGTCCTCGATGACACAACCTGCTGCCTCGGCACAACTTGCGCACATTACTGCCATGGCACAACCTAAAGGAAACAGTCTTTTGGCTAATCCTTCCACTTCTCCAATTCTGAAATCGAAGGAGACTTTGTCTCGACACACTGCTGTCCAAAACAAAGAAAAGTGCCCCTTGGCCTTTTCCTCCCTGGTGCAATCTGTGCCTGTTCCTGTTGTGGCGTAACCTGCGCATATTAACGCCCTGGTACAACTTAAAGGAAACAGCCTTTTGGCTAACTCCTCTACTTCTCCGATTCTGAAATCGAAGGAGACTTCGTCTTGACACACTGCTAGACAAGACAAAGGAATGCGCCATTTAGCCTTTTCTTCACTGGCACAACCTGTGCCTACTTCTGCTCCGGTGCAACTTGTGCATATTTCTACACTGGTGCAACCTGTGCCTATTCCTGCTCTAGCGCAACCTGCACATATTTCTATATTGGTGCAACGTAAAGAGAAATATTTTTTAGTGGTTCCCTCTTCGTCATTAAGCCAGAAACTTGATGGGAAATCATTAAATCAAGAAAAACGGTCTTTGGCTTTTCCTCATTCTGTTCGAGTCATTGACTGGGTGGAAAGTACTGCTGATTGCGCTTTTGTGCCTCTCAGCATAAAAGTGGATTCAGATAGAAATCCTACTCTCCTAAACAGAGATACCCAAATCTCTGTCAGGAAAATAGGTTCTATTTAGAATGAACTTTCCACACAAAAGGGTATTATGCCTACTCCAAAAAGATCAGGACAAGATCTACCGACCCTACGTATCCCAAGATCCCGACAAGGCAAACTTCTAGTATCTCAAGTAGATGCATAAGTAGCACCCCTGCCAGACTTGCGTATCTATATCAACAGGTGCCAATTAGGGTCAACCTCGGGAAAATACAAAATGTATCAAGTACAACCTGCACCAGTTGCTAACTTCTACCAAAGGAAGAATTCTGAGGTAAAAAATTCTATGACTTATGCTAACCAGCTTAGCACGTCCTTGTACACTCAAGGTACGGGATACCTCAAGAACAGGAACCATGTCCCAAATATCGTCAAGGGCAATATTCCTGTAATTTCTTCTTGTCTTGTTAGTGATCTCTATGAACTCTTGATACAGAAGCAAAAGGTTGCAAATCCATCTCGTCCAGCGATTGACCAACAGCAAGAACATTACTGCAATCACCACCATGAAGTTGTCATCAAATGTTGCTGTCAGTCAGCCAAGCGGTCTGTCTTTGACCGTTTAAATTATGTTCAGACTCCTGAACCTATCATAGTAGACGAAGATAAACTACTCTATGCTCCTGTCAATATGGCATCTCAAAGCACTGGGGGTGGAAAACATCCAAGACGTAATGCATCCCGTAATCCCAGTTAATAGTACTTAGATCTGATTCATGAATCCGGCGAAGGAGTATACAAATATCCTAGATCAAGAAGCTGAGAAATAATCGGTCAAAGGAATCTTTCTTCCGACCAAGACACAATCGGTCAAAGGAATCTTTTTGATTCTAACTAAGATTCCTTCAGTCAAAAAGACATCCTTAGCACTTATTCCGGGGGTGGTTCCATATATGACTTTGATGCTGACAGTGAAAGTTCTGAAAGGACCATCCTTTTCACTAGCTTGTCTTCGAGGTCTAGAGAAGTGACTGCTTATGTCATCAAAGAAGATCAAGATACTTCCAGTTCTAGCAGTCAAGAGCAGAGAATTGCTGCTTTGGAAGCTGGTTTGAAAAGCATGGTTGAGATGATGACAGGCATGCATGCTGTGAATATTGTACAATATACAGTTCCACCGATCGCGAATCTTATTCCGACTAAGGAACCTGTAACAACATCAGCTCCCATCAATATTGATCTGGGAGTACAATCTTCTCATATTACTTCCATTCCTGTGAAGGCTATTCCAAGTCAATCTGGTGTCAGAGGTGGTACTTATCATGCAGTACCTCCTCCTAACATATTGAATCAATCTACTGCTCCACAATCATCGAAAAATACCAATGAGGTCATAAAACTTTTACGTACTCAATTCGAAACTTTCAAACAGAAAGACGGCTTGCAAAAGCTTGGGATCAAACAATCATATTCCATAGAATGGAAAGAAGTCCAATTTCCTTCTAGATACAAAACCCTACTATTATGTTGTTTGATGGCAGCACATCTCCAAGTCAATACCTCAATCACTTTGAAGTAATGACTGATCAACTTCAACCAAATGATGCTCTTCTTACTAGAGTATTTGTCGGCTATTTATTTGGTGCAGCATATGACTGGTATCGTAGTTTACCAGATGGTTGCATAACCTCTTTCTCTAGCTTCAAATAAATGTTCTTAGAATAATTTTATGAGGAAACCAACGACATAACTATGTCTGCTCTCATCAAAATCAAACAACGACATAATGAAACTATTGAACGTTTCATTGAACGATTCTGCCGTGAAGCACTCAAAATGCCTCTCGGAACTCCAGATGCTTTGATTATAGACACTTGCAAATCAAACATGATGCCTATAATCAGCATGTGGATAGGATCAACACAGTTCTAGGACTGGCCTTCCTTCATAGTGAACGCCAAAGCAGCAGAAGAGAGCGTTGACAAGTTCAAATAATTAGGTATTCAAATGCCTAATCTTGACAAAGATGAACACGCTACACCAAATAATAGTGGCCGTCAGAACAATCTCAAGAGCAAAGAGACTTTGGCTATTAATCTCAAAGGCAAAGAAGCTCTTGCTATCAATGTAAGTCAGCCAACATCTACCCCAACAGCACCACCACAAAGGGCACCACGTCCAAAAGAAGAATACTTTTTTGATGAAGATGATATCATGAGTATCTTTGATTGTCTGATTAAGAGCAATAAACTTCAACTGCCAGAAGCAAAACGGCCAGAGGAAGTTGGTAAGACTGACCATCCTAAGTATTGTGTTTACCACAGATTTATTGGACATCCAACTCGAGCATGCTATGTGCTCAAGGGTAAAATTTAGGATATGGTCAATTCAGGTACAATCACTCTCCAACAAGACGAAAAAACTGTAATGGATAACATCATATCTCTACAGTTTAGAGATTTTTTGGCTCAACTTGTACAAAACGGCGTCATCTCCATCTCGAGAACTACTCTGGAGATTGTTAATCTTCCACCTGTACGAACTGACGGTCTTGTTCCTCTGTCTACTGATAAAGGAAAAATTATGTGGATCCAACCAGATTTAGTGACTGACTTCAAAACGACGTCTTCCTCCCCCAAGTCTAAGAAGGCTACTAAATATAAATCATGTTATATGATTTTATTGGGTGAACATTGTCTTCCACCTCTAACTGCTACCTTCATCTCGGCAGCAGATAATCCTTCTTCTCCTTCCCCTGCTGAGATAACATTGTCAAAGTCAGAAGCCAAATATCAACTAGCTTTCCATCTATATAGTCCACAATCTCATGAACTAATGATGAAAATGGGATATGTTCTACAAAAGGCCTCTAGTTTGAACCATGGAAAGGGGTCTCATGTACCTATTTCCCTATGTCTTTCTCACAACTAATCTCGGGTTGGTTTGGGTTACTGGACAAACTCTTCATCTTGACAAAAGAAACTTTCCAGAAACAAGATCCAGGCAAAGAGTTGCAATATGGTGTCCTTTAAACCTGTATCCGAAGAAGAAGCCTTAACTGGTACCAGGTCTGGAAAACCTTATCTAAGAGACTATTCAGAAGGTCAAGAAAATCCTGATCCAGCTCTGGAGGCTCCTCAAGTATCATCTTCTCCTACTGTCAATGTTCCATCAGCTTCATCACCTCCAGTAGAACCAACTCTTCCCAAACCGATAATAGCCGACAAAGGAAAATAGCATATCCGTTTTGATAAATTATTGAAGAAGACTCCATCTTTGGGACTCGAAAAGCCGTATAACTTTGATATACTAGCTCAGCTGGCTAATCCCCCTGTAAGATTGTCAATTTTTGAGCTACTACGTCTCTCAAAAGAAACTCGAGAGACATTGAGTGAAGCTTTGATGCAAGCTGATACTTGCTAGCATTCCTCAAGAAGCTAGAGAAAGAGCTTATAACATGCCTTTATTGTCATAGTGTGATGGAACTGATACCCAACATCACTTTTACACAAGATGATATGATGTTGGAAGATAATCGTCATGATCGACCCCTCTACTTCACGGGATATGTCGATACCATGAAGGTTAATCGCATTTTGATTGACCCTGGGTCTACACTTAGCATCATGCCAAAGACTCTACTAGATGCATTAAAGATTCATGTACACAATCTTTCAACAACCATCACGACAATCTTATGATTCAATTCTGGAAGAAGTGAACCTCTGGGAAAGATTCGTCTGAAGGTTCAAATAGGCAATCTTCCTACAATGGTTACTTTCTACGTGATCGATAATCATGGCTCTTATAATGCTTTGCTGGAAAGAACCTTTCTGCATGAGCATAACATTGTACCATCCACTTACATCAATGCTTCAAATATGTAGATGTCAATGGAGAGGTTCAGAAGGAAGTAGCCGACCTAAATCCTTTTAGGGGCATTAAAGCATATTGTACTGACTCTCGGATGTACAAGAAAGAGTTCATAAAGGTTGTATTGGCGATGGATAGTGAGGAAGATCAGAAAGATACTTCAAAAGATGTTCTCATGATCCCCGTCAAAGGACGTACTACTCGTCCCTCTTCTTCTCAGACGTTGACTATATATCTTTCCTCTCATAACGAATAGCCTCCTGCTATAGAAAGGGAACAAAAAGAGATCACCCTTTCTGAGCCTCTGGTTATCGACCTTTGTCGTAACAAACCTTCACCTTCTTCTTCTCCTTATCCTTCTTCTTCTCTGGTTATCAACCTTACTAAGCCGTCTGTTAAGGCTAAGAATCCTCCTTCTCCTCCTCTGGTTATCAACCTTACTAAGCCTTCTGTTAAGGCTAAGAATCATGTTGTAAATGATGATATACAAATCAATAAAATAGCATCTCCTTTACAGTACTCGATGTTATTTAAAAATATTAGATAACTTTGAACCACTTGCCATAGGAGCAGTTCAAGCTTCCCAAAATAATGTATTGCCCAAGCCAATACAGGACTCCTTCTTAGTTCCTTCCAGAAAGAAAGATGAACTTCCTATACTTTTTAGTAAGGAAATAGAACAGAAGATCACACCCAATGGTGAAGAAGAAAATTACGATAACGGAAGACTTCAACTACGTCGTTATAGTCAGCAATCAAAAGATATCATTCAAAAGATGGGTTATAATTTTAAAGCTGGTCTTAATGGTGGTAAGGGAAGACGAACTCCTATTCGTATCCCTTCTCCAAAAAAAAATTACAACAATATTACAGCAAAACGAAACGGGAATTAGGTTATACATCACCAATTTTGACTCCAGAAGTCTCCGAATCCGATGAAAAAGAACGATCTAACTCTTCTAATTCTGTCTCATGGGATTCAGACACCAGAATTGGGCACGTCCATCGAGTGACTCTATCTTCCAATATGGTAACTGCCAAGTTCTCGGAAGATGACGAAGACTTTGACGAAGCTTCTGAATCTGATCCTTGGGCACAAGGGATGGATACTTAATGTGAGCTTCGCTTCGAGCAACGTGAACCACCTACCGAAGATCAGTTGGTTCAAATCGATGTTGGAGATAAAACTTCTCCAAAATCAATATTTGTCAGCAAAAGTCTCCCTGAAGCAGATAAACAAGAACTGATCCAAATTATTAAGGAATACATTGATGTATTCGCTTGGAGCTATGAAGACATGCCGGGATTAGATCCCCAGATTGCTACCCATAAACTCAATATTCTTCCAAATACAAGGCCAGTCCAGCAACAACAACGTCGATTTTGACCTAACATGATGGACCCTATAGAAGCCAAAATCAAGAAGCTCATTGCCTGTGGCTTCATCAAAGAAGAACAACATCCAGACTGGGTGGCTAATATTGTCACAGTTTTGAAAAAATAGGGAAGGTCCGAGTTGAAATTACATGTAGGCAACTCTAGACGGGGGTGAATAGAGTTTGTGTCGATAATTACCAAATAAAAATTAACTCTATATCACCTCCACTAAACAACTATCAAGATAGTAAATAAATCAGAGATAAATACGAAAGTAAATAAAGATCAGGAGAGCATTCGCAGACACAGCAGTTTTAACCTGGTTTTCTTCGTGGAGGACTAGTCCAGGCCTGAGAACTCTAGAGTAGGATTGAAATCCAGTATTTGTGAAATAGTATACAACCACGTGCCTTTACTCAGAAGAGCACGCCAACTTCTTACAGATTCGCAGGTGGCGAAACTTGGAATTGTCCAAGTGACTTTTCTTTCACTCTTGCACACAACTTCTAGCTGGTATCGCACTGAACACCTTGGGCTAAGGAGAGTTGTGGCTTAGGAGATATGGAAGAATAAGGCTTTGAGTAGTAGATCTTAGAAAGCTTGAATATTTGAAGGTGAGAGATGATTTTAAATGAGAGAATTCAAGCTCTATTTATACTACTCTGGGGAGGCAGAGTTCGGCCCGAATTCTGCCCAAAAATTTAAATTTTTGAACGTTAGACAGCTTGTACCAAGTAGGCCCTAAAAATTAGGGAGCTAAAAATCAGGAGATAGAGTTCAGCCCGAACTCTGTGTTGGAGCAAGTCCGACTCGAACTCTGTCTCCTAGGTGATAGAATGGCTTTTGGGCCTGTAGGATTTGTTTAGCTTGGTGGAGCTTGGGCTAGTTCAAGAATTGGTCTGTTTGTATGGTAAATCTTGGAGAGATATGTCTAGGGGTTGAGATGACACAGTGCGGCTCAACATACACATTCTCCTAGACTCAATAAATTGAAGATTTACAGACTTGGAACAAATAAGAAAACCAAGATCCCTTTGATGACGCCTTTCTTTTGATATGTGAGCGGAACCCCCGATGCGAGGCCCCGGATAGGTCGCTAGATAGTTCAGAGAAATCTTTTTGTATGACGCCGTCTTTGGTCCATCACTGATTATTTATTGTCTATGTCCTGGTTTGATCTTGTTTGATCATGCTTACTGCATGTCTACAAATATATGTTAGGCGAGCAAAATATATTGTAGTACGATACAAGCATGACAATATGGTAAAGGACAATTGGGACAATGCTAAGTTTAAGTAGCAATAGATAGTGAGTATATGAATATTAGTGACATTATTATGTTAAACTTAATTGACTAGCCATATTCAAAAACACGATGTAATTATTGGGCTGACACGAGTCTGCCTTGACTTCAAAGACCTTAATGAAGCTTGTCCCAAAGACGAGTTTCCTCTTCCAATCACTGATGTCATGATCGATAATACTTGTGGATTTGAACGTATATCTTTTATGGATGGATTCTCAGGATATAATTAAATCAAGATGCATCCAGAAGATGAGAAACATACATCTTTTCGCACTCCTCTTGGAGTCTATTGCTATACATTCATGTCGTTTGGTCTCAAAAATGCTAGTGCAACTTATCAACAGGCCATGAGTTCTATCTTCGTGATCATTTGCAAAAGATGGTTGAATTCTATGTAGACGATATTGTTGTCAAAGTCGTCTAAAGGAAGACTACATTCAAGACTTGAGAACTATATTCGATATAATGCGCCAGCATCAACTCAAGATGAATCCCACCAAGCCATTCTTGGGAGTCTCTAGTAGCAAATTTCTTGGATTCTTTATTACCTCTAAAGGTTTACACATTGACCCTGAGAAAATCAAACCCATTCAAGAGATGCGTCCTCCATACAACCTAAAAGAGCTACGACGATTCCAGGGATAGCTTGCGTATATCAGGAGATTCATCACAAATCACTCTGGAAGCTGTAGACCATTCACTCAACTCATGAAGAAAGGTGTGTCTTTTATTTGGACTAAAGAATGTCAGCAAGTATTTGAAGACATAAAGCGGTACTTGATGAACCCTTCAGTTCTAGTGCCTCCGGTCTCAGGAATACCCTTCTAGATGTATGTTCGAGCAATGGACCATTTACTAGGTGTTTTATTAGCTCAGAAGAATAAAGAAGGTCATGAGCAGGCTATCTATTATCTTATTCGTACAATGATTGGAGCTGAACATCGATACACCCCAGTGGAAAAAGAATGTCTAGCTTTGATGTTGCTGTTCAAAAGATGAGACATTATATCACTCGCCAAACTATTCATGTTATTTCTAGAGTTAACCCTCTCCGAGTCCTAATGAAGAAGCCTAATACACTCGATTCCAGGCTTGTAACATGGGTCTTATTGTTAGCACAATATGATATGGTTTATGTTCCACAAAAATCTGTTAAAGGTCAAGCCCTTGCTGACTTTCTGGCAGCTCATCCAGTTCCCGAAATGTCTATTCTCTACGACAAGATTCCAGATGAAACTTTAGAGTCCAATATGATTTCAGAAGAAATTCTTACATAGCATCTATTCATTGATGGTACGTCCAGAATCGGACCAAAAGGTGCTATTGTTGCTGGAGTTGGAATCGTCCGCGTCTCACCAGAAGGGTTACCTATTCAAAGAGCTTATTCTTTAGATAAGTCGTGTTCTAATAATGTGGCTAAATACAACGCTCTGCTCATTGGTCTCCAATTGGCTAAACAATTAGATATTGAGTATCTTGAAGTTTACGGAGACTCCAAACTGATTGTCAATCATGTTAGAGGTGATGGAACTGGGGATTCCTAGGACCCTTTTTTGGTGTGCGTATTGATCGATAGAAAGTTAAATAGATCTAATACGTGTTCTAACCCTTCATAGGCGGAAACTAGGGTTCACGAATTATACCTGCGGCGGAAAGGAGACAAGTAATTCCTGGCAATCTCGAGCGGACGACCCCAAGATCTTATGCACGTATTCCTTCCTCGAGTTGGACGTCGTGTGGGCGACGATCTCCCAACCTTTTCTTCTCCTTGGTATCACTCTCTTTCTCTCCTTACGTGAATCACGAATTTAGAGAAAATTTTAGATTTTTTTCAGTAATCTGGCGGCCATAGAATAGAGGATATATATAGGCTACGGCAGGGACCATGAGGAAAAATTAGGGTTAGGCCTCCTAACGGATCTGGATATCCCGTGTTCAGCCCGAACACACAATCCAGGCCCATTAACAATAGCTCGGTCCACTAATGAGCTATTGTTGCACTACCTCCCTAATCCCAAATTATGTTTGTGGGCTCCTTTTATTATATGCTCGTTTGGCTCCCTATGTTAAGATATCGTATGCCCATCGATCAAATTAAGTTACTGACAACTATATTGATTCGACATCTTTTATCCTTAAGTAGTACCGCTCAACTTTATTTGTCATGTTGGATATAATCCACCTGTAGGATTTACATGACAATCCTAATGAGCTCCTTAAGAGGACATCATCAACCCGATGTATCGGGACATGGATTCCATTTATAATCAACAGCCCATCATACATACAATATTATTACCCAATTCATAGAGGTTGTTGATCCATAATGAATCTCACTCTTTTATGAGTCAAAGTAATGCACATTGCATATACATGTCCGTTATTATATCCGGATTAAGAGTACAAGCATCCATAATAACAGAGGTGTTTGTTCTCTTATATAGTCAGTACAAAGAGAACAACCTCAAGTGGTCCTATTCAATACACACAAAGTGTACTAGTGTAAACCTATAGTCAAGATAGACTAATACCAGATTATACTACAACCTTTCCAATAGATTGTCCAAGTCCATCTAGGTTGTGAACTATTTATATACTCTATAGGAAACTGATAGTATGATCTTCTGTGTGACACCACACACCATATTATCTATAATATAGAATATCAGACATTTACATTAACATTTGTAACAAATACAATATGCAAACATTTGCCCATATGATTCTCATTCAAAATTTAAGGAAATAAGGTTACTACAAAAGTGATGCTTTTAGTATATAACCCTAACAATCTCCCACTTATACTCAAAGCATTGCTTTTCTGTATACTGTTACAAATCTTCCACTTATACTTAAAGCCATGCTGCTACACATCTGACTCCCATTCCCTCAACATGACTGTCAAAAGCCTTAGCTGGTAAGCTCTTTGTAAAGGGATCAGCTAGGTTGTCGGCTGATGCTATCTTGATCACAGCAACTTTTCCTTTCTTTACGAAATCTCGTATCAGGTGGTACTTGCGCTCAATGTGTTTGCCTGTCTTATGGGCTCGTGGTTCCTTCGAGTTTGCAACTGCCCCACTATTATCACAATAAAATGTAATAGACTTAGGCAAACTAGGTACCACATCCATACTCGGCTTCCATGGTGGAATCAGTAATACATTTTTGCTTGACACTCCTCCACACAATGGCTCCACCTTCCAAAGTAAACACATAACCTGAGGTAGATTTCCTGGAATCCCTATCTGACTGAAAATCTGAGTCTGTATACCCCAAGGGAACTAAACTATCTGCCTAGTAAACTAGCATATACTCTTTAGTCCTTTTCAGGTACTTCAAAATATGCTTTACGGCAGTCCAGTGCTCTTGTCCTGGGTTAGACTGATATCTGCTAACCATGCCTACGACAAAGCAGATGTCTGGTCTCGTACATAGCATTGCATACATTAAGCTTCCTACTGCTGAAGCATAAGGAACTGCCTTCATGTTCTCTATCTCTTTAGGTATCCTCGGACACTGCTCCTTTGATAGAGCAATTCCATGTCTAAAAGGTAAGAAACCTTTCTTAGAATTTTGCATACTAAAATGAGTTAGTACAGTATCGATATAGGAAGCTTGGGATAAGCCCAACATCCTTTTCTTGCGATCTCGTAGAACTTTGATCCCAAGGATGTGACCTACTTCTCCCACGTCCTTCATATCAAACTGTTTGGATAACCATACCCTTACATCAGATAATACCTTCACATTGTTTCCAATGAGCAAGATGTCATCCACATAAAGTACTAGGAACACCACCATATTTCCGTCACACTTTTTGTATACACATGATTCATCCTGACATTGATCAAATCCATAGGATTTTATCACCTGATCAAAACAGATGTTCCAAGATCTGGAAGCTTGCTTAAGTCCATAAATGAACTTTTTAAGCTTACAAACAAGATGCTCCTGGCCCTTTTCAATGAACCCGTCTGGTTGCTTCATATAGATGTCTTCCGCAAGACTTCCATTAAGGAAAGCTGTCTTGACATCCATTTGCCAAATCTCATAATCGAGATGAGCTGCAATAGATAAAAGAATCCGAATAGACTTAAGCATGGCTACAAGAGAAAAGGTTTCCTCATAATCGATACCCTCTCTTTGAGTAAAATCTTTTGCTACAAGCCGTGCTTTAAAGGTTTCAACCTTACCATCTGATCCTCTTTTTCTCTTATAGACCCACTTGCATCCAATGGCTTTTACACCAACGGGTGGTTCTACAACCTCCCAGACCTGATTAGAATTCATAGATTCTATTTCAGATATCATTGCTTTTTGCCAAGACTCTGCATCTTTATCTTGGAGTGCTTCATTGTAGGTACATGGATCATAATCTTGTTCCTCAGGGACAAAGTCTGACGACTCTCTCAAGAACATATATCTATCAGGTTGTATCACAACCCACCCACTACGACGAGGCACTATCGGTTGTGGTGTAACATTTGTGACACGTTGTGCAGTTATTTGTGGTTCATCCTCTTGTACTGTTGGTACTGAAGTACTTGGTGTCTCACGTCTCAGTTCTTCTAGAACAACTCTACTTGTGGGTTTATGGTTCATCACATAGTCTTCCTCTAAGAATCGGGCATTGGTGCTAGCAATGACCTTCTGATCCTTAGGACTATAAAATAAACCTCCTTTCGTTCCTCTTGGATAGCCTACAAACAAGCGTACTTCTGTACGAGATTCCAACTTATCTGCTTTCTCATTCAGCACATGTGCTGGACTATCCCAAATGCGAACATGTTTCAGACTAGGCTTACACCCAATCCATAGCTCTGTAGGAGTAAGAGGTACTGACTTAGAAGGAACCAAGTTCAAAATATAAGCTGCAGTCTCTAAGGCATATCCCCAAAACGAATCTGGCAAATCCAAATAACTCATCATTGATCTAACCATCTCTATAAGAGTTCTATTCCTTCTTTCGGCTACACCATTCTGTTGGGGCGTTCCACGTGCAGTCAATTGCGATGCAATCCCAGCCTCTGATAAATAATCCCTAAACTCTCCAAAGAGGTACTCGCCACCACGATCTGATCGTAATGACTTGATACATTTTTCATGACGTTTCTCCGTTTCAGCCTTGTACTCTTTAAATTTCTCAAAGCACTCAGACTTACGGTGCATCAAATAAATATATCCATACCTTAAATAATCATCAATAAATGTGACAAAATATTCAAAGCCACCTCTAGCTTGGATAGTCATGGGTCCACAGAAATCAGAATGAACCAATTCCAACACATCTTTGGCCCTATACCCCTTTGCCGTAAAAGGCCTTTTGGTCAATTTACCTTCCAAGCAGGATTCACAGACTGGTAGTGCCTCCACTTCCAATGAACTCAAAGGTCCATCTTCAACCAGTCTTTGAATCCTTCTTAGGTTAATATGCCCCAATCGTAAGTGCCAAAGATATGTTTGGTTCATACAAGAAGGTTCTTTTCTCTTATTTAAGTTAGATGACATATTATTCATTTCCATAAGTTGCATTGTGGGCGAAATAGGATTAATGACATACAAATTATCAACCAATGCACCAGAACAGATGAAATGTTTATTCTTTCTAATAACAATATTGTCATTAAAATAAACTGAATATCCATCCCTAACTAACATAGAAACAGAAACTAAATTCCTTCTAAGTGAAGGTGCATAAAGACAATCTCTCAATGTCAAAGACTTATTTCTACCAAAAGATAAAGTAACATCTCCTAATGCAATGACCGATACTTTTGTAGCATCACCCATGAACAAGCATATCTCTCCATCACTGAGCCGTCTGGTTTTCTGGAACCCCTACAATGTATTGCAGACATGATTAGTGGCTCTTGTATCTATACACCAGGTGCCGGTAGATAACACCGCTAAACATGTTTCAACTACTAGTAAATGAGATATACCTTCTTTGTTTCCTTGTTTGAGAAGTGGACAATCAGTCTTCCAATGTCCTAACCCTTTGCACTTGAAACATTTGCCTTTCGGCTTTTTCACCGCGCCTTGAGGTCCCATGCCCTTCTTTGCTGAGTTTGTCTATTTTTGAATGTTATTCTTCTTCTTACCGTCTTTTGGCTTAGAAGTAGAAGCCTTTTCAGAAACAAAAACATGACCACTCTGCCTAAAGAGAGATTCAGCATCCTGTAGCTCTTTTGCAAGTTCTGCCAAACTATACAATCTTTTGTTCATGTTGTAATTAAGGCAAAAATTGTCAAAACTTTTAGGCAGAGTCCCGAGAATGATATCGACCTGGGTTTCCCCATCGATTTCAGCTCCAAAGATATCCATCTCATTCAGATGACCCATCATCTTGAGAACATGATCCCTTACTGGTGTACCCTCAGCCATTTTTGTATTCATCAAACATTTCATAGCAAACTGCCTAGCTGCTCTACTCTGATGTCCGAAGAGTTCCTTGAGGTTATACATCATGTCATAAGCTGTGGCCATGGCCTGATGCTGATGTTGCAGTACATTTGATATAGATGCCAGAATGTAACACCGCGCTATCTCATCTGCCTTTTTCCACTTCTTATAAGCCTCTTTGACCTCTTCATCAGAGTTAGCATCAGGCTTAGGTGGGCATTCCTCAACAAGTACATATTTGTACTCCTCAGCAGTCAGAACAATGTCCAAATTACGTTTTCAGTCAACATAATTAGGTCCAGTAAGTTTGTTTTCTTTAAGAATCACCATAAGTGGACTGAAAGAACCCATTTTTAAAATCCTGAGAATCACATAAATAAAATTATGTAGGGCAAAAAAAACTTTTTGAATTAACTAAATATTGATTCCCTCAAAACAATAATAAGAAATTCACCAACACCTTGAACTCCATGAATTTAGCATGCCACGATAGTGTGGACGTATACAAATTCAACTTTGTTCAAGTAGATTTTTCTTATTAATTTTACTATCATGTCAATATAAATTTATGATAAATAAAATTAATATGCTGGTCTTGCTCTGGTCATACAAATAATAGCAGTGACTCCGATGGGAAGGATACCATTATTTGTATCTAAGTGTATACCATTACTTAATACTACGTCCATTGCCTTGTAACGAGTTCCTTCAGATGGAGAAGTGAACACATACTAGGTAACTTCCTACAATTATCCCTAAGGAAGTTTGTACTGGTGATCCATAATTATACTCATCCGATATGGAGGAAAGCACTAAAGCCAACACGCAAGTATAATTACATCACCTACAAACCATAGCTAAAATCCTCTACCGTAATAATTAACTAAATAAACATAAAAATCTAAAATCACTATTCAAATCAATTAAATAATAAAAATATTTTAAAAAAAAATCTCCGGGAAGGAAAGCTACAAATCTACCCACCTTAAAAATAATTTCGTCCTCGAAATTTCCAATTCATGATTATTCCTTAAAATTCAAAGTCCTTAACCTCCTCAAATTTAATATCTTAAAATTATTTTATGACATTCTCTATTCATTTTACAACTCCGAACATTTGAGGACTTCTACCCACCTTTGGTCGTACTACTCCTCAAAATACGGTTACTAAAATCTTATAACCTTCTAACTAGCTGCTAATGATTCTACCAACAGATATCTAGGGTTTGTGGCATCTATACTCCCTAATATCTATAAACAACCAAAACTCAATAATCATGCAATATTATACTATAATTTAAGAGTTTCTGGTAAATCCTAGTCAGCACGATCGTTCGTCACCCCGAAATAAAAGGGACGAGAATCAATGGCACAGAAAGCAAGGAAGTATAATCGAGAGCAAATATTGAGTTTTCAAGGACGTGGAAAATTTCTAGGAGAATTTTCAAGGCATAGTGGATTGAGATTCCTAAGGTCTAGTCAAAGTCGCAGGCTCGTATTAGTACAGTTACGTAACCGGTACGATATGCTCTGACCTGCATGGGCCACCACAAAAACTTGTCACGACCCGTACCCGCTTTTCGGACGCGAGCTCGTGAGCAAGCCAGCTACGTATCGAATGGACTCTAGCCCAACTCGAGTACGTATAAGCTGTCAAGGTCATGGGTATCATGTCTAATCTAAACTATACCTCAATCCACATGATCATATTAAACAAGAATGAACAAGTATGGGTCGTGGTCTGCAGCCCATTAGCATATTGTTCGATTAGACTCCAAGAATGATATGAGTCTATAAAGTAAAGCTGATAAGCAGAATATATCATAAAAGCACGAGAAAGATAGTAAATCAATATCACTAACAAAATACCTGAATCATGCAGATGAAGTCAACTACCACATGCTCAGCTAACTAACTCCGTGCAATCAGCTACCTGAAGAGATCATCAGGTCCTCAGAGGACTAGCAAGATACATAAAACATGCCTATCTAACAGTTTAATCATGCAATAATATATACTGGATATAAACAGGAACTAGACAGAAGACTGACAAGTGGCTACTGACAGGTAACTATGAACACGGATACAGGATCAAGTACGCATAAATGAACTGCTGGTAGATCAATGGATAACCAACCCTCGCCCCGATTGTGGACTCGCATGTCAATTTTAAGACAAGTCACCCTCGTCCCGATTGTGGACCCGCAGGTGCAAAGGCAACCCTCGCCCCGTGTGTGGACTCGCAGGTTGTGGAAAAGACAAAGGAATAGCAGTTCACTCACTCATACTTATAGACACGACTCAGTCAAGACACGGGTGAAGACACGACACGACCCAATCACGATACAGAAGAGAACCAATCCAATATGAACTAACAAGGCTAACCATGTATAAAGACTATAGCTATACTAGCATGTACGATATACAAATCACAAGTAATAACCAACTAGTAAAACTATATACTAATAGAAATATGCATGTAAATAAACTGTAGAGGGAGGCAAGGTATACTTGCCTGGTGGCAGCGCGAAGAATCAGTAAATACCGTCAACTGGTACACCATAACGTCCAAGTCATCACAACTGTCTTCGAAAGCTGAAACAAACATCGCCAACATTCTCAGAATAGTCAAATTAGCTAGGATTGCCTGTCCTTAAGTCCAATTCTGGACACAGGAGCAAAACGGTAATTTTGGGCAAAAACGATGTCCGTCGTTGGACCCGCTTTGTACCGAAAAGCGTGCCAGAGTCAACGGTCTCTAAAGTCGTCAAACTACATGTCTACGGATCCGGTTTTCGGATACGAACCCAACCGTATGTCCAGAGTTGGATTCCGGCGGGCCGTGCACAAAATCACCCGTTGAGTCGGACCGGAGGGCCCGCGATACGGCAATTTTGTCAACTGTCTCAGAATCGGACCAAACTTGGCGTACATGACCAAAAAAATGATACGGTTCTATTGGCACAAGTTTCGTCTCGATCTGACGAGCGTGCACAAAGTAATTGAAAATTTTGCAAAGTACACGACACGGTGAATTTCGACGGATACGCATCAAATTCGTCGCGCACATGCGACCAATTTGAATTCCGCCAAAGCCCACACGACCACGAAGCCGTTATGCAGCTTTCGATGCTTTTGGTTCGCGACCACGTCGCCCGGTTTCGCAGGACGCACGTCGTGTGGATGAGTTTTATTGATTTTAAAATAGGTTTTCGGTCAACTTCGGGATTCGATTTCTCGACGCGTGGTCGATGATTTCCTAATCCACAAAAAGGGTCATGAAGTCCTGTAGGTTGTCAATAATTGTCTTCAAATAGTTTTTCAAATATTGTATTGGATCGATCGGGATCGATCGCCAAACTTGGGTGATTGGACAGTATATACCCTGTTTTTCGAACAGGTTTTTAATGACCTTTCAGGAATTAATACGATTTATCTAGGAAAAACCAAACGATTGTAATAGAAGGGGTTGAGAGAGGGTTAAGTTGTGTTCATACCCGAAGTCGTAGGTCGATAAACGATCAAATCTACGCTGCGAAATCTCCTCGCGAAGCGGCCTCCCTTGGATGATGTTACTGCTGCGGTTGCTGTTGTTGACCGCCTCTTCAGGCCTTCGGACGGTCGACTCCGGCGATCGACCGCCGTCTACAGGCGGCGCAGTCAACGTGCGGGTCCCAGGGTGGTGCGCAGGTGGTGGCATAGGGTATCCATCTAGGGTTTTGGTGTCGAACTCTCCTCCCCTCTGTCGATCATTACTCGTTATAATAATATAGTCGGGGTCGGGCCTGTGAAGACTCTGTTGAGTTGCTCTTAGTTGGAGGATGGTTTAAGCAGGGGTGGGCCGGGCTCAGCTCTGGGCTGAGCTGTGGGCTCTGCTGGTTTGGATTTTATTAATATTTGTTTTTCTTTTCTTTTTTTTTCCTTTTATATAGCAACTATTGCATATATATATATATATATATATATATATATATATATATATATATATATATATATATATATATATATATATTTTTTTTTTTTTTTTTTATATATATACATATATATCTGTATACATACTTGTATATATTTATATATATACACATACACACATTTACATATATATTTTATATATATACAATCACATATATATTTATCACATATATATTTATCAATACATATTTAATATATATTATATATACATATATGTATATCAATATACATATCCTCTATATTTTTATATATATACCTATATATTTATATACACACATATATAAATCCTACATATATACATATATATATTCACAAACACATAACAAAGTAATATCTATATACGTACATATATATATATATATATATATATATATATATATATATACATATACATATATATATATATATATATATATATATATATATATATATATATATATATATATATATATATATATATATATATATATATATGTATATGTATATATATATATATATATATATATATATATATATATATTCATACACACATAACCAAATAATAATAATATTTAATAATAACCTCAATATTATAATAATGATAATAACCCTATTAACACTGAAATTAAACCAATAATATATTGCGGTGCACTTATCAACCACCCCATTTATTTGGCTCCAGAAAATCACACAATTATTGTAAACACTAATAAAATAATAATAATACTTATAATGTATATATAACATTTATTAGAAATTAATTGCCAATTCATAAAATATATATAAAATAATTGCATTTACCAAACATGTCTGCAAGGCCGTATTTGGTCTCACTATATGCCTACATGGACTTGGATTTGACTTGGGCACAATCTGGATAGGTTCGGTACAACCGGGTTCCCTAAACATCAATAATATAATTAAATAATAATTAAAATCTTCGGTGCAGGTTACGTCGCAACTTGGCCTGGTTTTCCTAGTTAGAACATCACTATGGCTCGGCCTTCCCCTACCATGGCTAAACTCTAGTCAAGGCACGCCACTGCACTATCCGTGCCATGATTCCTAGTCGTCTGGTACTTCAAAACTCCACCATGGCTAAAATCCTCTACCGTAATAATTAACTAAATAAACATAAAAATCTAAAATCACTATTCAAATCAATTAATAATAAAAATATTTTTTTAAAAAAATTCTCCAGGAAGGGAAGCTACATCAACTATCTGAATCCAAAATTTGGCGTTGCACAGATCTATACGGGGTTCCTTAAAGGTTTTGGCTGTCGATTCCTTCATCGAAAATTATTTGTCTGCCTCTGGATTGCTCAAAACCAGCATCTCGTTCGGCGTCAGAAACAGCCACCACCGCCATCACGATTGATTAAAAATAATTAAAATTACATCAATCCTATGCCTCCCGAAGGAGTTCACACATAATCTAGATTAAAAAATTAAATTAATAAGCACGATCAACCCTCGTGATTTTAATTACATCCACAGCAACAACAACATCCATGACATGTCCGTGGTTTAAACAACACAATCAAAAAAATGCATTGGACCATAATAGTTGGATCTAAGATGCCTGCAAAACCGAATTAGAACAGATCTACATCTACCGACTATTACACAGCGCAGGTTTTATTGGACAACATGGACGTATCAATCAATACGTAGATCCAAAGTGGCTCTGATACCAATTGATGGAACTGGGGATTCCCAGGACCCTTTCTTTGGTGTACGTATTGATTGATAGAAAGTTAAATAGATCTAATACGTGTTCTAACCCTTCATACGCGGAAACTAGGGTTCACGAATTATACCTGCGGCGGAAAGGAGACAAGTAATTCCTGGCAATCTCTAGCGGACGACCCCAAGATCTTCTGCACGTATTCCTTCCTCGAGTTGGACGTCGTGTGGGCGACGATCTCCCAACCTTTTTTTCTCCTTGGCAGCACTCTCTTTCTCTCCTTACGTGAATCACGAATTTAGAGAAAATTTCAGATTTTTTTTCAGTAATCTGGCGGCCGTAGAATAGAGGATATATATATGCTACGGCAGTGACCATGAGGAGAAATTAGGGTTAGGCCTTCTAACGGATCTGGATATCCCGTGTTCAGTCCGAACACACAATCCAGGCCCATTAACAATAGCTTGGTCCACTAATGAGCTATTGTTGCACTACCTCCCTAATCCCAAATTATGTTTGTGGGCTCCTTTTATTATATGCTCGTTTGGCTCCCCATGTTAAGATATCGTATGTCCATCGATCAAATTAAGTTACTGACAACTATATTGATTCGACATCTTTTATCCTTAAGTAGTACCGTTCAACTTTATTTGTCATGTCGGATATAATACACCTGCAGGGTTTATATGACAATCCTTATGAGCTCCTTAAGAGGACATCATCAACCCGATGTATCGGGACATGGATTCCATTTATAATCAACAGCCCATCATACATACAATGTTATTACCCAATTCATAGAGGTTGTTGATCCATAATGAATCTCACTCTTTTATGAGTCAAAGTAATGCACATTGCATATACATATCCGTTATTATATCCGGATTAAGAGTACAAGCATCCATAATAACTGAGGTGTTTGTTCTCTTATGTAGTCAGTACAAAGAGAACAACCTCAAGTGGTCCTGTTCAATACACACAAAGTATACTAGTATAAACCTATAGTCAAGATAGACTAATACCAGATTATACTACAACCTTTCCAATAGATTGTCCAAGTCCATCTAGGTTGTGAACTATTTATATACTCCATAGGAAACTGATAATATGATCTTCTGTGTGACACCACACACCATATTATCTATAATAGAATATCAACATTTGTATTAACACTTGTAACAAATACAATATGCAAACATTTGCCCATATGATTCTTATTCAAAATTTAAGGAAATAAGGTTACTACAAAAGTGATGCTTTTAGTATATAACCCTAACAAGAGGCACGTACGAAGTTCGACATCAAGATCTGGTCCCATGTCATGATGCAGCGATTAGGATGGCTACTTTATTCAAAGGCTTCTTCATCGAGCATGTACGCCGAGCGTGTATACAAAGGCTGATGCACTCGCTAATCTTGCA
>JANAVB010037232.1:0-28651 GCA_029216955.1 Iris pallida | reverse complement strand
CGCCGTACGAGCCTATGCTGTGTAGGCATGTCTGTGGGTGTTCTCGTGTGATTGGACACCTCGTGTCCTATTGTATGGACACAATACGACCCAGTGACACCCTCACATGTGCACGACACCATACCACTTGATAATTTGTGATCTTAATGATTTTGAGTTGTAATTTAGGGTTTCCCCTTAATTTCTGATACTGTTCTGTTCAGAGTATTTTCAGAGTTTTAAAGTATAAATTAATTGATATTAATGCTAATTTATAATGTTAACACATATATACATATCTGGGATACATGTTTGTGCAACTGGGTTCAATAGTGATATGGTTTTGACTCAAGTTTGACTTTTCGAACACCTTATATACACACACACACAACTGCATGTATACAAAACTGAACCTATATTAAAACCCCTTCCATGTACATAAACCTGAGAATGTTTAAATCAAGATGCCATGTTAACATTAGCCCTCTACTTGCTGTCCTAAAAAGAGCATGTACACACATTCACATGAGCACGCACATTGCCACACACACATTGTAAATTAGAGACTTTACTCTCTACCTTGACACACATTCACACATATATGTGACACTTGACACCCTTGCCATGTTAACACACACACCCTACACTATAATGTATATCATTCACTACATTTTAATGTATGCCTGTATGTATGTATATATGAAACACTATATATACTTACCTTATATATATACATGTATATATGATAATGTGTTGATAATGAGACTGATGGTACCAATGTAGACACATATGATGTATTTAGAGTGATGCTTGTGTTAGGCAATAGCCTATAGATGTGATATATATCTAGTATCTAAGTATAGACTTGTATGGTTCATTTTGGCTTGGTAATGTGTTTGATTGCTAGTATAGGCTTGGTTAAGCCTAGTTAGACTTGTTAGAATAGGTTTAGACCTAGAACGACAAGGTTGACCTAGATATTGACCTATAGCTTAGTATTGACCAACTAGACTAAAGTTGACCTAGTTTGACTGTTAGAGTTAACCAAGTTTGACCTTGACCTAGATTGACCTAGATTGGCCTAGAAATATGTAGAATGCATTGTAAAATTTAATATTACCATTCTGGACATGTTATGACCTGTTTTGCTCTAAATATGAGTCATCTACTCTGTCTAGACATCTACACTTATCAGATACTCAGGATATCAGGCGAGTACATTTTTGACCGTTTTATACTTGCTAGAACTTATATTCTTACTCAAGATTACTTTACTTGATGCTGTCACATTGGTAACACGGATTGGTACTATATGAATCTTTATGAGATGTTATCCCCCTCGGGAGCATCAGATACTTCATGTCATGTGTTTTTCACTTACATCATGTATCTCTATGCTTTTACTATTCATGTATACTCTTGTGATTCATGTACTCTCATGTTCACAGAGCCCTCATAATCAATTTCACGTGCTCTCATTTATGAGGCTGTAAAATCATGAATCTTAACATAACTTGTCTCGATCCTTTGTATTGATTGTGGATGGAGGAGTAGAAATAGTCATGTGAATAATTCCAAAGTAGTGTATCATGAATAAACTCTGTAGTATAGCCATGAATTATTTCCAGTGTTCATATGTCTATCTTGTACTCTAAATCACTAGTCACTGATAGTTTTTTACTTATATAGATATTTTTATTACAGTTTTCTCTTTACTTCATGTACATTCTTTCAATTATTTATGTATCTTACTCTATTGCATGTTTTATATTTTCTGACATGATATGAACTGTGTAGATGTATTGTGCTCGTTCTGTCTTGACTGGACCTGTTGATATATTACAGAGGATGAGGACGAGGCTTTTTGTACCACTTACTATGGAGCAGCCTTAGACGACACCTGCGATCTGGACCTCCAGCAGGATCCACTAGCAGTAGAGGATACCCCCATAGTTTAGGCTTTCTAGCTTAGACTTTATCTTATTTCTGTTGCCTTATCTTATTTGGATACTTTATTGTATATATTTGGGATCTTGTGTTATTTGGGATGTTTGTGGAGATATTATCTTAGACACTTAGACTCCTCTCCTGTTTGTATTTCATTTTGTGGATTCATATCATATCTATCTATCTTATCGTATCTTCTACCTTAGATTGTGATTGAGATTGTACCTATCTTATTGTTCCTCCGTTCAGAGAGTATATCTTGTGCAGTTATATTTCATACTGTATTAGATGTTGTGACCTAGGACAACGTTCTACTGCCGACTCTGCGGCGTAGGCTGGACGTACCCACTTTTCGTTCTACTATACTGGGTGCGGGTTGTGACATCCGATATGTTGGAGTAATGTCGGAGAGCGACGATACTTGGACTGGAGTTGGTGACACAAACAGTTAAGAAAGTAAAGCTTATTCAGAATCATCTTTGAGCAGCTCAGACCGGCAGAAGCACTGGATAGATTCTCATTATCGACCTTTGGAATTCAAGGAAGGCGAGCACTGTTTGCCATTGATTGTAAAATACAGAACAATTTTATAGGAGGACTGAACTTAGACTCACAATACAAACTCGCTCGTACAAAAAAGCCTAGGAATGAAAACCTAGGTACAACAATCTAAGTACGATTGTTTATTTTTGATTCTGGAGGTGACGATAGAGGCTCAGGAAAGCGACGGCAGCTCTGCCTTACTCCTTGGACGATCGGACGTAGCCTTGGTTCTGATGAAGAATTGCTCTCGGGATGTGTGGAAAGACTCTTCTGTGCGTGCCTTCGTCTCTCTGTATGTCCAGCCGGGTGGAGAGGATCTCTTTTGCAAGGGAATGGCACCTTGCTATATTTTTTTGGATCTGGATCTCTCTTTGCAAGGGAATGGCACCTTGCTATTTATAGGAGTGGGGTGTGATCATTAGGGTTTGCAATGATTCCCCCTTAAAAAGTCGGTGACCAATCATCTGGGCCATTAATCTTGATTGCATTACATCTGGGCAATTGATTCTTGATTGTGCCAAATTGTATAGACAATTAATTCTAATTGTAATGAATCTTCATAATTTGTCATGACAAGCCCGGATCTCCTGCCATGTGTCCAATTTGCTTAATCACAAGAAATCTATTAGATCCGAGTAATAATGGTGATTGCACTAAATCTGGTTGTCAGGATTTGCGAGCAGCCATAACTCCGAGGGATAAGCTACAGCCGAGTGTCTCAACTTGTCATGAGGTCGCCACGTGTCTCAACTGTCATGAGGACCGCAACGTGTCTCAACCGTCATGAACGGTGCGTCTGCATAGCCGCATGAGTACGGTCTAAGTAAACCGCATACGGGTGGCCCCCACAATCCTAGCCGCATGAAGGTAGCCACCGCATGGGGGCAGCAGCTTCGTGAAGGAGGCGGCCGCATGAAGGAGGCAGCCGCATGAAGAAGGCAGCCGCATGAAGAAAGCAGCCGCATGAAGCGGACAGCCGCATAAGGAAGCAGCCGCATGAAGTGGGCACCCGCATGAAGAAAGCAGCCGCATGAAGCGGGCAGCCGCATGAAGAAAGCAGCCGTATGAAGTGGGTAGCCGCATGAAGGAAGCAGCCCATGAAGGAAGCAGCCGCATGAAGCGAGCAGCCGCATGAAGGAAGCAGCCTCATGAAGTGAGCAGCCGCATGAAGCGGGCAACCGCATAGGGGTAGCAGCCGTATGAAGAGGCGACCGCATGAAGATGGCAGCCGCATAGGGGTGCTTGGGACTCGACGGATCCTGCCAGTTATAAAAGATTTTCTTCTTTTCCCAAGGAGCACGCCATCATTATTTCAACTTTATGTCAGAGCTGTCATTCATTGTGTCAGAGCTGTCATTCATTGCGTCAGAGCTGTCATCAGAGTAATTAATTGGACGACTGCTTTATGGCAAGCTGTAGAAACGGACATCGTATAGCTACGTGTCTTTGCCTGGGCCGTATGGAGCTGTTGGGGAGTTCCGAGCCGCATAAAGTTCTGAAGGATTCTCGAGCCACATGAGGCTCCTTCTATTTGGAGCCGTATGGACTTTTCTTGTCCTTTTCCATGTTTCTACAAGACCCCCTTCAAAGTTTTCAATTTAAAAATTGAAATACTTTGAATAAGAAACATGGCTATATATATAAGCTCTTCTGGCCGCATAGGATATTCTAGCCGTATGGACTTCCTAGCCTCATAGGATGTTCTGGCCGTATGGACTTCTTAGCCCATGGCCTTCCTAGCCGCATGGGTCGTTTCTGGCCGCATAGACTGTCTGGCCGCATGGACTGTCTGACCGCATAGGCTCTCTGCCACGTCTCCCTACCATGTATGCATCTCATTATTGCCCTTGATTTGCTTTGGATTTAAATCCACCTTTTGGGGCAGGATCCCAAGGGTCGGTCCGGTTTGCCTCGATGACTGAAGAGTCGGTTTTGCAGTGCACGAATCAAAGCGTTCCTCCATCTCCTTCTGCCAAAATAGGAGCGTTCTTGGATACAGAGACTTCTTTACTTTCTTCTGTCTTCAACTTTTTTTGCCCTAAGTTGCTGTCTTCGTCTTCCTTCTCCTCTCATCAGTCAACGATGGCCCCCAAGTCTTCTACAGCCGCGGCGAAGGCAAAGGGAGTGGCTTCTTCATCAGCTACGCGCCTGAAGTCCACCCCGACGTTCACCCCTCCATTGTTCGTAAGGGTTTGGGCGGATCATATATTTTGAAACCATACCAAAGATGGCTCTGTTGCATGCTTTAAGCACAAGCCTTTAATCCGTTCCTCATTTTCGTCGAACTGTTCAAATTATATGGGCCGCATGTACGTCCCGTGTTCGAGCCGCATGGGAGTTGCCGCATGGGAGTTGTTTAGTGACCACATAAACACTTCATAAATTGAACCGCATAATGACTCTTCGAACAGAGCAGCATAAGTCCCTATGAATCGAACCGCATGAAGCCCCATCAATCAGGACCGCATAAGTTCGTCTGGACTGGGCCGCATGAGGCTCTAGTCATCTTCTAACTTTTTTTTGTCTTTGATTCTTGCAGCATCCCTGCCGAAGGCTGAGATTATTGTGAAGGAAGAGCTGCTGCCACCTCTCAAACAAGAGTCATCGCTTGTTAAGGAGGAGGTAATACCAAAAATGGAGGAAAAGAAAGGAGAGCTGGCGCCTATTGAAGTTGCTGTAAAGGAGGAGCCCCAGTCTGACGGTGGTAGTATTGGGAGTTCTGACCGTCCTTCTCCGGATGAGGATCTTGCTCAAGTAGATCCTTCATTTGAGAAATGGTTGAGGGATTGGTATATGCGCCCCCGCAATTAGGATTCATAGGCTCTCATAAATGTCTGTCTTTTGTCTTGATATTTCTGTCTGTCTTTAGCTGTAGTTTGTGTTTTGCTTCTTTTGGACATCAATGTAATCTTCTTCCTTCTTGTCTGAATGAAATGATAGAGAATTTTTCTGGCTTCTTATGAGATGTAGTCATGTGAATGTAACTGATCTTGAATGAACAGAATACATTCGCTCTATTCTTTGAGAGACTTTTTTGTGGACCTATTATCCTTGGCGTACCCTGGGTTTTTTTTTGGTACGGATAATAAGTCGAGAGAGAACCATCATACTTACTCAGAGGTAATGAGGACATGGTAAATATGAGGGTTTCTTCGATGGAGCCTTCCCACTCAGAGGTAATGAGGACATGGCAGGAGGGGGCTCCATGAAGGGATACATAGAACGACTCAGAGGTAATGAGGACGTGGATGTTCTATGTGAGGGGGCGGTTTGTTTTTGATGGAAGGGGAACAACTCAAAGGTAACATCGA
This sequence comes from Iris pallida, assembly GCA_029216955.1. Classification (NCBI taxonomy): domain Eukaryota; kingdom Viridiplantae; phylum Streptophyta; class Magnoliopsida; order Asparagales; family Iridaceae; genus Iris; species Iris pallida. The sequence continues at coordinate 22,871 of JANAVB010037232.1, read as the reverse complement.
CGTGGTTGTTTCGAAAAATCTGTGGATCTGTTACCCTTTTTGTGCACTGAAAGTACGAGTATTGGATCATAAGAAGGGAGCTCTTTTAGGAAGAAAGTTCAGAGGTATAATCGTACATGACTTACCACCTGAAAGATGCGATATAAATTCATTTATAGTGACCAAAGTATAAATTCAGCGGTAACTGTAGGTACATAATTCGATAATTTGGAGATTTAGGATCCGAATGTAAGTTCAGCAGTACCTGCGGGTACATAACTCGACAATCTGGAGGATTTGTAGTCGGGATGTAATTTCAGTGGTACCAGGCGGTACATAACCCATCAATCAGGGATATTTGGATTTGGAATGTGAGTTCAGTGGTACCACAGGGTACATAACTCATCATCTTAGAAATTTGGCGTCGGAATGTGAGTTCAGTGGCACCACAGTGTATATAACTCAACACCCTGGCAGATGTCGTTTCAAACGTAATACTTCTTTAGGAACTTGCCGTTGATGGACAACATGAGTAAGTCTCCATTTTGTTTTGCGAGGCGGTAAGCTCCATTGAAGAATACAGCGTCGATGATGAATGGGCCTTCCCACTTTGGTTGGTACTTGCCAGCGATTTTGTGAGTCATAACCATCGGCCTCCGAACTGCCAGAACGAGGTCGCCCACTTGGAATGTTCTGATTTTAACCTTTTTGTTGAAGGCTCCGGAGATACGTGCCTGGTACAGCTCGATTCGCTGTTGAGCTAACATGCGCTTCTCATCTAGGGCCTCCAACTCTTGCAGTCGGCGATGGTGATTATCATCTGTTGTTAATCGGTAGGTGAGAGCGACGCGGAGCGAGGTGATTTGAGTCTCCAGTAGGAGAACTGCCTCACTCCCATATACCAGAGAGAATGGTGTATTCCTGGTGGCAGTTCGTACTGTAGTACGGTAAGCCCATAAGCATTCACCGAGCTTTTCATTTCAGTCGCGTTTGTTTGATCACACAAACTTCTTGAGAAGCTTGATGATTGTTTTGTTGAACGCTTTAGCCAGACCGTTAGCCGCTGGGTTGTATGGTGTTGAAGCAATATTCTGGATTCTATGTTTGTCGTAGAACCGATAGAAAGCGTGGCTTGCGAAATGGGGACCATTATCATGGATGATCCTTCGGGGCAGTCCAAAGCGATAGATGACGTGATATTTGAGGAAGATGATCACGTTTGAAGTCTTCACTTCTGCCAGCGGAACAACCTCTGTCTATTTGGAGAAGTAATCTGTGATTACGAGTATGAAGCGGTATCCTCGGGACGAAGGGGGAGTGATCAGACCAATGATGTCCTTTCCCCATGCTTCGAATAGCCAGGATGCCACCGTCGGGTGTAGAAACTCGGATGGCTGGTGGATGAAATCTGCGTGGACTTGACAGGCTTTGTATTTTCTTGCATAGTCTATCGCGTCTGCAACCATCGTAGGCCAATAGTAGTCCATTCGGCGAAGGCGATCTTGTAGTTTCGGTCCAGGCTGATGGGCCCCACAGATCGCCGATATAGTATTTTTGTCTCTTTATCGTAGAAGAATCTAAGGGAATGTCTTCTGATAGAAGTGGCTTCCTTCGGATTCTCTGGCAGGATGTCGTAGACTATGAAGTCAATAAATAGTTGTCTTCAGTCTGGTGCTTTGTCGACTGTCAGCATGGAGTAACTCTTAACACATTGAACATTTTTTTTGGGATAAACCAACTCACGGCCTATGATGTCAATTAGATGATGAGCATGATTCGGAACTACTAAGGAAGCGGCAAGGCCTGCTAGGACATCGGCTTCAATGTTCTGGAGCTTGGAAACGTGTTCTATGAAGAACCCTTCCAAGGACGAGATGATGTCAATCACTCTTTGGTGATAGGGGATCATATCTTCGTGGCAAACTTCGTATGAACCCCGGATCTGATTGACGATTAACTGTGAATCACCGTACGCTTCAAGGTGCTCTACCCCCAGCTCTTTTACAAGTCGGAGGCCAGTGACCAAAGCATTATACTCAGCCACATTGTTTGAAAAGGGCTCCGTGAGGGAATAAGCTCGATTAATCACTAGCCCGATGGGAGAAATCAGCACCACTCCGACTCCAGCGACGATGTTGCCCTAGGGCCCAGTTCTAGAAGCGCCGTCAAAGATCATTCGCCATATGGTATCATGGGAGGCCACATTTGAATTAGCGACCTTGTCTGGGATCTCTTCGTCTATTTTGGTTGACTCTGAGCCTGGATGAGACGCTAAAAAGTCTGCCAGAGCTTGACCTTTAACAGCCTTTTGTGGGACAAAGATCATGTGGTAGGGGGACAGTAATATCGCCCAGTAGCGAGACGAGAGCTGAGTGCGCCTGGTTTAGTCATGAGGACCCTGAGGGGGTTGACTCTTGATATGACATAGATGGTTTATCCCATGACGTAGTGTCGCGTCTTCTGAATGGCAAAAAGTAGAGCAAGATACTCTTTCTCTACGGCAGTAGATCGATGCTCTGGCCCCATCATCATTCGGCTGAGGTAATATATAGCCTGCTCGTGGTCTGCCTCGTTATTTTGTGCTAACAGAGCACCGAAAGAATGTTCTATTGCTCGAACATAGAGCAGGAATGGCCTTCCAGTAACCTGGGCTACCAGGACTGGAGGGTTCGTAAGATATTCTTTGATGCTGTCGAAGGCTCGCTGGCATTCTTTATCCCATACGAATGAAACGCCCTTCTTCATGAGGTGGGTGAAAGGTTGACATCGTTCGAAGAGGTTGGAGATAAACCTTCTGATGTAGGCTAGCCTCCCTTGAAGACCTTGGAGTTCACGGAGATTTCTCGGGGGACCCATCTCCATGATTGCCTTCGTCTTCTCAAGGTCTACGTGGATACCCTGGGAGGTAATAATGGAGCCCAAGAACTTCCCGCTGGATACACCCAAGAAGGATTTTGTGGGATTCTTTTTTAGATTATGCACTCGTATCAGGTCGAACACTGTCCTCAGATCATACAGATGATCTTCCTTAGAGCGGCTTTTGACGACGATGTAGTCGATGTAGCATTCCACTGTCTCATGCAGGTGGTCTCTAAAGATGATGCTCATAGCTCTTTGATAGGTGGCGCCAACATTCTTTAAACCGAAATGCATGACTGTGTATCAGTATGTGCCAATTGGTGTTCGAAATGATGTATGCTTTTCGTCATCAGGAAATATCTTGATTTGGTTGTACCCCGAGAAACCATCTATAAATGACATACGCTCAAAGCCGCAGGTGTTGTCAATCATGATGTCTGTGATAGGAAGGGGAAACTCATCCTTAGGACACGTCTCATTCAGATTGCAAAAGTCGATGCAGATTCGAATCTTTTTATTCTTCTTGAGGACTGGTACTATGTTGGCGACCCAGTCTGGATGTTGTTCCTCACGGATGAAACCACTGGTTATCAGTTTATTGACCTCAGCTTCAATGGCATTCATGACGTTGGAACGGAACCGTCGTTGCTGTTGCTTGACCGGTTTTGCGTCTGGTCGAATGTTGATCTTGTGAAGTACAACCTCGGGGTTCAGTCATGGCATATCTTCGTAGCTACAAGCGAACACGTCGATATATTCTCTGACGAGTTGTAGTAGTGATTCTCGCTCCTCGTCTGTCAGATTCTTGCTGACGAAGATGGGCTTTGGAGAGGACTCATCACCGAGATCGACTTGTACAACCTCATCCTCGGTGGGAGGCTCTCTTTGTTCGAACCGCTTCTTCCACTGCACATCTAGTTGTTGTGCCCACGGCTCTAACTCAAGAAGTTCAGGAATGTCTTCATCTTCTTCGTAGGCGTCGGCAGATGCCATATTGACGGACCAGAATTGCCTGAGCATGTCCCGGATGCTGACATCCGAATCGGAAGTGGGTGATCCAGTTGAGTGTGAGTGCCAGTCGTATTCCTCGTCTGAGCTTTCAGGGGTCATTGCCGGTGTAACATAACCTAGCCCACATCTGGTTTTGTTGTAATAGTCTCGTGGTTGACCAGCCGGGACCGACAATTGCAAGGGTAACCGCCGTCCAGTGTCGTAGTTTAAGCCTGGTGTAGTTTCCAGATCATACCCTTATTTTTGCATGAGGTACTTGGATTGGGAACTATACAGATAAAGGGGCAATCTTCCAATCTCGGTTCGAGATCAACTTCTTCTACCCTAAAGGGTTGTGGGTTTCTTCTGGCCGAAGATGATTGGATGATCCCCTCCCTCAATTATGCGGTAAGCGTCTTCCACTGGAGTAAGTTGGTTCGCGGTGTAGACCTTTGTTACCTGTGTGTGCAGGTGAGTGCCTATACCGTATTCTATAGCATACATTCTACAAAGCTTATTAAGCTCGAGATAATTCAAAGATAGCCCTTTATTGATGAAGTAAGGTATCTTTTCCAGTGGGATTACATCATCTGCGGATGGCACATCAGTGTAAGCAGCCACATCCTTGGCCAGTTCTGACTCTTCTTCGACCACCCTCTGTGTCAATGAAGACTGGAGGGATGCCTTGGGCAGCTTAATCGTTAGGGGCTCCACTGGTGGAGCAGAACATGGAGTCGTTGGTGTACCAGCCACCCCCAGCTTGGTGCTCGATACTGGGCGGGGATTTGTTGCTGGTTAGCAGTCCCCGGCTTAGCGCTTAGCTGCTGATTCATTCTGGAAAGATGAATCGTCATCGGCTTGACAGAGGGGTTGAGCTCCTCTACTTGTTGCTGTCTAGCTCTAGGCAGCTTGATAGTTAGTGGTCTTGGCGCTTGGCCCGACTTTGGCAGTCATATTATTATCTGTTTTTCCTGTGCAGAGAGGCTAATTGCGTCCTTACGCAGAGTGGGTGTAAGGGGCACAGTTATGCCAGGTTTGCGGGCTTGGAGGTGGATCGTCAGAGATTCTTCTGATCCAGTTGTTGCCTCAGTTTGAGCTTGAGTATCTCTTTCGGCGAGATGCTTTTTCGACTTCTTGTACAAGCATGAATCTGAGTAGTAGGATTCGACCCCTTTGAAGGGATCGATGTCGGCAAATTCGGTCCTCACGAAGCCGTGCTTGTCGACATACTTGAAGCATTGGTGCAGTGTAGAGGGCACGATCATGTAATCGTGTATCCAAGGACGCCCTGGAGAATGTTATAGGAAGTGTCTGCATCTATGACATAGCAGGTCGCTTCTGACTGAAGGTCGCCGATTTGGCACTTCAAGCGAATCTTCTCGATCGGATAGCTTCTGCCTGAATTGAAACCGCTGATGGTGGTGCTTATCGGTGTCAGACGATGCATTGGGATGCACAAATGATGTAGTAGGCTTTTCAGGATGATGCTTATTGAAGAGCCGGGATCAATATGCATCCGATCCACCTTGACATCGCCAATGTACCCAGTATAATACAGAGGTCGATCATACAGGTTAGTCTTGATAAGCATATCCTGCGGAGTGAAGACGATGTTGGGCATTGCGCCTGTGCATGCGCTGTCCTGGAGATCTGCAGGTGAGATTTTCTCCAGTGAGATTGGATTGAGCCAGATATGCGTCGGCATTCTGGAGTGCCTCGCTAAGTACAATGCGAATGTCCTTGGAGAGTCTCAGGAGCTCGTATAGCGATAATTTGGCCGGTGTATTGGCCAATTGTGCCTAGATGTCAAAGTTGCAGGGCCTCTCCAGCCCGTGAGGCGTCTTTCTTCGGAGCGGTTTGTCGAAGCGAGTCTCCTTCGTCCTAGGCTTGTCGGTCGTCGAAGGCTGCGAAGGTCCTGGAGCATCAGCAGCTGTTAGTTGATGATCTTCAGCCGAATTATCCGGTGGAGGTTGGGTTTGTACGCCGGAGCGGGGTAACAACAGCAGTAGCTTCTTCGACATCTGTCGAGATTATGCGACATGATTTAACTTTCCCATTCTTCTTCTTGCTGGTGGAGGGAGGTGCAAATGAGTAACCTCAGGTACCAAGTCCGGATGGACCCACATGATCTCCTCCATGATGTGGTAAGGGGCACTAGACCAGCAGCCTAGTCTCTGGGAGGTGGAAGGTTAGCTACCTCCATCTTTGCCCTAGGGACAGGTACTACTCCATCTTGAGTCTTTATCGGAGGAAAGTTGCCAAATTGTACTGACACCATTTTGGCTGATACGGTCACCTCTTCGAATTAATGGCCAGGGCCATAGAATCAATGAGATGCTGGATGTATCGCTTCAGTTGGTAGCAGTCATGTGTGGCATGGTAGACATAGCGATGGTAGTGGTAGTACTTGGGGTTCTCCATTTCTGCAGGTCGAGGTTCATGCCTTGGAGGAGGGAGCTGAATTTGGCCTCCCTGTATGAGCATGTCCAAGATGGGCTTGGCATGGCCGTCCTCGAAGGCGTCGGTCATCTGAGGCCACTGCTTTTCTGCTGACTTTGACTCGGGTTTTGGGGCTGTGTGGCCACCATAGCCTGTTTGCCCTTTTTGTCTCGATTATTGGAGGGGTTACCACCATTGTTGCTGTTGGTGCTAGGGCGTTTTCCCTTGTCCTCTCCTTCTGAGACGTGCAATCCCAATTGGCGAGCTTTCTTCAATTTGTCTTCTGCGCTAGTGGCGCTGATAATGAAGTCTTCCAATCCTTAAACTGACTTTCGTCCATCCAGAGGCTGATCGTGGGAAGCAGCCTCTTTTGGCAAATTTTAATTAAGAAGGAATCAGGGTTACCGGAAGACAACTTCATCGCGGTCTGGCAAAACTGCTCGATGTAATTTCTTGTCAGCTCCTTTTCTCCCTGGACAACGTCCATGAGGGGGGACATTGTCACGTCTTATCCTACTTCATAGAACCTCTCCAGGAACATGCGTTTGAAGCCAGTGAAAGAATGGATGTAGTTGTCCGGCAAGTTACGGTACCAGTCGAAGGCGACCCCTTCCAATGCTCCAATGAATAGCCGCGTAAGGATGGCATCGTCATGAGGCAGATGGTCGGTTATGACCTCAAAGTAGGTGATGTACCTGCTTGCAGATGTCTTTCCATCATATGGATTGATGTGGAATGGTTTATATTTTGGTGGGAAGGGGACATCTCTTCATGCAGCAGGATACAGTTGTCGTATCCTGAGGTCTTGGCAATTTTCTCGGGCATGGAACATGGCCCGGAGCTCCTGGACCTCTATTCTTGCCTCCCTGGCCTCGTCTGCAGCGGTCGGGGCCGATATTTCAGGAGGATTATCACCCGGGTTTGGTGCAGCTGAATTCGAATCCGTATTGACCGCGGGACCCAAGCTTGTTTGGCCAGGCGTTCTTTCTTGCAGAGTTGGAAGGGCCGCTTTGATCTCGTCTACGGATTTGACCAAGGCATGCAGTATGGCCTCCAGAGTGTCTATGCGTTGGCGATCACTGGGACCGTCTTGGTTGCTATCCGTCATGAATACCGTCCTCACATGAGGAGGACGTGCCCTCCGAGTCATACCCTTGTACAAAGAAGTCGTCAGGGTATGTGGGAATATTCTCCTCTGGTTCGGACTCAGAAAGAGTGGTACCCCCACCTTCAGAGCTTGTCTCGTCTTGAGAATTGTGGACGTCCTCGGGGACGCCAGGACCTGCTGCATCTGTTAGGTAGATTGCTTCCTCTGGATCGTCTTCTTGGAACACCGGATTATCATAAATATTTGGGAGAGCGCTACCCCCGGCTCCAGTGCCTCCTAGAGATATGGATGACGAATCTCCAAGTGTGGCAGATTTCTTCTTTGAGCGGGTACCTTGGTAAACTCCTCCTGTAACGGTGGTAGACAACCGTTTAGAAGAGAGTTTCTTAGTTACGTCGGTGGAGATTTTTGGGCTGGAGACACTCATTTTCTTCCCTCTACCTCTGCCTGGAATCTTCAGAGCAGAATTGCAGGAGGCGACGAGAAGCGTCTCGTCTTCTGAGCTTAGGTGTTGCAGCCGTTGGAAGACGGACCGCCGGTTTTCTTGTACTGCTGCCTTATTGCAACAGCAGTTGACAATGACTTGGGTGCATTGATGCCCCTAACAGGACTCTCTGCTCATCAAATCTTCGTCTTCTTCCTTGCATTTGTGAAGAATCACGTTGCGCAAGTCACCCATTTTGTGGGCCCAAAAGTTCTGAGCCCATGAGTGTATTGGCCTCCTGCCTGCTCCCTGATGTGGGGGTAGCACAAGTACTTGCCCCTGATCCTTGTTGGAAGATTCTTGATAACTATCTCGTTCGTTGGCCGTCGGGGGCTGGATACGGGTAGTTCTGGACAACTTTCCATCAGGGGTCCGCGTAATAGTCAGCGAAAAGCCCTGATAGTCAGAAGTTGGGACTGTCGACTGAGCTCGCCGAGCCTGCGTTGCCCGAGACTTCTTCATTCTAGCACCTGAGAGTGCATAGTAGGAAGAGTCTACGGAGATTGGCACATGAGAGCATCTGGGATCAGGATCGCCTGAGAGGCGGTCGAAGACTGACCGTGAGCCGTCTGGGACAGATGGTATGCGGTTGGGATCAGTGGCCGTACAGGCTGTCTGCATGCGGCTATCCTTTGTGGCCGCATAAGCCTTCTGTATGCGGCAAGAAGCGATGGCCGTATGAACCTTAGGGATGCGGCTGGAAGTCGTGGCCGTGCAGGCTATCTACATGCTGCTATCCTTTGTGGCCGCATAAACCTTCTGTATGCGGCTAGAAGTCATGGCCGTGTAGGCTGCCTGCATGCGACTGGCAGTTCTGACCGTATGGGCTTTCTGCATACGACTGACTTTTGTGGCCGCATGGGTTTTCTCCATGCGGTTGGCAGTTGCGGCCGTATGAGCCTTCTCCATGCGGCTGCCGCCCTTATGCGACTTAGGCTGCATAGAGTTCCTCTTTGCCCCTACAAGTCCAGCATCATAGTATTTTCTTCTGCCGGACTTGGGGACAGCAGAGTCCTCTATGGTCTGAAGTGGGGCCGTAAATGACTTCTCCGCTGTCTCGGGCAATAGAGAGTACTTCTTCGAGAGCTTGGGGAGGAGCGAATGATTTGGGCCTCCACTCCCTGTGGGCCTTCTTCGTGCGGGCTCGCCGCTGGACGGGGCCAGCACTCCCGTCGGAGAGCATTTCTTCAAATACGTGCTGGTCGAACCGGGCGACCAGCATTTGTTGGGTGGAGCCAAGTTTGTCTGCGTCTGATTGCGTCACCAATACCTCAGCCATGGAGAAGTTTATCCCCAGCAGAGTCACCATCGTGTTTGCCATTGATTGTAAAAGTACAGAACAATTTTATAGGAGGACTGAACTTAGACTCACAATACAAACTCGCTCGTACAAAGAAAGCCTAGGAATGAAAACCTAGGTACAGCTATCTAAGTACGATTATTTATTTTTGATTCTGGGGGGTGACGATAAGGCTCGGAAAAGCGACGACAGCTCTGCCTTACACCTTGGACAATCGGACGTAGCCTTGGCTCTGATGAAGAATTGCTTTCGGGATGTGTGGAAAGACTCTTCTGTGCATGCCTTCGTCTCTCTGTATGTCCAGCCGGGTAGAGAGGATCTTTTTTGCAAGGGAATGGCACCTTGCTATATTTTTCAGACCTGGATCTCTCTTTGCAAGGGAATGGCACCTTGCTATTTATAGGAGTGGGGTATGATCATTAGGGTTTGCAATGATCCCCCCTTAAAAAGTCGGCGACCAATCTTCTGGGCCATTAATCTTGATTGCATTACATCAGGGCAATTGATTCTTGATTGCACCAAATCTGTATGGGCAATTAATACTGATTGCAATGAATCTTCATAATTTGTCATGACAAGCCCGGATCTCCCGCCACGTGTCCAATTTGCTTAATCACAAGAAATCTGATTTGATCCGAGCAATAATGTGATTGCACTAAATCTGGTTGTCAGGATTTGCGAGCAGCCATAACTCCGAGGGGATAAGACAGCCACGTGTCTCAACTTGTCATGAGGGTCTCAACTGTCGTGAGGACCGCCACGTGTTTCAACCGTCATGAGCGGGGAGTCTGGCAGAGCCGCATGAGTGTTGTCTAAGTAAATCGCATACGGGTAGCCCCCATAATCCTAGCCGCTTGAAGGTAGCCGCCGCATGGGGGGCAGCAGCTTCGTGAAGGAGGCGGCCGCATGAAGGAGGGAGCCGTATGAAGAAGGCAGCCGCATGAAGGAAGCCGCCGCATGAAGAAAGCAGCCGCATGAAGCGGGCAGCCGCATGAAGGAAGCAGCCGTATGAAGTGGACAACCGCATTAAGGAAGCTGCCGCATGAAACGGGCATCCGCATGAAGGAAGCAGCCGCATGAAGTGGGCAGCCGCATGAAGGAAGCAGCTGCATGAAGGAAGCAGCCGCATGTAGCGGGCAGCCGCATGAAGGAAGCAGTCGTATGAAGTGAGCAGCCGCATGAAGCAGGCAGCCGTATAGGGGTAGCAGCCGCATGAAGAGGGCGGCCGCATGAAGATGGCAGCCGCATAGGGGTGCTTGGGACTCGACCGATCCTGCCAGTTATAAAAGATTTTCTTCTTTTTCCAAGGAGCACGCCATCATTATTTCAATTTTATGTCAGAGCTGTCATTTATTGCGTCAGGGCTGGCATCAGAGCAATTAATTGGACGGCTGCTTTATGGCCAGCTGTAGAAGCGGATAGCGTATAGCCACGTGTCTTTGCCTGAGCCGCATGGAGCTGTTGGGGAGTTCCGAGCCGCATAAAGTTCTGAAGGATTCTCGAGCCGCATGAGGCTCTTTCTGTTTGGAGCCACATGGACTTTTTTTGTCCTTTTTCTTGCTTCTACAAGTACGTATTTTTGAGGATCTCACCTACACAAGGCACCATTAGATTTGGGAGTAGAGGGAAGCTGAGTCCAAGATATATTGGTTCCTTCGATATTATAGAGTGTGTTGGAGAAGTGGTATATCATTTCGTATTACCTCCATCTCTAGAGGGAGTGCATGATATATTCCATGTCTCATATTTGAGGAGATATGTGACTGATCCCATTCATGTGGTTGACCATTTCGAGATCATAGTGGGACCCAATCTATCATACGAGGAGCACCCAGTTGGTATCTTGGATACTAGTAAGAAGACGCTTACTGGGCTGACCATTAGATTGGTTCGGGTTGTATTGGGGCATCATTCCCCGGAAGAATCTACTTGGGAAAGTGAAGATTCCATACGGGAGCAGTATCCGCATTTATTTGAGGATTTCGGTATGACTTTGACCTATCTCTTTTATAGATTCCTTATAGTAGTGTTATTTTAATTTCGAGGACAAAATTTTTTAAGGACGGTTGGTTGTAAGCCCCCTAATTTTTAGGTATTAATTTAATTATATTTATTTATTTATTTAATATAGTTGTTTAAGTAAGCTGTATTTTATAATCAATATTGACTATAGAAGTATTTTACCATAGATTTGATTTTTGAAGCACAACAATTATCAATTTATCGAAACAAGTTCCATATTCATGTTCTAGACGAGTCCACCTTTATTTTGATATATCATGTCCCACTCAAACATGTTCTCTTGTACTACATATTTCTTGTATAACTTTGGGGTCAAAATAGTCATTTTAGCCCTACCATAAAACTCAATGTATTTTCTTATTTCTATTTGAGGCCCAAACTCAATCTAAATATTTTGGCTCAATATATGATTTTGACCTATTTTGAGCCTACTACACAAATACTAATGATTTACCACTCAATTGAGTTCCCATGTGATATTTATTTTCAAATGACATACAAGTTCCATTGATTAGTCTTTGATAGTCAATTTCGATTCTAAAAATTATACCGACCTAGAACTAGTCCAGCTAGCCTTAGTTGAGCCTATAATAGGTTAACATAACTTATTAGGATGAATTTAGATGAATTTTTGGAGATTTTGTACAACCATACCATAATCTAAACCAACTCCATGTTGACTATCCAAATTAGGAAACTTAATATTCACCTATAGATTCAATCTTGCATATCTTTTTATTGGAGCTACCAAAACAAAACCAAACTTTCCTAAAACTCTCTCTACCCAAACCCTAAACCATCAACCCTCAAACCCTTATATATATACGCTATATGTGGCCGGCCAACACCTTTCCTAACCCGTCAACCCGAGAGCACCCATCCCCTTTGAGGCCGACGACTACAAGCAACCACCACCACCAATCCACACCATTTCTTCTCTATCCACCACCTCTCATGTGACCGTAAGACCTTCTTCTAACTTCCTAGCAAGTCTTTGAGGAGCCACAACAACTTCTTGTAGGGATACGAAGCCTAAAAGTCACCAAAGTTGGGAGTTGAAGTCTGAATTCGTCAAAACTGGTACACTATTTTGTAAATAGGGTTTCATATACTTTAAGATCTCCGTTACTTGCGAATCCAAAACTAATTGAAAGATATGTTTGTCTACTTTCATGTCCAATTGGCCACCCACGTGATTCTTTATATTTGTCCGGAGCGCTCATTTTACGAACGTGTGTCAAGACTGAACCAATTTCCTTGTGTGCGAGTTTTTGTCAACTTTATCGTACTTTTGGTAAGACTCTAGACATTCTAAGATTTCCATTTAATATATTTTTGAAGTATTTTGATTGAGAATTAATATTTTAATAAAATTGGAACTTGTCGTCGTGTTGTGGGAACACCGAAAAAACCATAGGATTCTTGTGCCTAATCGACTTGGAACTCAATGAAACTTATGTAAATTAATTGTAGTGCATATTTTATATGAAAAACATATTTTTACCTATTTATTAATATTTTTCCAGAATTAAAATATATTAAGAAATTGTTGTTTTGGGAACAAAACTATGAATCACTACCACTTTTCCAACTAGGGAAATATATATATATATATATATATATATATATATATATATATATATATATATATATATATATATATATATATATATATATATATATATATATTAAGAAATTGTTGCTTCGCTAGGTTGGATCGCTTGGCAGAGTCCATATAATTCCTCTTGACGACTGCGGGAGGCTCCTGATCGCCCCCTTCATCCCTCCCGTCGTCCCCTTCGCCCCGTTTTGCTCTGCCCCGTACGGGCTGACCGATCCCCCTCTGCCTTTTCTATGTTCTGGTCGGGCACATCCAGTCTCACCATCCCCTGCGACGGCGGCAGCCCCCTCCCCGTCCCCCGTGCCCACCCCTCCGGTGATGCGGTATGCTGCCCCTGGTCAGCCCCCGCCTGAGCTGGTCCGCTCTTTTCTTACGGTAGCTTCCGGTCTCCCCTCTCTAGTACCGCCTTCGTCGTGCTGTCGTTTTCTCTCCCCTAGGTCTTTCTCTGTGGTCGATGGAGCACCCGCTATTTCTTTTAGCTCGGAGGATGTAGCGGTTATGACTGCCCCCTTTCGATTTGCCCTCATTAGCAAATTCCCTTATTCACGGCCTCCCGTAGACGTGGTCAGACGGGTGTTTGGGAGACTTAGCTTCTTCGGACATGTTTCTATTGGGGCCATCGACGAAAAAAATTGTTGATTCATCCTTCTCTGTTTCAGATTATTTGATATTGAGATCTAAGGAGTTGTGGACTATCGCTCAGGCTCCGATGAGGGTGATCAAGTGGTCGTTAGATTTTGAGCCCAAGAAGGAGCCCTCGGTGGTCCCCGTTTGGCTGTCGTTACCCAGCCATCCGTACTTTCTCTTCGCGAAAGAAGCTCTTTTAGTGTGCTTCGATACCCCGATCGTGATCGACCGTGCTACCTCGGTGCTGTCCTGGCCTAGCTGTGCGAGGGTGCTAGTGGACATCGACATCTCCAGCCTTGCTCTGCCGCAGATGAGAATTGATTTGCCTAACGATAATACGATTTGGCAAGACATTGTCTACGAAAACTGGCCTTTATCTTGTAATGGTTGCATCGGCAGAGACCATGTGAGCGACGCCTGTCCTATTTCAAAGCCAGGGGCCTCTCCGAAGGAGGTTCCCCCTTTTGGTAATTCCAGTCCTCGGTCTCTCCCTAGCGGAGCGCCTCCAGTCGTTGTTGGCCATGTCTCGGCATCATTAGTTCTGCTATCTTCCCAGGGACAGGTTAGGTCGGACTCTCTTCTCTCTACTATTGGATACTCCCCGATGGGTCCTATGGTTGATGTCTCTGTTAGTAGGGCCTTGCCCCTGCCGTGGCCTTTCCCAAGTTGTTCTGGCTTAGGAGTGGGGGGTTTGGCTGATCTCGTGGCGAGCAATGAGTCTTTGGGTCGCCCGATAGCCGTAGGGTTTTTGGCAGCGGTGCTTCCGGTCGTCGCGTCGGCCGTCCGTGGGGAGCCGTTGTCCCCCTTGGGAGAAGCTTTGCCGGACGATGCCTTGGTTGTCCCCCCAATTGTCGGGGTATCGCTGGGTGTCTCTGCCTCTGAGGACGGGCAAGGATCGATTGGGAGGGGTCCTCCTATCAGCGGCAGGTCGCCCTCTTCCCCTGTTCCCCTGCATCCGAGTTCTGGGGCTTTCGAGGCTCCATTCGGTTCCCAGCCCGTGGAGGGGACGTTGATTCTGTCCCATGTGTGTCCGACTGTTCGTCTGAGATGGGAGAGCTTCCGGAGAGTGAAGAACCCCAGATCACAACACTCTCACAGGACTATGATTCTTAGGTCTGACTCGAAGTCGAAGGCTTCGAATTGGGGTGTCGAGGATAGTATGTTTCTGTTTTAGGGTGCTGGAGTCTATTTTTATTATTTTGTAGCCCATCTCTGCTGTTGTCTGGTTCTAGGGTGTCTTCGTTGACACAGTCTATTGTAGCTAGGTTTGGGTTGTTTTCAATAAAATTTTGCTCTTAATATATATATATATATATATATATATATATATATATATATATATATATATATATATATATATATATATATATTGTGTGATTAATATTAATATGTCTAAATATATTGATTGTTGGTTAGTTGACTAGCCTATTGATTAGACTCATGCTATTGGACCCAATTAGACTTGACATGACACTTTGACCAACGCTTTAGATTAGACCCAATTAGACTCAATTAAGTCATTCCATTTGGTAAGTAGATATTAGTCTAATTACCATAATAGGATTATAAGCTTCCATAATTAGTGTCACGCCCCAGTTCCAAATAATCGGATCGGGAACACGTGGCATGCCAGCAGTACAATCAAGCATAGCTAAACCCAATTTAATGGACTATGATCTGATTGTAGTACGCTGAAGTATAACTAATAAAGTAACATCACAGGCAGGTAAACTAGTCTCATCCATGAAATAAAGTAATAGATAACTGAATGGAAAATAATCAGTGCCACAGAATCCAAATGTCAACTATGGCTAGAGGAGAACAATCCACTAAGTAAGTAAATGAGTACATCTGGAATGAAAATGAAGTAACAAATAGAAATGAACGGAATACTGGAAATGAAACCCACGTCTGAAGATGTAGCTAGCCTCCAGAGGATCAAGGCTGCGGCTCCACCTCAAAGTCAGTCGTCAACAAGTCCCTCTACTCCGTAATCAGCCGAGAATAAGTGCTCGTCAAGCTCTGGAAAAGATACCAGGTCCTCAGAGGGACATAACAAATACACAGGAAAATGACATGCATGAATATACTGAGCAGTAATGTAAAAGTAACGAATAGGAATGCCACCCAGTATTTCCCTAACCAAACAAGGACAGGAAATACAAGGAAGCAATAAGGTGTTCTAACCATCTATGTGTAAATGCACTCGAGACATCTCTAGTGGCACATGAGAGGGGGAAGAAGAAGAAGAAACTGCCACCAAGCGTTCTACGGTTTGAGAAACGAGGGGCTACGAGCATCCAGCGTACATTGGAAACAGAAATTCTCATACACCACTAGGTAGACTCTCCCTACCCAATGTACTCGTACCGTATACGCGGTACTGAACAATATGCAAGACGTCATAGTAAATATAGTATAACTAAACCAAACTGCTACAGACTCAAGATCATATGTTAAGGGCCAGTCAACACAGAACCTCTGCACTCAACTCACTCATATGTGATACGTGTCTGAGTCAGTGTCAAGTTTATACTAACTCTATACAAGGTAGTCATCAATGGAGACGAGTGCACACAATAGTAATAACTGGTCAAATGTAAATACTGCATAGTAAATGTCAAGCAAGGTGTACTTGCCTGTGTCCAGCAACTGAGTATCCGGGTCCAAAGTAGAGTCCGAGTCCCGAGAAGCAAATAATCCTAAACAAAATTTATCTCTAATTAATTACTAATTAAACAAATTAAATAATTTATTTAATTGCTAAGTAATCTTTAATTTAAATTAATCTATTACTACTAGCTAACTAGTATCAATAATTATGAATAATAATTATACAATAATAAGTATGTAAACCATACTTATTATCATACCATTTATATTCTGAAAGTTTATACACAACCAAATATTTAATCATTAATTGATTAATTAATTATAATTAATTAACCAACCAATTTAATACACATATGTACACACAATTCCTAATAATACTAACAAAAATAGTAAAAATCCATTAAAAATCATTTTTAGTCTATTTTATTAATAAACTAAATAATATCAGAATAATAAATATATATTATATATATATTTTACAGAAAATGAATTATTACCATTAAACTATTTATTAAATAACTAGTTGAATAATAACAATAAGTACTTAATAATTCTAAATAATTCCAAATAAATCACCACCAACCTTAAATTTGATCATTAAAGCTAAATTCACAATAGTAACACATAATTAATAATTATTTAAATTAATAAATAATTATTACACAATTTAATACATAATCCTAAACATGATTCTCAAAATTACTTTTAAATCTTAAAATTTTTGTAAATATATATAAAATACATAAAATAAATTCCTAAGTATCTTATTTACACATTTCTAACAGAATCTTATCACTTCACAAAATTACAATATTTATATAATTAATAACAATTAATTATATAATATATATAACTTATTTAGTAAATCTAGAAATTACCCAACTAAATCTAAATAATTATAAATAACTATAATTAAATATTGGAATTATTTTTATACAGAAGAGTAATATTTTTACAAACATTTTCTATTCAATAAATATTATTTAATTTCTAACCAAATAAATAATATAAATTGAAAACAGTATTTAATAATTGATTTGATTAATACAAAACTCACAAGATAAATCTAAATAAAATATTTAAAAAAACAATAAAATATTGGAGAAATTTCATAATATACTTTATATTTAAATCTATATTTTCCATATAAATTATATTATTTAATTATTTACTAATTAAATAATATGAATCAAATAGAACTAATTAAACAATTTAAGTTCACTGTTTTTCACATAAAATAATTATAAATTAAATTCTATAAATTCTGGAAAAATTATTTTAAAATACTATATTAATTTTACAAACTTTTTCATGTACAAAGTTTTATTTAATTCATAATAAAAGTATCACTTAAAGATTAAAACAGTAAACATAATTATATAATTACTAGCATCGAGAACTCATAATTAATTAAAAATAAATGCCAATAATTAATATTAATTCTCACAAAAATTAGGGCAGAACCTCTACTTAATTACCAATGATTTCCTACGATTAGATCTAATTAATCATCAAT
Source organism: Iris pallida (assembly GCA_029216955.1). NCBI lineage: Eukaryota > Viridiplantae > Streptophyta > Magnoliopsida > Asparagales > Iridaceae > Iris > Iris pallida. The sequence continues at coordinate 5,313 of JANAVB010037232.1, read as the reverse complement.
TTATACACAAATACAATCATTATAATAAACTGAATAATCAGATTTTAATCCCTAAAACTAGATTTAAAGCATGCATGGGGGGTTTTTCCCACGTGACAGCGCCACAGGAGGGGGGGGGGGGTCGGGGTTACCTGGCCACGCCGCAGGGGGGTGGCTCGCCGACGAGGGGGGTCGCGCTGATGAGGAGGGTCGCCGGGATCAGCGGACGACCGGTGCAGCGTGCGGCGTGGGCCGGCTGCAGCGCGCGGGCGTGCGGGGAACTCCGCGCTCTCGTCGTCCGACGGCGAGGCCTCGGTTGAGGGGAAGGAGGCGGAAGGAAGGGTCACCGGGATCGGCTAGGGGTGGTGGTGAGGATGGGAAGAGATGGAGTTGTGTGAAGTTAGGGTTAGGGTTGAGAGTAGTTGGATGATACATATATGTATTAGATCCACAAGTTAGGAAACCCTAATGGGTTTGGACCTAAGTTAGGGTGAGGGTAGATGGCCCATGGGCTGAGCTAAGGTTAGGGTTGGGATACATGAAATGGGTTTGGGTTTGCTCTGAATTGAAACACCATATCTATATAAGTATAGATATATATATAATCTAATAATAATACCAAATGAAAAGTAACACTATATATATATATATATATATATATATATATATATATATATATATATATATATATATATATATATATATATATATATATATATATATATAATCTAATAAATAAACTAAATGAATTAGAGTTCCTAATACAATGCACACATAAACATTTTCATATATATATACATATATATCCAAACTTTATAAATAATTAATAATTAGTATACTAACATTTATTTAAAAAAATAACAAAATTTAGTAACAAATAAAATAATAAAAAAATATTTTGAGGGGTTTTACATTCTCCCAAACTTATTAAAATTTCGTCCTCGAAATTGAAAACAAGCTTGGATTAAAAGAAAACATACAATTATTGGCACTAAAATCATATTTTCCTAATTCCAGAAAATTCCTAGTTATTAACACAGAATTAAAACAGACGAAATCTAAAAGAATGACAATTGCAAAATTAAATCATACCAGACGCCTCACGAAGGTATGGAAAATGCTCCATAATAGAATCTTCCCGCTCCCAAGTCGATTCGCCCGGAGAATGGTGTTTCCACGCAACTCGGACTAGTCGAATGGTCTTTCCCTTCAACACTTTCTCTCTGCGGTCTAGGATCTCCACAGGCTGTTCCTCGTAGGACAAAGTCGGTCCCACGGTGATCTCGGAATGATCAAGTACGTGGTTAGGGTCTGCCACATACTTCCTCAACTGGGAGACATGAAATACGTCATGAACGCCTTCCAATGACTGCGGAAGTGCCAATCTGTATGCAACCTCGCCAACTTTCTCCAACACATCGAATGGTTCGATGAACCTTGGGCTGAGCTTTCCTCTGACTCTAAATCTGATTGTACCTCTAGTCGGGGAGATTCTCAAGAACACATGATCTCCTTCCTTGAACTCAAGAGGTCGCCTATGAGTGTCTGCCCACTGTTTCTGCCGGTCCTGTGCTGCTCGTAGATGCCCTTGAATCTTCTTGACTGTATCTACTGTATGAGTCACTAACTATGGTCCCAATATCTGTCTCTCGCCTACATCACCCCAACATGCTGGCGATCGACACTTCCTTCCGTACAATGCTTCAAAAGGGGCCATCAGGATACTTGCCTGGTAGCTATTATTGTAAGAAAACTCTACCAAATGCAAGTGATCCTCCCAGGATCCTTCAAAATCTAACATGCAAGCTCTCAACATGTCCTCCAACGTCTGAATGGTACGCTCTGACTGTCCGTCCGTCTGAGGGTGATAAGCGGTGCTGAACTTCAGTCTAGTGCCCAGACTTTCCTGCATGCTCTTCCAGAAGTGCGATGTGAATCTCGTATCTTGATCAGAGACTATACTGACTGGTACTCCATGTAATCGCACTATCTCCTTCATATATAGGTCTCCCAATACCTCTGTAGATTGCCCCACCCGGAATGGTATGAAATGAGCAGACTTCGATAATCTGTCCACAATCACCCAAACTGCATCTCGTCCAGCTGGGCTCCTCGGAAATCCCGTAATGAAATCCATAGTAATGTGCTCCCACTTCTACTCAGTTATCGGAAGCGGTTGCAACAATCCTGTGGACCTCTAATGTTCATCCTTGACTTGCTGACACACCAAGCACTTTGCTACGAACCGTGCTATTTCACGCTTCATTCCATGCCACCAGTAGTGCTGTCTCAGGTCCCTGTACATCTTCGTACCTCCTGGATGAATAGAAGAAGTCGAACTATGTGCCTCTGTCATCAACTCCTGCCTGATCTTTCTATTAGGAACATAGAGGCGACCTCCGCACCTCAAGGTCCCATCTTCATGAATCCTCAATCCAGTCTGCAGTCCTTGCTCTGTCCTCTGTCGAAGCCTCTGATATCTGGCATCTGTCGGTAAGGTCGCCTTGATCTGCTCTACCAATGAAGATTGAACCTGAAGATTCATCATCTTTGCAGCTTCTCCAGGCCTAACCACTTCGATGCCCATCTTTTCCAAGTCATATAGCAACTCCTTCTGTGATGTCAAGAAATGTGCCATAGGCCTCCGGCTCAATGCATCTGCTACTGAATTCGCCTTCCCTGGAAGGTACTGTAACTCAATATCAAAATCTGCCATCAATTCAAGCTAACGCCTCTGTCTCAAATTTAAATCCTTCTGAGTATAGACATACTTGAGGCTTTTATGATCTGTATATACCTCCACTGTTTTTCTATACAGATAATGCCTCCAAAGCTTCAAGGCAAATATCACCGCCGCAAGCTCTAATTCGTGCGTGGGATAATTCTTCTCGTGGGTCCTCAACTGCCGAGAACCATATGCAACTACCTTCCCATGCTGCATCATGACGCATCCTAATCCCTTCCCGGATGCATCACTATAGATGACAAAACCTCCTAATCCCGATGGAATGGTCAAAACTGGTGTAGTAGTAAGACGCTTCTTCAAATCATCAAAAGCAGCTTGGCACTCTTCCGTCCACTCGAACTTCTGATCCTTGCGAGTCAACTTCGTCATGGGCTCCGTAATTCTTGCAAAATTCTCTACGAACCTCCGATAATATTCGGCAAGCCCCAGAAAACTTCGCACCTCTGAAACATCGGTTGGAGTTGGCCACGACTCCACTGCTGATATCTTCGTCGGATCCACTTCTATGCCTTTCCCTGAGATAACATGTCCAAGAAATGAAACATGATCTAGCAGAAATTCAAACTTACTCAGCTTTGCATATAACTTCTGATGCCTCAAGATCTCCAGCACCTTCCTCAAGTGATCCTCATGCTCTTCATGGTTCTTTGAATACACCAAAATGTCGTCGATGAATACTACGACAAACTTATCAAGATATTCATGGAATACTCTGTTCATTAAATTCATGAATACAGCCGGTGCATTTGTCAAACCAAAGGGCATTACTAAGAACTCGTAATGACCATACCGTGTCCTGAATGCCGTCTTCTGGATGTCTTCCTTCCGAACTTTCACTTGATGGTATCCCGACCTCAGATCAATCTTCGAGAATACCTGGGCTCCTGTCAGCTGGTCAAATAGATCATCAATTCGGGGCAGGGGATACTTGTTCTTGATCGTCACAGCATTAAGAGCCCTATAATCAATGCACATGCGAACTGTTCCATCTTTCTTTAGCACAAACAAGACCGGGGCTCCCCAAGGTGATGCACTTGGTCTGATAAATCCCTTGTCTTGTAACTCCTGCAACTGTACCTTCATTTCATCCAGCTCCTTCTTCGTCTGTCGATAGACGTTTGAAGAGATTGGTGCCGCTCGTAGTATGAGCTCAATGGTGAACTCAACCTCTCTGTCGGGTGGTAGACCCGGCAGATCATCGGGAAAGACATCAGAAAACTCATCAATGATCGGTGGCGGGGCAACCTCCATCGCCATGCAAGCTCCATGATACTGAGATACTCCCTTCTCAATGCTTCCTCTCTGAAATTCAAACTCCGGCTAGCCTGGCGGTCTAAATATAGCACAACCCCTGTGGCAGTCCAGTATAGCATGATATTGACTAAGCCAATCCATACCCAATACTACGTCAAAATTTGGCATATGTAATACTAAAAGTCGAGCTCTCATCTCTCGGCCACAAATAACTACCGAACAGGTTCTACATGTACTAGTCACAGGTACTATACCCCCACCAGTAATAATTTTCCAACTCTTAGGCATAGTAGAAGTAGCTATCCTATGCACAGCTACAAATCTAGATGATATAAATGATAGGGTGGCACCAGAATCAAATAACACTGTAGCAGGCAATGAACCTACTAAAATAGTACCTGTGATAGCCTCACCTTCGGTTCCATCTTCTTCCTGAGTGAGAGCAAAAATCTGTCCTTGCTTCTTGTTTCCTGCCTGCTGCTTGGCTTTCTCAAACTGTGCTGACTGTGAAGGGAGTATAGGTCCTCTCTGCTGACCTCCTGGTGCTGGTGGCTTCTGTCCTCCAGCTGGCACAATGGCTCTTCGAACTGGGCAATCTCGAGCCTGATGCTGGCTCGATCCACAAGCTAAGCAAGTACCCAGCATCCTTCTGCACTCTCTCTGTAAGTGTCCCTTCCTGCCACAGAAATGGCAAGTCGGTAGCTCCTTAGACTGGTAGGGTCCAGTCTTCTGCTGATGCTGATGATGTCCCATAGGTCTCTTGATAGGACCTCCTTGCTGCATCTTCGTCTGCACTGGCTGGTTCTTCTGCTGGTTCAGCTTCCTCTTGCTAATTGTCTCCTGAATCCTGGCCTCCGTCAGCACTCAGCATAAGAGATTCGGGACTGAGAGCTAGTATAATGCTGTAGCTCTTGCCTCATCCCGTTGTGAAATCTCTTGGCCTTCTCCAGATCATTGGGTATCAGCACCTCCCCATATTTGCTGAGTCGACTGAACTCCGAGTCATACTTGTCAACAGTCTTGTTCCCTTGCTCCAGGTGCAGGAATGGTTGTATAATGCATTCTTCACAGTAGTAGGGAAGTACTTCTTATCAAAAAACTCCAGAAATTGTTCCCACGTATGACGAGTACCCAACTGACGCTGTATAGCATCCCACCAGTGATGGGCATTCCCCTCTACTGAGTTCTTCCGCCAGTCATCCATAAATCTTCCGGCAACTGAGATGACTGCAATATCTTCTTGGTGCTGGTGATCCAAGTAGTGGTCTCCTCTGGACTCTCATTTCCCCGGTAAGGTTTGGGGTTCATCTGCATGTAGTCCTTCACTGAACCTA
>JANAVB010037231.1:0-105961 GCA_029216955.1 Iris pallida | reverse complement strand
TTGTAAAGTCAATACTAAGCATAAAAAACGCAAATATAAAATAATAATGCAAATATAAGATAAAATACCTCGTTATGTGTTAAGAGTCAAATTTCGGATCGATAAATCGAGACAACCGGATGTCCACAATGTGCCTGGCCCACCACATCAGTCGTCCAACGTCTAGCTACTGGAAAGACACCTAATTCACGACTTATGCTAGTAACTGGTCTACCGATCTCAAAATGCTCATATGCCCAGATCTAAGCACAAACAACATTATAATTATATTATATTAAGTAACTTTAATCTCTCTCTAGAATGATAAAATACCTGTCACTACAACAGATATGGGATATGATAGCGTGCGCTGAACGCTGTAGAATGCATATTATAGCATATTACGTCCGCTATATATGCCCCCCTATAATAACCCATGTACAAGAACGCTATAAAGTTATAGCGTTCATGAATGCTATTGATGGATTATAGCGTTCCATGGCGCTATAGACAGGTTACAGCATTTAAGAACGCTATACCAGCGTTATAGCATTTAAGAACGCTATAGGAAAGTAATAGCATTCATGAACGCTATTAGTTACTATAGCGTCTATGAACGCCATAGACTTGTTATAGCAGTGACAAATGCTATAGAGTTTACATAGCCATTACGAACGCTATAGTTTCTTAATAACGTTTGTTAACAGCTTCTTTAATGATGTTGATTTATTATAGCATTTCGAACAACATATTCTGTGTCACATACAATTAACCTGTGCATCACATACATACATTAACCATATAAAATTCATACTGAATCACAATTTTGATTTCAACAATTTCAATCGCAACTTCCATTTCGATCAATCAAGATATAGAAAAGGTTTCCCAAAATAAATAAATTCATACATTTTCATTAAAACATTCAAGATGTACAAAAACTTGTTGAACGCCTAAAGTGATCGAAATAGTAGTCCAAAACAAATTTTCATGTAAAGAGAATCCAAGATGTACAAACGAAACCATTCCATTTCCATACAAAATGCATGAGGCTGAAATGCAGCTCGATCGATCTTTCCTCCTTGCAGCTCGATCAACTCTTTCCTTATTGCTTCAAAATATGATAAGAAACTAATAATAACCTGCACACAAGATCATGAAATGAAAAGTTTATCGTACACGAGCCCAACCGGTGGCCCAAGAAATTATCAGTCAGAGAAAATTCAAGAAGTACATAACTAATATATAATATTTAGACAAAAAATTGTAAAAAGGAACTGTTACCTCCATGTCAGTTTCCGATTCAAAGGTGAACCCATGCCGAATTAAAGATTCTTTAGAACCTGAAGAACACATTTTAAATATGGATGTCAATAAATAGCTTCAGTTGTATTTCATTAAGCATGAATCCAAATTTGAATTGTTAGTTCAATGGGCAATTCACTAATACATGAAATAAAGCTCGAAGATTTAAATATAGGATAAAATATACAATCATGCCTTGTGGTTTTATAGGATATTATGAAAAGTAAGGACTGCAAGAAGGAAATTTGTTGAGTTGGAGTTTTCCTACTTGTGTAGCAACAACAAATTAATATCTCAATCACGATGCAATGGCTCCACACAAACATGAAGCCGAAAACAACAAATAAGGTTATTGAATATGAATCTATTGCTAATAAAAATAGCAAAAAGTAGAGGCCCTGGTATATGGTCTATACATACAGTTGCTATCAAGTGTAGGATGTGGGCACTACCAAGAACATAAAAGCAGAAACACGAGAATTAGCTCTACTATGCTTTGTAACATTTGATACCTCCTTGTTGAAAAAGAAAGGCTAACCAGGGAACATAAGGTGAAGTTCAGCAGCATCATTGATCTCTCCATTTGCCTTTTCCTTTAAAGAAGCGAGACGGTTAGATCAAGTCATTCATTCTCAATTTGTTACATGGAGTAATGTATGGATGCAGCCAAGAGCAAAATTACTTACCAAGAAATACTTGAGAGAAACCAAGTCCAAAACTGAACAAACTCCAAACAAGTACAAAACAAAAACTGCCATACCACTGCCACCCTCGTTCATTGAATCGGATAGAAATATACAGCTCCCTGTGACATTTATGGTTATGGATGAATAGTCAAACATTAGGAATGAAGGAAAAAATACAGTTGTTCCATCAAACATTGAATCGGATAGAAATTACTCTTTGATGGATCATATGTATCTTAATATGGCAGTTGTTCCATCATACATCCTTCAGGACAACATGGCATTTGATGCAGTATCCTGTTTATGGTTAGTACTGGCAAAAGCTTAGACTGTTCGTGTAAAGATTGCTGAACAATATGAACTGGTGGTATGAAATATGAACTGGTGGTATGAAATATACCAAAACAAGAACAAATTGCCACTTTTTAAAGAAAGTGATTGATATCTGATTGTTTTCATCTTTGACAGGATGATTAGCTAGTATTTTAAAAGTGATATTGCCTAATCCTTTTTGGTATTGAAAGTATGTCACTATTTAACTCCTATATTCTTATTGCACGGGCTATGATCAATCAAAAAAAGAGAGCAACTGATAAAGACATGCTAGAATCTGTCCAAAGTTCACAGTCGATTATCATTACTATAACCAAGGAAAATACTATGTTACCTATGTTGTAAGGAGATAAAAATGACACAATACAGTATAGACATGATAATATGGAGAGACTGCAATTTTGACATTTCTAGTGTAGTTCAAGTGTCATTGTCCTTTCCATGTCAGACACACATGGACATGGTTCCAATTTTGAAGTATCTGTGCTTACTTGGTAGAGAGAAGGTTCGTTAAGTTTACTTCATTTAGTCGTAGCCAATATATTATATACTAAATTTTTAAGGAGTAAAATAAGAACTAGATGAGCCTCTAACTGATAAACACTAATAGAAGCAACAACAAATTTCTCAAAGTCTAACTTTCTGTACTGAAGAGAACAAACCTGTATATGCAGAAACCATATCAAACAAACATGAATTTTACAAATAAAATCCCAAAGAGAAATCGTCCTGGCTATGAGATGTTACCATGTTAATAAAATCAAGAACCTTCGAGTCCGACATTGCTTTAGTGGAGTACTTCATCAAGGCCTGTCAGTTCCAATAACATTTAGAATATCAAATACAAAACTAACAAGAATTATAAATCCTTTATAAATGGATAAGAGACTAACTATTTTGAAGTTCTGTATCGAAATGTAGCCTGTCTTGGTGGGGCCTAACAGTGAAAATTATTCTCGGAGATAAGAAAGCTGAGGTACTGTCAAGATCTTCGCGAGAGCTTGACGCATAACACAAAGATCAATGGAGGAAGATATTTTTAGTATATTTCTACTTAAGAATACATGTTTGTGCTCAGGCTCTAATACTGATTAAAAAAACTTTCAATTTCCTAAAACTGGCAGGTGTATCTTGAGACGGTTGTAGGTAAAAAGTATGTTCTAGCAAACACAGGTAAATAGGTTTAGAAACCAGTATATGAATCTGACCGTTCTTTAGAGCAGAAATGTAGGCTAATCTAATCTTAGTTAACACTAAAAAGTAAGAAATGACTATAAGATGATGTGCGAGAAAGTATTTTGTAAAGAGGAAGTAGGTGCCACTTCACTTGATGTCACTTTTTATTTGGATATCGCTTTATAAGATCTCATGACATGTCCAAAAGTGTCCGGAACTATTCAACTCATTTACTCTTACAAATTAGTATCTATAGGTTGAGTGAGACATAAACTAGTGCTAGCAATCCATGTCCACAACATATTGACTTTTCCTTTTTGTACCTCTAACTTGCTAAAGACTGATATGGATAACATATAACACAACAAAATTTACTAAATCATATTAAGCATACCCTCGTGCCGCTTTCCTTAGTGAAGGCGAGCATATATAAGCTTTTACAAGCTTATAGATCATAATGTCCAAAGGAATCTTAACTTGTTGGAAATCTTGAATCCAAGGATGACCTGTTAATTAGAGTACAACTTTAAGTTATCAAAATCAATTACAGAAATGAGGCTCTGTCAAGGGAACCTGAATGTCAAGCTAGGCTAGGCATACATGTCTTTGGAGGCTAACAAATAACACCACAGGTAAGTGATGTGTGTGTGTGCATGTATGCCTAGGTTAGGCATACTTATTACTGGTCTTCCTACAGAAAATTTTCATGTTCACTTAAGAATATCCAAAGACATGTATGCCTAGGCTAGGCATACTTATTACTGGTCTTCCTACAGAAAATTTTGAAGAAACAGAATGATCGGCTATACCAAGTGTCAGCAGATTGAAGACTAAATGTAATATAATATAATATAATATGGCGATAGGTAAAAGCACGTGTGTGTGTGTGTGTGTGTGCATATTTGCCTTGCTACAGGTTTTAAGCTCGATTTTATGGGTACAGTTGTTTAACTAACATCTAGGAAGCACAGAGCCACAGACAAATGATACTATATAAATGATGTAGGAGAAGTTCAATATTGCTTACAAGGAAATGAGTAATGGACCAATCTTTCTGGTGACCTGCGAGATCAGAACCTATTTGGTAAAGTAGCAGTTATAGCAAACAGGATGCAGCAGCCTGCAGTAACAAATAACACCACAGGTTTTAGATGAGATTCTGTGTGCAGAGGTGCAGCAGCTGAAATATCAAACTACAGTAAGCACAGGGAGATAACAACAACAATTTCTGCAATAAATGCAGTACAGTGGTATTCGAACTTCAATCACAAAGATAGGAGGCATAAGAATGCAAGTATTTGGAAGAACTGATACTCTGTGAATAAATGTATTCACTGAAGTTTGGTTCTAAAATCTACTATTTTTTAGAGAATGTAAAGTTCTGAGCTATCAATAGAATATGTTTACTTTTGTGTAAATTCACACAATTCAGGAAACGTGCTTTAAAGCGATTTTAAAAATCTTTGATGCTTTTACATCCTTGATGATTGGTCTTTTTCGTTCAATTTTTTTCATCAAGTTGACTGGAAAAGAGACCCCAAATATCGGTATCGGTCACTATCAGTATCGGATCAGAACATACGCCAAATAATAATTGGTATCGGCCGTATCGGACAATAGTGCAAACTACGATTTATACTCGACCTCAACTCTTGGCATTAAGGATATATGAATTAATACTCAAACAGATATCTAGAATTGAAAAAAACAACTATATCTGTGGTTCCCATCCCCACATATGGTAGATTCCTCCAAACAAGAGTTATCATTGAAGGGAAAAGTATGGCTACTTTTAAAGGCTAGTTCGGTTCACATTTGAAGTGGGCCATTTGTCAGTTCCATTGGCTCTTGGCCAAAACGGCAAATGAAAATGTTTGGTTCCCAGCATTTACAGTTTTGGCATACAAAAATGGCCGAATGGCCAAAACGACAAACGACAAACGACAATCACTCAGGAAGGCAACATTTGTCATTGACATTTGAAATGGAACTTTCATTTCAAATGGGAACCAAATTGGCCCTAACCAGAGTAATGGCATACAAAAATCTTGAAAAGGAGATCAAACATCTATCATACTGACAAAGAACCATAGAAGACAAGCAATGCCACTTCACACTCAAGTCCCCACTTGAGCATAAATTTTGGGATTGAAGCACACTTCCTCGATTATTCTGAAGACAATAATCGACCAATTTGTTAACAAAAAATTATTACCGTGATGAAAGAAGCTGCATTTGAGTTCAGATGAAGTCAAAGTATCATGTACTGAGATTTAATGGATTGTCTTTGTTTTATATATACAAATTAACAAAAAGAACAAACTGATGAATACCTTATCACAATTAGTGTTTTTCATGTTACTTATATCAAAAATAAATGGTCCCTTAGTTCCATCACAACCGTAGGTTACTAAACATTATACTGTAGAAAGTTAGAAGTGAATGATTTAGTAGTATGGTGTGCAAGTGAGCTGTGCTTGCATCTTGCTATAATATAATAGGGGTAACATCAGAAAATTAACCTTACAAAGATACTTGAGGCAAATATGAAGCGAATGATTCAGTAGAGCATGGTATGTGGGTAGCTACAATGAACTAGGAGTAACAAAATAAAACCAACCTTCTTAGAAAAATACTCGAGGCGAGAATCATCAACATCAAGAATTGAAGAGGCATAGAAACGCTCATACACCTGACAAATATACAGCTTAAGAATTATACAAGATGTGCTACATCTAATAGCACCAACCTTCGCAAGAAGGTTCTACACCACCACCAGTCTCGAATGTTACAAACTAGAAAGTCACAAACCCATAAAGAAAGTCACAAATCCAAACAATGTATATCAATGTATAAATGCCAATTCTTTTATGGCATGTAACCAACATTATCCAACATAATGTAGTCATTTTGGGATTAGTTTTCTAAAAAATAATTTTCTTCATATATACTAGTCACTTAAGCAAACTGATGAGAAAAAAATGACAAGCAATTAAACATACACATAAAAACTTGCACATTTGAAGCACAAAACCAAATTCAAAGCATATGATAAAAAACAATCAAGATCAAAATAGAGGGGAATGACCGAAATGAGAGAGAAGGGTACCCAGGTAGGTCGCTGGTGGCAGGTGGTCTGCTTGACATCCAAAGAATGAGAGAGGACAGAACCCTAAAATCAGAGAAACATTCTTTGATATCAAAGAGTGACAGAGAGATCAAAACCCTAAACAAACTAAAATCAGAGAAGACTCAAAAGCCTAACCAAACGGGCGCAGATTCACTCTCTAGAAGTCGGAGGCGGGCGCAACAATTCTACTCGATCGATCGAGAGAGAGAGAGAGAGAGAAGAGAGAGAGAGGGAAATCTAGGGGAATGACCAAATTAAGGGAAGGAATTTGGGGTGAGAGTAAGAAGAAAGAGGGGAAAGATGAAAATGAGAGAGGGAAAGAAAAAGAGGGGAAGATGAAAATGAGAGAGGGAAAGAAAAAATTTCGATCCCTGGGTGGGAGGGAGTGAGAAGAAAGAGGAGGAATTCCTTCTTTTCACTTTGTAACACTGTCCGTCGCTTGTAATTCATGTTTTTTTTTTTTGTAACATTCTTTGTTACGGTTCTAGTTGTCACAACAATTATAAAATAAAATTATGATCTGATTGGACAACACCAATGGACTAAGAATTGAAAAAAAGACTGACTGGTTCTTGCCAAAAAAAAAGTCAAATAGAAAAAAAATATATCTTCAAAGAATGAGGAGGTGGTGGAGGTCGCTGCTCCCGGAGGCCCCTCAAATCCTCTTCTTCCTCCTCCGGACCGACCGGCGGCCAGCACCGATCGCCGATGTCCGATTTTCTCATATTCAGGCCGCCATCGCCTCCTCCCTGACGCTCACTGGCGACACCCTCAGGCAGATCAGGGACTGGCTCGTCAATGTCCAACGAGCTTGAGATGACAGCGATAAAGAGGTCGACGCCAAAAAAAATGTCAAAATTGAAAAAATTATCTTCAAAGATGGAGAGACATACCTTCAGAGTGAGAGAGACGCTCGGAGAAGCACCACTAGACTCAGAAGAAGCTCACGGGAAAAGCATCAGCCGGAGAGAAGAAGCATTAGGGCTCTCGAGGAAAATGGGGAAAAGCAGACGGGAGCAGAGATTTTAGGTCTCTCGATGAAAATGGGGGAATAGAAAGTGTTTCCCCCCAATAACACTTTTTTCAAACACGTGAAAGACACGGAAGGAGTTTGTTTATTTTTTTTATTAGATTACCAACAATTTTAAACTGTTGTAATATTAATATTATGTGTTATTAATATTATATTGCATTTTAACAGCGTTCATAACACGCTATATAAAGTTCTATTAACAGCAAAATAGCAGGGAGACATAAACGCTATAGATAAACTGCTATTGTATGAACTTTTAATAGCACTTCACAATGAACGCTATGGATGATGATATTATAATAGGAAGGCTTGAATGCTATAGATAAACTGCTATTGTACGCTCTTTTAATAGCACTGCGAATGAACGCTATTGATGATGACATTCTATACGCAGGGAGGCTTGAACGCTATAGATAAACTGCTATTGTATGCCCTATTTGTTGTAGTGTGTAGGATGACATGCATCCAGTTAGATTCTTGCTCATATTTTGTAGAGAGGTCGCAGACACGAACTCTGTGAGAAGCATACAAATAAGCCAAGACTGAGGCTCCCCATGCATATTGTGTCGGTTGTACAAATTTCCAAAAAAAAGGAAGAAGTCGAACAATAATCCGTGATCCAGTTGCGTTCGGAAAGAGAACTGAACCACATAGAGCGAGTAGATACGCCCTTGTGCAACAAGGAATCTGTAAACGTACAATACTATGAGATCAGTATTCTAAATATAAATACATAAATAAATGAGTGAAGTTAAATATCCGCTCTTCGTTTACATTAATCGGACCGTCAATTGTACGATCAAGATTCATAAAGTTTCCGCGCAACCAGTTTATAGTGACGTCAGATCTTGTGTTTATATCTTCAGGCGGATTAATACCGAGATATCGTCTAATTTTAGCAGCAGCGCTAGGTTGATTATCAAAAATTAAGGGCTGACCTGTAATTTTAAATTAGAATATTATATAAAACTTTCATAAAAATTTATATTTAACAATTATTTTACCTGTAATAGGTAACCCTAAAATGTCGGCTACGTCCAGTAGTGTTACGGTCATCTCTCCAACCGGCAATTGAAAAGTATTGCGTTGGGACCACCAACGCTCTGTCAGAGAAAAATTAAATCTCTGTCGTGCACCAAGAATCGAAGATCATCTATATATCCAAAATCAAATCTGTTAACTAAGCCCTTTTCATATTTATATTTCATGTGTCGTAGTTTGTAGAGTTACGCCATTGTCCATGTTCACGCAACCGAATATTCGGCTTAAATCAAACAACTACAAACAAAACGAACTATAAAAATAAACTCAAATTTAATATATAATGAAATAAAGAATAAATATTAATTCCTGAAAAATTACATCTCCTGTAAACACCAATCGAGATATGTGGCTCTTCCGTTCTCGCTCATCTCTTTCAGTCGCTGGCCCACCGGGAATACGACCATCGTTTACTGCAGTCATCCTCTTCAATCGTCGTCCAAGTGAAGCTCCAGCAAAGAAAGATGTGAATGTATACATCTTTCTTCACTCTCCTCTCCTATATAGTCCTGGAAGGAACCGGAATTGGGGAAATGACATGATGGAGGGGGACAAATTGATTTGTGATTGAAAAAAGAGACATAAAGTGACATGGGAGGGAATAAAGTGACATTGGAAAGAGGAATGAGAAAGTGGGAGGAATGGGGGGAAGTGCGGCAGCATTTTGGCGCCCACCAGCCAGTCTGGCGCCACTACTAGTGGCGCCCACCAGTCTGGCGTCATCACTAGTGGCGCCCACCAGGGGACTCCAGTCTGGCGCCCCTAGTGATGTCGTCCTATCCCTCTACTTGTAATTTCGTAAAAGTTATCCCTTTTTTTATAAATTTTCTAAAATTCACCCCTTACGAAAATACCTGAATATTTTTTTTTTCAAGTCTAATTTGTTTCAAATTTGAATTTTTTTTTCAAGTCTACTAGCAGCAGCAACCCTAACCATAAATTTTGAAGTCTTTATTTTTTTTTCTTTAAATTTGAATTTTTTTTCTGATTTTTTCTCAAAATTTTATACCCGCCTATCTCCGCCTAGCTCCGTCTAGGACCGTCTAGCGCCGCCTAGGGCCGTCTAGGGTCTAGGCCGACCGATTAGGAAATTTCCGGTGCGGCCGGAGGCCGCCAAGCGCCTATGCGCAAGTTAGAACACTGTAAACACATCCAAAAATTCTAAACAATATATTTATTAATAAATCATAACAATCATATATTCAAATTATATTTAAAATATATATATAATTTAAATTTTTATATTTCATTCATATTGTACACATTTTCTTAACTTACAACAAACATGAAAGTAACTTAGTTATATATGTATCTACCTTGCTTATTTGGTTTTGCAATGCTATGGTTTTGAGCTAAGCATGAGTTACCGTGGACCGAGAAATTAACGAAGCCATGGTGGAGGATGAATGGTGGGTGCTCTTATTTTATTTTCTTCCCTATTTGCTTTCATTTATAATCACAATTAGCCTTAGTTGGCAAGGGATGTTGCCATCCATTTTTTTGATCTTCTACTCTCACTAAGTCATGTATGCACGGTGGCTCGTGTAGTAGTCGCATACTCGAGCCACCATTCGTCGCATCCCCTCTCCCACACTCGTTCATTCTGCTCTACCATCCACTGTCCACCGTCGTCTCCAACCTTCCCACTCTCTCCCTTCGTGCTCCACCATCCTCTGCTCCATCCTTCATTGGGTTCCGCTGCCTCCTCCACATCCTCCTCTCTTCTCCTACGTCATCCTTCGTTGGCTCACACGAATACTAGACGAGTAGTGCTCGAGTCAACAGCCACCATTGTATTTGGCAAGCCCTGGTACTTATTTTGGATTAGATGTAATAAGGGTTGTAGACTTCATTATATATTTTTTTTCTGTTTATGATTTTTTGGATTCAGATACAGACGTGCTAGGACAGAAGTCACAGAACATAGGATAGGCATGCTAAACACATCCATAATAACATATCATGTGGGATTTGAGTCCACGTGGTGAGTAGCTAACCAATACGAAGTGTCTGGTCTCCAGTAGATGGGAAGTGGGACGTGACAGACTACTGCAAGATCAGACACTTTCTATGGACCGTCTGTGGCTTGTATTGAACCGGAAAGAACAGACTAGACTTCTACATGAGGCGCTTTGTGGCATCTCAGCAGACTGCTAGAACAAGGATGGAGATAGCTTCTTCGTTCAGTACCATCTCCTTCGAGGCCACGCAACATCATTGATTTACGCTGGCCTAAACCAACCGTATTTACCAGCAAAAAAGAACCTTTGGTGGCTGAGCAGTAGTGTATTATGGATAAATCTTATGCTTGGAAGTGTTCTAACTGTAGATATTGTTGTGTTTTTGCTCATTAATTGTTGTTGGTGTTTTGCGTTAGAAACTAGAAAGATAATTTCACATTGGAAAAATTAAATAGATGGTATCTCTATATAATTCTTTGCTTGTGTTGAAAAATCACATGAAGTGTGGAGAGGCACATGAATGTTATATGGGGACATTTTTCTAGTGGAAAGAAGGCTAAACCAACAAAGAAACATTAATTCTTTTTGTCATGCTCATGGAATAATTCTCTTGTGGAGCGACTCGGACTCAGACTCGGACTCGGGCTCAGGGCGCAAAGTGGCGCTTTGTTGGCGCACTTTGCACTTAGCTGTGCGCAGAGCTGCTGTGTTGTGTTGCTCGCACAGAACTGCTGCGATGTAGTGCAGCTACGCGAAGGTGCACGGGTTGGCGTGCTGGGTGGACATTGGGACGCAGGTGGCACATGATGTGGCTGATTGCAAGATTTGAACGGTTACGAAAAGATTGAGTCAATTAATCAGCTCCATCTTTTGTGGGATTTGAATTTAATTCATTCAAATCTTTCCCTTATTCGCTCATATCTTATCGCAATCAATTACGGCCAGGATTATGATTAGGGTTTCGACCCTTCTCTATAAATAGTATTTCGGGCAGACGAAGAGAGTTGTGTTGCCGCTGCCATTGGAGTTCTTTGAGTTCGTGAAAGAAGGTGACAACGAGCATTTCAGAAGTTCTTTCGAACTTGCTGGCTCCTGGGAGCGGATCGTAATAGGGCGAATCTTGCTTTGAGTAACGGTGATCCTTATCACCCCAGCAAATTCGTTAAATCAACTCCAGTTGAGAACGAGTATTCGTCTTCGTTGCATCAACTCTGGTTAAGAACGATTATTCATCTTCGTTGCATCAACTTCGGTTGATAACGATCAGCAGAATTACGGTGATCTATTTTTGCCTGCTAAGTTGTTTTTATCCATCTCATTGTTTTTAAGAGATTGAAATTTCCATCTAACGATCTGTTTCATGAATAACAAATTCGAAGTAAGATTCAGATCTGATGGAGAACAACCGTGCACAACTTCTCGATATAAGTTTTAAACTTGAGAAGTTTGATGGAAGCACTTTAACGTCTGGAAGAGGAAGGTCAGCCTCAATCTTCAACTCATGAGCGTCGACTATGTGTTGACAAATCCTAAACCTTTGATTTCAGATGATGAAAATGCTCGAAGAATTGCTGAAACCACGACTTTGTAGTCGAAGTGGAGGCGGGATAACAACCTCTGCAAGTTGTTGATCCAGAACTCGAAGGAGGACTCTCTGGCTGAGACATATAGCAAGATAGTTAATGCAAAGGACGTTCAGGAGTCTGTAAAAAATCTCTAGAAGCACTACCAAAATATGTCCATTTACCGACGGCCATATCCGTCGTCCATTCGTCGGCAATCATTATTAGCCATCGATCACTGACGGATCTTGGCCAAAGTAATCCGTCGGCAATCAGCTCGTCGCTAATAATGATCCGTCGCTATGTAGTCGAAGAGCGACGGAATTGCGACGGCTTTTCGTCTTCACAATACGATGCATTAGCGACGACTTTTCGACGGACTTTCTCCTATTTCAAGTATTAAATACTTAACTGTGTAGACGCTAGCGACGGAATGTCCGTCGGTAAATCGTCGCAACAGTATATCAGAGGGTATCGTTCCGTCGCTAGTCCGTCGACCGCCGTCGCTAACAAAGGACGGATTAGCGACGGAATACTAACGGATTATCCGTCGACCAAGTTCTGGAAATGCTTGACATTTCCAGAAACATGGCGACAGATTTTCCGTCGCGACACCGTCGATACAGCGACTGATTTGTGGCTGATTATCCGTCGCCAATTTTCTGGAAATGTCAAGCTTTTCCAGAACCTTGTCGACGGATTTTCCGTCGCTATTCCGTCGAACTATATACCACCAGAACGATGCCGACGGATAATCCGTCGACCACCCGTCGCTACCTGGAAACAGTTTCAAATCTTCAATTAGCGACGAAAATTCGTCGAAAAGTTGTCAGAAACTGGAAAAGTCCGTCGCTAACCGGTCACTAGTCCGTCGCCAACTGAGATTTTTTTGAAAAAAATTGCAGCACTTTTCCTGTTCACAAAATATGCATAAACCAAACCAATATATAATGCACACCAATTATCCAACAATCACATAGACCAAATATAATACACACCAATTATCCAAGAATCACATAGACCAAATATGCACATACGAATTTAATGCACACAAATTATCCAAGAATCATATAGACCAAACCAAATTAATATAAAATAGATATCAATTATCCTGAAGAGTAACCTAATATCCGTCGTTATAATCCGATCATAGCACAAATATTCTAAAATTCCCACAAATATTCCAAAATTTCTTAATTACAATACTTTAAGGAGGATGAGGAGTTCGATTGCCTGGTGGTGGTAATCCCTGCTGCGACTGACGAATATACTCCTCTACTAAGTACGGCGGTGGAGGGAGGGAAGTGGTTGCATGCCTTTGGCTCACTCGAGAGGTATTTGTGCGTCATATAAAAGAAAAAATTTGATTTATCTCCAAGTGTGAGAACGGATGGCCCAGAACACAACCCAAAATTTATTCTAGCATACATTAGTGTGAATCATCTATGTTCTGTACATATGGTGTAGTATATGTTCTTATCGTATCTAGTATCTGAAGATATAACAGAATCAAGATGAACTCACATAATGTAATACTAAAACATCATCTACTACTATATAAGATATAGTGATAGGTTGTCGTATCATTATTGCTGAGGGATGAGGGTCGGAGGATAGTCAACTTTATCTACGGCTATAGTGTCTGCCTCGCCAGTCGAATGGCTGCAGGGACTATGTCCTGATCACCATGTCGTACCGTAGATTAATACAAATGGAGCTGGAGCCAAAATACAGAAACCAAAATAAAATACAGAATCCAATCCCTGGGTTCACCGAAAATACAAAACACAGTTCTAATTCATATGTTTTTAAGTGTGAGAATGGATGGCTCAGAACATAACCAAACAGGAGAGGATACTCTGAGAGATCCATCTGAGTAGGACGTATACTCTGAGGGTTCACCTTTACAAGAATGATATCAGTAGTGGGATTGAGTATTGGAGGATATTATCAGAGTATACGTCCTACTCAGATGGGTCTCTCATCGTTATTATTTTTTTCTGACAGCATGGTGGATGTGCTCCGTCAACCAATTCTTGCTCCAAGCCAAAACTTTGTCCCGAGCTCAAGTGGACATCCTTCGTGTAGAGCTCGAGTCAGAGGTTCCTAACAGCATGGTGGTCTCCTTTATCAAAGTATCCGTGCTCGTCCCACAAATGTGGAACAAGCACGGGTACTTTGACAAAGGAGACCACAACGCTGTCAGGAACCTCTCACTCGAAATCTACACGAAGGATGTCCACTTGAGCTCCAGGACAAAGTTTTGGCTCGGAGCAAGAATCTGTTGAAGGAGCAAATCCACCATGTTGTCAGAAAAAATAGTAACGGTGAGAGACCCATCTGAGTAGGACGTATACTCTGATAATATCTCCTCCAACACTCAATCCCACTACTGATATCATTCTTGTAAAGGTGATCTCTCAGAGTATACGTCCTACTCAGATGGATCTCTCAGAGTATCCTCTCTGGTTGGTTGTCATCATCATTGCCGAGGGATGTTTAAACTTCAACTTGTAACTCCTATGGAGATAGTGAATGCAGCTACTTCTTCTAGGTATTCTCTTGAGTTGTTGCATAAAAGATTAGGACATGTTCATTGTAAAAGAATAAACAAGATGTCTAGTCTATGGCTTATCTCCAAATATGGGGGTAAGGAGTTGGAGAAGTATAAGGTCTGTGCACAGATGAAGATCACAAGAAAACCATTAAAGCGGGTTAACCAAAGTATAGATCTTCTGGAGTTGGTACACTCAGATATATGTGACTTTAAACAGGTCTCCACAAAGGTCGGGATGAAGTATTTTATTTCTTTCATCGACGACTTCTCAAAGTACGCGTTTGTTTATCTGCTCAAGTATAAAGATGAAGCATTTAAGAAGCTTAATGACTTTAAAGCTGAGGCCGGACGTCAAACTAGACAACAACTCAAGAGACTCAGAAGTGATTGAGGTGAAGAGTATAGGTCTCATGTATTTGCATCATTTTGCAGAGAACATGAAATTATCAACGAGACTATTGCGTCGTACTCCCCTCAATCAAATGGTGTTGCAGAAAGGAAGAACAAAACGTTAACAGAGATGATAAACTCAATGTTGTTGACTACAGGTCTTCTAAATTGCTTTTAGAGAGAAACAGTGCTTTACAACGTTCATATTGAACAGATGCCGCATCCAACTTCGGAAGTCACTCCTCATAAACTCTGGTTCAAGGTCAGACCCGACTTGAATGTCAATCGAGTGTGGGGGTGTCTGGCGTATGTGAAACGTCCGAATTTAAAGATTCAGAAGCTGGAAATAAGAACTACGAAGACTATATTCCCGGGTTATGCTGATAAGAGTGATGCTCAGAGGTTCCTTGATATTGAGTCAAATCATATCATTGAATCTTGCGATGCAAAATTCTTTGAAGATGAATTTGCAAGGCACAAGAACATTATTCTCGCGAACATTTTGGAGAATAATATGAGTGCACAGGAGGCTCAAGTTCCTTACGAAGTAGTAGTACAAGAAGATGTTGTTGCTGCAGAAATAAAAATTAAACCAGAACTTGTAGAACTTGTATCTAAGCGAGTGAGGAGACAGAAGGACTTCAGAGAGGATTTTGTCACCTATCACGTGGAAGCAGACCTGCTTACCTATGATGAGGCGATGAAGACCAGAGATGCTGTCTTCTAGAACTAGCTATCAATGATGAGTATGACTCGATAACCTCCAACAACACATGGGTGTTGGTCGATCTGTCTGAATTAGCAAAACCAATCGGATGTAAATAGATCTTCAAGAAGAAGATGAAGGCCGATGGAACTGTTGACAAGTTGAAGGTAAGATTAGTTGCCAAGGGTTTTTCTCAGAAATAGGGGATCGATTATTTCGACACATATGCTCCAGTAGCGCGAATGACGACCATCAGGATATTGATTGCTCTAAGCGCAATTCATAAGCTGGTAATTCATCAGATGGATGTTAAGATCGCTTTCTTGAATGGTGAATTAACTCAAGAGATTTACATGCAACAACTAGAAAGATTCGTCGTCAAGGACCTCGAAAACAAAGTCTGTAAGTTGGTAAAATCTCTGTATGATCTAAAGCAAGCTTCCAAGATGTGGCATGAGAAGTTTGATAAAATTATAAGATCAAACGGCTACAAGGTCAACGAGACGGACAAGTGTGTATACACAAAGTTCACTGATGGAAGAGGAGTTATCGTTTGTCCGTACGTGGACTACATGCTGATCTTGGATACAGATCTAGCAAGTGTCACTGAGATAAAGAAGTTTCTCTCATCTAAGTTCAGCATGAAGGACTTTGTGGAAGCTGATGCTATCCTGGGGATAAAGATCATCCGGACGAAAACTAGAGTGACATTATCACAGTCACATTATATTGAGAAAATTGAAAATGCTTATACGCTATGGGTATTATAATCTTTCAGGGATCGATACGCCTTATAGGTGTGATAAGAAGCAGAAGCCAAATCGAAGAAAAAGCGTCAGACAGTTGGAGTACTCAAGCGTCATCGGGATTTTGATGTATGCGACTACTGCTACAAGGCCTGACATAGCTTTTGCCATAGGGATGCTGAGCCAGTTCACGAGCAATCCAGGTCTATGTATTGTACTACTGTAGAGATCCAAAAGTAGTGGCAGGCTTCAATGATGTAAACTGGTGCTCAGAAGTAGAGAGTGAAAGGTCCACAGAAGGATATGTTTTTCCATGGGTGGAGTTGCTATATCGTGGAAGTCGAAGAAGCATACTATGCTGTCTCACTCTTCTATGAAATCTGAGTTTTTTGCACTGGCGGCTGTAGCGGATGAAGCATAATGGCTTTAAGAGCTCATGTATGATCTTCCATTAGTTGGTGTGCAGATACCGGCTGTACGATATACTGCGACAACCAGGGAAGTGCATCAGAGGCATCAAATAACCTCTTCAATGGAAAAAAGAGGACTGTACGCCTAAGGCATAGGGCGATAAATGATCTTATTAAAAGAGGAATTATTATCATAGTTGATGTTCGGAGTCAGGAAAATCTGGCTGATCCATTCACCAAAGGTCTCAAGCACCAGCTGGTTGAAGACACAGCAGGTAAGATGGGCTTGAAGACACTTTGATATTATATCTTTGCTTCTATAAAGTTTTATGTTAAGAGAAATCTACTAGGCACCTAACTTTTAGTTCAAAGAATGACCATTGACTGAAAGAATATCAGGAACAGTGGGCAATCCTTTGGGATGCTGCAGGGTTATGAACCCACAACCACTATTGTCAAATTATTATTCTTTACGAAGAACAAAATCCTGTAGGAGGATAGCTTGGAAGCCTTAATGAGTTTCTGGGCATCTAGGATGTCTGTCATACTTTACAGGAAGCACGGATAGCACAGCACTACAAAAGAGTGTAGTACTCCCTACTACAGTAGGGTAACACCACATGAGGTACCTAGTGAGAATAAAGCCTCAGCTTCGGGCCAAGTCACAGTGACGTAACATCGCACATAGGCAAGAGGGCCTAATGTTGTATGATGAAGAGAAGTAGGCAACACTATAAAGAGGCTGGGCCTCATGTTACAGTGGGTGACACCACATAAGACAGTGCCTCGACTTTGCAAGCCATGTCACACCGGCATAACACCGCAAAGAAGCAAAAGGCTTCATGTTGGGTAGTTTGGCTGAGCGCAAAGCTGCTGTGTTGTATTGCTGCGTACAGAGCTATTATGATATAGTACATCTGTGCACAGACACACGGGTTGACGTGCTAGGTAGGTATTGGGGCACTGGTGGCACATGATGTAGCTGATTGAAAGATTTGAGCGATTATGGAAAGATTAAGTCAATTAATCAGCTCCATCTTTTATGAAATTTGAATTTAATTCATTCAAATCTTTCCATTATTCGCTCCTATCTTTTCGTAATCAGTTACGGCCAGGATTAAGATTAGGGTTTCAGCCTCTTCGTGCCTTCATTGAGGACTTATGCTAAAATAAAGAGACAAAGTGAGTTGTGCTGCCGCTGCCATTGGAGTTCGTAAAAGGAGGTGACAACGAGCATTTCAGAAGTTCTTTCGAACTTGCTGGTTCCTCGGAGCAGATCGTAATAGGGCAAATTTTGCTTTGAGCAACGGTGATCCTTATCACCCCAGCAAAGTCGTTGCATCAACTTCGGTTGAGAACGAGTATTCAACTTCGTTGCATCAACTCCGGTTAAGAACGATTATTCAACTTCTTTGCATCAACTTCGGTTGAGAACGATCGACAGAATTATGATGATCTATTTTTGCCTGCTAAGTTGCTTTTATTCATCTCACTCTTTTAAGAGATCAAAATTTCTATCTAATGATCTGTTTCGGGGATAACATATATAGTGGACGTAGTAACTTTAACGAAAATATTATTTGGCATGCAAGCATGGCAGAGGTCTATTAGTCCCCTCTCCTAACATCGGGGTCCACTATCTTAAAATTTCTGATGGAGGTCAATGGAGAGCTATCATGTGTTATTTTCGAAACAGATAATTAGATGGCAGAATGATCATTGTCCTCTTACAAATAGATAGAATAACTTCATATTATTCTTTGCAATCGCAGTTCTAGACAAACAGAACGAATTATAATGAGTCAGAAGAAAAATTGAATAAGAAGATTAAACAAACCATCCCGGGGTGGTGAAGCTCACGGATGCTCAAAGAAACATTCGCCCCTACGCGATCTACTCCCAGGAACAAGCAAGTTCAGATATGAGCTTCCAGAATGCTCGTTACCACCTCCTTTATGGACTTGCACGAACCCTCTGGACTCCAATGGCAGTAGTAGCACAACTATCTTAGTCTCTCAATTTTGAAGTAAATATTCAAAGATACACCAATAGAGTATTTATAGAGTTGGACGGAAACCATAACCATAATCTTGGCCGCCAACCAATTATGGAAACATAAGAACGAATTAAATTTAAATACAAAAGAAAAAATCTGAGTGGTTGACCCAATCTTTCCATAACCGTTCAAAGCTCGCAATCAGCTGAAACACGCACCATCCTAGCAGCACAGCTGCAACTGCTCCTACATGTTTACCATCGCTTTGTGATGTCGTGGAGAAGAGCTTTGTAGATTTCAAATAAGAATGTAATTGGAACTCCCGTACATGAATCTCTCAATTATAATTTATTTTTGATCTGAGTCGTGATGATAGAGTGTTGCTTCTTTACTCTGTTGACAATCTGACTGAGAGAGAGAATTATCGGGCTTAACTTCACTGGCTAAGGGAAACAACAAGAACTCCCTATGTAATGCTTATGAACTCTTGAGGAAATGGGGGAACCGAGAGGTTTGAATGGAGGATAGCCCTCCTAATTATAGCCGAGGGAAAGAGTGGTACATACGCCTATCAGCAGGCAGGCACGTGGGACTTCAACTGCCACGTAGCACTCCTAAACAGGAGTCACTTATGACCAAGCATGCACTTTACTGGGGTGGGGCTATGGCTGACTGCCACGTAGCAGATTTGGAATTTGTTGTTGGAGAAGATCTCGAGATGCTTAGAACTCGTTCCTTGGCCTTACTAGGCCTTCGACATGTGGCGCTCACCTAGTTCCAATGTGGCCAACAAGACACCCGCACCTAGGAACCACTGTCCTAGGTGGCGTGTTGTCCATATTGGGAAGGAACTGCAGGTGCAGGCTAAAAGCACACGTGCCCCGGGGAGACTTTATGGCATCATACGCCTGAGTTTGATTAGACAACACGTGCTTGTCTGCACTATTTCCAAGGGGAATGAACCTTGACTTTTGTGTTCATCCTCTCCACGAGAATCAAAATGTCAGACAGAATTCTCGAGAGAACTAAGCTCATTAATTACAGCCTCGAAAAGAGTGATATTAGAGGCATAGGTGGAGGGCACGATGAATCAGGCATACCCGTATAAATAAGGCGTGGGTGAGAGAAGGAACACGCCCTTAGTGAGGCGTGAGTAGCCAAAGTAATTATGTCTTTGATTTTCTAGCCTTTAGCTATCTTTTGCACAGAAATTAAGGCATTTCTGCATGATACTGCTTTAATGGGGCGTGGATAGTTCGACGCCTAGGTGAGATGCGTCAGCATGAGACTTTGATAAGGCATAGGCAGCTCAATGCTTAAGCGAGGCACGTGTCACTACCTTTTCTCTGAGACGTGTGACCCATGCTTCTACAAGACCCCCTTCAAAGTTTTCTAACTTTTTGAAATAAAGTTAGAAATACTTTGAATAGAAGCAGGGCACAAATTTTTGGATGATGTCGGCACGATATTCTTCTAGATGAGAACGGTCAGTTTGGTTCTATCTTGAGTGAACAAATGTTCATTTTTCTTCTTATTGAAGTACATGTCATTTGTGTCTTATAAATAGGCATTGAGATGAATCCGTAGAAGAGCGATTGGCACGAGAGCCGAAGCATCATATTCATCGCTATTAATGCTAGGTTTGTTGCATTAAGTATGGGTTTGAGCCGAAAAAAAGGGATCTTGGAGAGAGATTTTGTTTGTTTCTTTTCTTTCCCTCTCACTCCATGATCGACGTCAAGGTTTCCCCGACTCCTCTCTTTATCAGAGGATGTCACGACCCGCACCCTGAAAAAGGGTACGAAAACGTAGGTACGTCCAGCCTACGCCGTAGTGTCGGCGGTAAAATACTGTATAGGTCATATATAACATCTAACATCTAACAACAAGATATATAAACCTGTCATCATCGCACGGGGGCATAATATAACATCTCAACTCTATATCTCAATCACAAGTCCAGGAAAGATAGAGCACGATATGGAATCAGATAAAAGGAAGAAACTGAATATAAATAGAGTTATCACACCACACAAAATAGATGTTCAACACAAATAAATACAAGTCCTGAATATAACTAAGTCTCAACTAACAATCGGAACAATCCGATACAAACTGAAAGCTATAAATACTAGACTAAACTAGGCACCCTCTTCTGAGCTAGATGCTCCTCAGGCTCCAGAATGTCACACTCATATGCCCCATAGAAAGTAGGACAGTCACTATCATTATCTGTAATATTTTCAACTGGTCCAGTCTGGACGGAAGCGAGCACAATACATCTCACGCAGTTTATATCATGTTGGAAAATATAAAGCATGCAAAAGAGTAAGATACATGGACTGTAAAGAAATATATATGAAAATAAGAGAGATTTGATAACTGGAAATATCTATATATATGATGAGTAAGAACTGTAAGTAACCTGTAATTTAGAGCATGAGATGGTTATATAAACGATTTAGGACAATACAAGGGTAACTCAATCATACGTGAGTGTACAATGGACATATACATAATTTTCATAAGATTTCACAATATGGGATTTTGATCACATAACCATTTCCTACTCACCCTCCCCAATCAATACATAAGTATCCAGTTAAGTTACGTTACCTTGTACAAGAGGTTTTTACCATGTTTGTTCACGTGATCATGAGAGTACAGGACTGCATAAGAGTATACATGAATAGCGGTGTACATAAAATACAAGATGTTCATGAAAAGCACATGACAACTGTATCTAATGCACCCCGAGGGGGATAATATCGCATGACAAGATCCATAGGGTACCAATCCGTGATAATAATATGACAGCATCATGTAAAGTAATCTAGAGCAAGAATACAAATTCTAGCAAGTATAAAACGGTCAGAGAATGTACTCACCTGCCACCCTGAATGACTGATATGAATAGATGTCCGAACTGGTGTCACAGAGTCCTATTTAGAGTAAAACAGGTTATAAAGTACTCAAATTGTAATAATAAAAATCTGCAATACAAACTACATGATTCTAAGTCAAACTAGGTCAAAATCAACTATTGGTCAACTTTGGTCAGCTGTCTAGGTCAAACTAGGTCACACTTGGTCTACTCCAGTCAAACTAGGTCAAAGTCAACTCTTGGTCAACTTTGGTCAACAACACTAGTCAAACTAGGTCAACTAGGTCAAGTCCTGGCCCATTCAAGTCTTACTAAGCCTAACCAAGCCTAGGCTAGTATTCACACACATTCACAAGGTTTCACAAGTTACCACAAACAACTTTTATATATATAAACATATATATACATAATGTAAATATGCATATATATATATAGGCATCCATATGTATAGGCATTCATCTATTAGGCATTGATATACATAGGTATTGAGGGATAGAAGGAGAGTGAGAATGCGTGTGTACATGGATGTATATATATATATATATATATATATATATATATATATATATATATATATATATATATATATATATATATATATATATATATATTTTATTTATTTTTTTATATAAAAATATATATATATATATATATATATAAATATATATATATATATAATATATATATATATATAAAATATATATATATATATATATATATATATATATATATATATTTTATATATTTATATATATATATATATATATATATATATATATATATATATATATATATATATATATATATATATATATATATATATATATATATAATATATATATATATATATATATATATATGTATATATATATATTTATATATGAAGAATATATATATATATATATATATATATATATATATATATATATATATATGAAGAATATATATATATATATATATATATATATATATATATATATATATATATATTTTATATATGAAGAATATATATATATATATATATATATATATATATATATATATATTTTATAATATATATATATATTCTTCATATATAAAATATATATATATATTATATATATATATATATATATATATATATATATATATATATATATATATATATATATATATATATACATACATACATACATTCATGGCATTCATCATTACATTTACATTTTTATAATTTATAACATGTATTCATCTTGCATATATCAACATACATATATATTTGAGAGATAAAGAGGGGGTTTTATGTGAGGGTTTAAATAGAGTGTAAATCCTAAGTGTACATACAAGTATGTGCGTGTATGTACATGTGTACAAGGGTTCAATATGATAGAGGTTAGTGAAGGGTTAAATGGTATGTATGTGTGGTGTATAGATATCAGTTTCATAGTTTTTATATAAAAAACAGTAAAGTATCTCTGTTTTCAGTTCATATGCATTATATATTACCTATATACATTTACATTATCTATACATACATATGGATATCTGAAACTAATTGATATATAGACATTACATACAAGATCAAGACATGATAACATACTTAATATATATAACATCAACATTCAAATCCATGTAAATCCATTTCAAGTTCAAAATCAGTTTTAAACCAACAGTTCTCAGTTTTATTCGAAAATAATGTAAACATTCAATTCCCTTTTCATTTTTGAACCCAACCCAAAACCCAAACTTAAATCAAAACAGAAATTTACTTATATATACATACAGACACATATATATATATATATATATATATATATATATATATATATATATATATATACGTTACCTAGGATACAGACCAACCTAAAGTACTGACACAGACATATATATACATTACACTATAAATATACATATATATACACTCAGATACATATAAATATACATGCATATATACATAAATACTTGGGTAATATTATGCCTACACACGTGTCTATACCAGGGGAATGATTCGTGTCGTAATCGTATCCAAAAATCGTGTCCAGAGGTGCAGAACAAATGTGTCAAGACTTTGCAGTTTACAGCCTCGTGCACAGGTGTCGACCCAAGTATGACAACAGGTGTCGACCCAAGTATGACACGGCACAGACATCCTTGTGTCACGTGCACGTGTCAGTAGCTAGGGTAGGTCTAGGCGTACGTGTCCAGGTACTGAGTCATGGCCAAGTGGTGTCGTGTCCGAGATACAAAAACGTATCAGAGCGGATTTTCTCGCGTGCACAATGTGTACAATTTCAGTGCACGGTCGATTTTTTTGTGCATGCTGAACGAGGACCCATGAAACTTCATAGACATGATGTCAATAGGTGCCCCCACGTGTCCACAAAGTTTTATGGCACATGGCACCATGTCATATCCGCTAGGACACTCGAACAGCAGGAGAGCCGTACGAGCCTTGTGCGGTGTCTCGTACATGAGGTTCGTGTCCAATTTGGACACAAAAAGTGAACAAAATAATCTCAGTCGACTTGGTAAATGTAATATAGACCTAATTAGCTACAAACCTATGTAATTAGTTTTGAAAATTACTAAAATAATTTTCTGTGTCATTTCATCAAACACTTAATTAAAAACACCGATACGTGTCATATACGGACACGAAATGGACACGGTTTCTTACCAAACTTGGGCAACACCTAGGGGAACCCCAAATGGATGCATCTATGGAAATAAATTAAGAATTTAAAGGTGTTTGATAGGTTTTACCTATTGAGGGTGAAACCTCAATGAATAGGCTTTGAAATAAGAGCTCTTCTTCCACTTGCAATGATCCCAAGCCCTAGAATCTTTGCTAGCTACCCACCAATGGCTTCCTCTATAGTAAGGGAGTGTGTTGCAATTGATTTGGTCCAATTTGGAGTTGATTTGAAAAAAAGTGGCTAAAATTGGGGAAGAACACTAAACTAGGGTTTGTAGGTTTAATGAAAGAGGCAAGGGGATGTGAACATGTGTTTATATAGGGGTGGGGGTCCTTTGATGGCAGCCTAGGGTTCATTCTAGGGTTAGGGTTAAGTTTTATAGGGTTTAAAGGCCTCTAGCTAGTGTAATTTAAGCCTCAAGCTAAAGGCCCAAATGATAATATATAACCTTTAACAAATATCCCCTTCCTAATTAATATCTAGATATTCCTAACCTTGTCATGTAATGGAAGCTTCCAATCTAATATCTAGGCTATGACGAACATGTTGATTAGGTTAACTTCTAGGTTAATCTCTAACAATTCAATTAGCACAAAATTAATTAATAAAAAATTATTTTCATTAATAAGTCAAAAATGACCAAAATACCCTAAGGTTAAAAAGTCACAATTAGTCATCCTAATCACATGGTTAGGTCCCCATGGTCATGGTTAGTCTCTAGGTCATGCAGTCTCCAGGGTTGCACTAGCAAAACATCAAAATCATAAGTCATGGTTTTAAATAGTTTTAAATTGATTAAAAATTACCATAAATCATATCATGATTTAAATAACATTGTTAAATAATTAAAAAATGCACCTTATTTTAGAAAATGGGTGCTACATGTCTACCCTCCTTAGAAAATTTTTGTCCTCGAAATTAAAATGGTCGTACTCCTTCCAGGTCAAACACCCCAACAATCACAATCTCAAACACAGAGTTCGATAATCATATGCATCTGTCCAAAATTATGAAACTCAGAACCTCTGTCATGCTAGTGAGCAAGGCAACGATATTCACAGAGTCGACCTTGACTAAGGTACATACCTTTAGAATCATGGTATTTAAAATTTTTGCATTGCCGCATGCTTGGCCGCAAAAACTTTAAATTCTCACACCCGAGAAATACGTCTAAAATCCAACTATATATCCTCACTATGCCAGCTAACATGACTATAGAAGACTCTAGATCCCATAACTTAGGCGACCTAGCCCATACGACTCATCTCCGAAGAAAAAAAAATCAAATCACAATGAAACACCCTAACAAAATTTATCAACTACAAGAAACAGATAGAATCGAATTTTAAGACAGTTATAAGGAGACAAATACGGAAATAGAATCGAAAAGATTGGAACATGCAATCAGCTCTCCTTCTGCCTGTGCATCCTCGACTGCCATGGCAAAAGCTCGCCCCTGCTGGCCTCCCCTGGCCTACTGTTGATGCTGGACAAACCTCTGCTACTGAGTCTGCAACGGTGGTCCCGTCTGCTGCCCTGTCGGAGCCCTAGTTCCTGCTGCTGCTTGAGCTAATCGTGCCGAGTTCTTGGGACACTCCCTCAACTGATGCTCTATAAAACCACAAAGTAAACACAGGCCTTGCCTCTTCCTGCAGTCGTCCTACCCATGACCTTGCTTCTTGTAGAAGTTATATATAGTATGTTGATGTTGCTTGGGTACCTGCTGGTAAAGTACATGTCCCTGGCCCTGAAACGGCTGCTGAACTGGCCTCTACTGAATGTGAGGGCGCTTGGCTGGCACTGTACTAGAACTAGCCCCTAAGGCATCATTGTCCCTCTTCAGCCTCAGACCGTAGTCCTCCTCTGCTATCTGTACGTCCATCAGGATCTGCTCGAAGGTCGCCTCGCGATGCCCAGAAGTGCGAGAGCGTACTGCGTAAATCAGGGCCCTCATGAACTTGCGGGCCTTGTCTCCCTCATCCTGAATCATGTCTGGAGCGAATCGACTCAGACGAAAGAACTCTGCCGCATACTCGTCCACAGACGAGTTCCCTTACACCAGTCCTGCAAACTGGTTCTCCAGTACGCTAAGAGCTACATCCAGATAGAACTTCTCCTTGAATAGCCTTTGGAAGTTCTCCCATGTCAATCCTCTAACTGACGCACGAGGATCTGTACGATACCATGTCAAAGCGATATCAAAGAACTGGCTAGCCGCGGCTGACACCCACAGCCTCTTCGGAAGCTCTCATAGATCCAAACTCTGCTCAATGTCCTTTAGCCAGTCGTTGGCATATAGAATGTCATCAGTCCCCTTGAACTCTCGGGTACCATCTTCTTAAAATCTAACACTGATCCAGGCCTCAACTGCTGCTGATACTGCTCCTGGACCTGAGCTTCCTGAACCGGAGCTGTAGCAACCTTCTCGACCACTGCTAGTACAAGCTGATGAGCATTCTCCATGCTCTGCCTTATAGTCTCAGACTGCCGCTGAGACACCTCTACCTGCGCTCGCTGAGTCTCCATTATCTGCTGAAGGAGCACAAACATCTGTAATGCATCTGTCGGTATCGAAAGTGGCGGCGGAAGAGTCTCTGGAATAACGATAGAAGGCCTCCTAACTGGAGGTAGAAGATCTCCTGATACTGCTGCTGCTACTCCCACATGGATTGCAGAAGCAATAGGGGCAGCAAAGACAACCATCTGGACCTTCCCCTCCTCCGGAACAGTAGGCCACGATAGACCGGACCACTCCGGGGTAGTACTAGATCCAGCTGCCTGAGCTCGAGTCACTGTCATCCTGGAGACAGATCAAACAAGAAAATCAATACTGAGAAAGAAGCGATATAATCAAAGGAGGACGGTTTATTTCAAAGGAAACAATCTTCAACAAGAATTTAGATGGCAGGAATTCAGTTAAGAGTTTTTCCTAGATGTGATTGAGAACCTCAAAATATATCCTAATCCTACTGCAGGCTGTAGTGATACTCTAGTTCGAATACCACTACATAAACTCGACCTGCATGGGCCACTACTAAAAATGTGTCACAACCAACACCCTGAGGAAGGGTACGAGAACGTGGGTACGTCCAGCCTACGCCGCAGTGTCGGCGGTAGAACGCTGTATAGGTTATCTATAACATCTAACATCTAACAACAAGATATATAAACCTGTCATCTCCGTACGGAGGTATAATATAACATCTCAACTCTATATCTCAATCACAAGTCTAGGGAAGATAAAGTACGATATGGAATCAGATAAAAGGAAGAAACTGAATATAAATAGAGTTATTACACCACACAAAATAGATGTTCAACACAAATAAATACAAGTCCTGAATATAACTAAGTCTTAACTAACAATCGAAACAATTCGATACAAACTGAAAGCTATAAATACTAGACTAAACTAAGCACCCTCTATTGAGCTAGATGCTCCTCCGACTCCTGAATGTCACCCTCATATGCCCCATAGAAGTAGGACAGTCACCATCATCATGTAATATTTTCAACAGGTACAGTCAGAACAGGAGCGAGCACAATATATTTCATGCAGTTCATATCATGTTGGAAAATATAAAACATATTAAAAAAGTAAGATACATGGACTGTAAAAAAAATGAAACGAGAGAGATTTGATAACTGGAAATATCTATATACATGATAAGTAAGAACTGTAAGTAACCTGTGATTTAGACCATGAGATGGTTATATAAACGGTTTAGGACAACGCAAGGGTAACTCCATCATACGTGAGGGTATAATGGACATATACATAATTTTCACAAGATTTCACAAGATGGGATTTTGATCACTAACCATTTCCTACTCACCCTCCCCAATCAATATACAAAGATCCAGTCAAGTTACGTTACCTTGTACAAGAGATTTTTTTATGTTTGTTCACGTGATCATGAGAGTACAAGATTACACAAGAGTATACATGAATAGCGGTGTACATGAAATACAAGTTGTTCGTAAAAGCACGTGACAACTGTATCTGATGCACCACAAGGGAGATAATATCGCATGACAAGATTCATAGGGTACCAATCCGTGATAATAACGTGACAGCATCATGTAAAGTAATCTAGAGCAAGAATACAAATCCTAGCAAGTATGAAACGGTCAGAGAATGTACCCGCCTGCCAATGACTGATATGAATAGATGTCCGAACTGGTGTCACAGACTCCTATTTAGAGTAAAACAGGTTATAAAATACTCAAATTATAATAATGGAAATAATAATGGAAGTCTGCAATGCAAATTACATGATTCTAAGTAAAACAAGGTCAAAGTTGACTATTGGTCAACTGTCTAGGTCAAACTAGGTCACACTTGGTCTACTCCAGTCTAACTAGGTCAAAGTCAACTCTTGGTCAACTTTGGTCAACTCTACTAGTCAAACTAGGTCAACTAGGTCAAGTCCTGCCTCATTCAAGTCTTACTAAGCCTAACCAAGCCTAGGCTAGTGTAGCACCTAGTTTCCCAAATGAGGGTAATTTTGAAATTTCATATTTATAATTATTTTAATAATGATATTTAATTCATGATATAATTTTTGGTGATTTTAAATCATTTTAAAATTATTTAAATCAATGACTTGTGGTTTTGACGTTTTGCTAGTGAAATCCTAGAGATTGTTTGACCTAGAGCCTAACCATGTGATTATAATATTTTAATGTTATTTTTGGCCTAAGGATATTTTTTCATTTGATCTCTTTAAATTATTTTGATATTATTTTGTTATTTATGATATTGTTTTGGGGTTATTTGAGTCGGGTTCGAATTTCAACTCAATCCGACTTGAAACGGGGACCCGGGGGTAGTTTGACTCTAGTGGGACCCACACACTAGTTAGGCATAGCCCACATGATATTAATTTTAGTCCACATGATAGAAATATTTTAGTTAGAGGTTAGACTAATTACTATGGATAAGGTTAGTGTGATTAGAGACTTTAGAATGACTAATTTAGCCCCAACCAATTAGCGCTTTCCTAATACTCATAGAATAGGTTAGTAGAGGCTTTTGGACTTTTTCTAATAGGACAAAACTACCTTTATGGCCAGCCACAATAAGGATAGGGTTGGCCTCCCATTTGTCATTATCCATCTATTTTTCTCTCTCTTGTTCTTTCCCAAATTCCTAGAGAGCAATCCCTAGCAATTTCTCCACCAAATCCTTCCATTTCACCACCAAATCTTCTTTTTTCCCTCTCCATTCTAGCCAAGGAGGAAGCTACCCAAGTTTGGGAGGATTCGGAGCTCGTTCGTGTCCTTTTGGAATCTCTACGTGTCGGTGTCGCTCCGGGAAGGTTTTTCTCCGATTCGATCTACCGGGAGGTATAAATCTCTTCTCCTTTTCATTTTCTCATACATATAGGTCTATTTTGAACCCATAGGAATGACCCCCAAGGTTGTATCTCCATTTGTATCCATTTTGTGTCCATTTGGAGGTCATAGGAGTGTCCTTTGTGTTGTGGATGTGTTCATGTTACATATATAGATTTATATATATATATATTGTAATGAAAGTGTATCTATATTTATATATGTAATAAATGGTTCATGATGATTATATAATCAAGTTTGTGAGTGTGGTTCCTCATATTATTATTGCTATTATTGTTGTGAATAATTAGGATATATATTGTGTATTCTTTTGGCTCAAACTACCTAAATCCGTCATGATTTTTATCCACGTTTTTAATTTCAGCCCTAACTTAGAAATGTCATAACTTCTAGCTCAAAGCTCGGTTTAATCTTCCGTTTTTTTTAAAAGAAGCGTATTGAAGTTAGCTTTCCAAAAACATATAATTAATAGGCCTAATTCTTTCTGTAACTTTCTGGAGAATTATTTGAGTGTCAGCTGTACGAAAGACAAACGCGTTCTCGGTGTTTTTGCGATTTCGGGAGTTTCCGGAAACGAAAATGCGATCCGTTTGAAGTTTCGAAAAGCTAACACATAGATCTATAATATACTTTAATCCTAAATTTTAATTCATGCTACAGTATTGATTATTAGTAGGAGTTACTATTCGGCATATGCATTTTGTGCACCCTTGTGTGTAATATAATATTCTATTTGATTTTAACCCATGTTAATGTATATACATTATGTAACTAAATAGAGAATACAAGCATGAGTAAATGGTTAAATAAATGATGTACGAGGTGTAAGTATTCTATCTAATGTAAGCATGTATAAGTATGGCTTGTAATGAATATGTAGGTTCCATAGTATGTAATGTATGGTACATATAGTAGTGCAAGAGAATAAATGAATGATGAATGAATGCAAGCATGAATGTAATGTAATAATAGATGTAATGTATACAATATACAAGTTAATGAGATGTAATGTTCTATGTTAACACAAATCCTATATTACCTCATGTACCCCCTTACACTATGTTGACACTATCACACTTGACACATTGTTCACTTAAACTTTGACACTCTTTGATATGTATACACTATGTATGCCCATTTAACCCTCACTTGCCCCTTTGCCATGTTCACATACACATACATAGCCTCTTAAATAAGTATTTATGAATATAGTTAACTTAGCTATGTATGTATATTATATATATGTTAGCATATTGTGTTGTAATATATAAGTTTATATAACCATTTGAAATGCCATGATTATAGACCTAATGTTGAATACCAATATATGCATGTGTATATATGTGTAGACATATATAGCTTAAAGTAATAGATTACCTAGTGTATATCTAATGTGAATTCTTGCCTATTTGAGTATTGAATAATTGCATGCTATATAGAGTTGGGTGTATGTTGGCTTGTATAGTCTTGTATTGATGTGTGCTTGCTAGTATAGTCTTGGTTAGGCCTAGTAAGACTTACTGGGTTAGGACATGACCTAGTTTGACCTAATTTGACTAGTGCAGTTGACCAGAGTTGACCAAGGGTTGACTTTGGCCTAGTTTGACCTAGATTCATGTAGAATGCATTGTAGTACTTTATATTACCCTTCTGGACATGTTGTGACTTGTGCTGTTCTAATTAGGAGCCAGACACCTTGTAACCTGTGTTGCTTTAAATAGGACTCTGTGGCTTCAGTGGGACCCCCCCTCTACTTATCAGTTGTTCAGGTTATCGAGGCGAGTACATTCTCTGATCATTTCATATCTTGCTTAGAATTATTTCCTGCAGTAGATTACTTTACTTATATTGTCACGACGGTCACACGGATTGGTACTATATGGATCCTTTCTTGAGATGTTATCCTTAGGGAGCATCGGGTACTACGTGTTCTGTGCGTTTCACTTATATAGCGTATCACTATGCTTCTTGGTTTATTTGATTACTTGTGACATGTACCCTCATGATCACAGAGTCTCTTGAATCTTACACAGTTGGGTAACCCCCAGACTCCCCATTTATGGGACATCCATGTATCACCCTTCGGGGGCCGTGCATGGAATCATATAACATAACCTGGCTGGATCCTTGTGTATTGATTGGGGGTACGGGGGAGTAGAAGTGGACATGTGAATAATACACCAGTAGTATCTTCATTGAATCATTCCGTAGTGTCTTCATTGAATCATCCCAGGCCATTTACATGTTCATATTGTACTCTGACTCACTAGTCACTGCTAGTTCTCTATATATAGTAGATATTTCTATTACAGTTCTCTCTCTATTTTTATACTGCACTTCTTTCAGTACTTGTATCTTACTTTACTGCATGTCTATATTTTCTAACCTGCTATGAATTGTTGAGATGTATTGTGCTCGCTCCAGTCCTGACTGGACCTGTTGATAAATTTTACAGATAGCCTGGGATTGCCTGCTAGCCTAGAGGAGACACAGTAGAGGTTGTTTAGGTAGTTATTTCATTTTGTCTGGAGTTGTATTTATTTTATGGATTACTATATCTGTATTTGAGTTTTGAGATGTATTTCTGGGTTTATGTATCTTAGACACTTAGACTTCTATCTCCTGTATCTCTTTTGAATTTCATATTTTATCCATCATTATCATGCTCTACCTTAGATGTGATTGAGTCTGTATCTGCTATGTCACCCCCATTCGGGGAGTATAAACTGTTTAGTCTTATACTGTTAGATGCATTGAGACCTAGGACAGCGTTCTACCGCCGATACTGCAGCGTAGGCTGGGCGTTGTTACGTTTTCGTGCCCTAACTCTAGGGTGCGGGTCGTGACAGCTAGCATTCACACACATTCACAAGGTTTCACAAGTTACCACAAACAAGTTTTATATATATATAAACATATATA
Source organism: Iris pallida (assembly GCA_029216955.1). Classification (NCBI taxonomy): domain Eukaryota; kingdom Viridiplantae; phylum Streptophyta; class Magnoliopsida; order Asparagales; family Iridaceae; genus Iris; species Iris pallida. The sequence goes on along the minus strand of JANAVB010037231.1, from coordinate 73,114 downwards.
TACATAATATATATATGCGTATATATATAGGCATCCATATGTTTAGGCATTCATCTATTAGGCATTGATATACATAGGAATTGCGGGATAGAAGAAGAATGAGAATGCGTGTGTACATGGATGTCTAGATAGGCTAAGATATATATAAATATATATACATGCATTCATTATTACATTTACATTTTCATAACTTACATGTATTCATCTTGCATATATCAACATACATATATATTTGAGAGATAGAGAGGGGGTTTTATGTAAGGGTTTAAATAGATTATAAACCTAAGTGTACATAAAAGTGTGTGAGTGTGTGTACATGTGTACAAGGGTTCAATGTGATAAAGGTTAATGAAGGGTTAAGTGGTATGTGTGTGTGGTGTATAGATATCAGTTTCATAGTTTTTTTTATAAAAAACAGTAAAGTATCTCTGTTTCCAGTTCATATGCATTATATATTAACTATATACATTTACATTATCTATACATACATATGGATATCTGAAACTAATTGATATATAGACATTACATACAAGATCAAGACATGATAACATACTTAATATATATAACATCAACATTCAAAACCATGTAAACCCATTTCAAGTTCAAAATCAGTTTTGAACCAACAGTTCTCAGTTTTATTCGAAAATAATGTAAACATTCAATCCCCTTTTCATTTTCGAACCCAACCCAAAACCCAAACTGAAATCAAAACAGAAATTTACTTATATATACATACAGACATATATATATATATATATATATATATATATATATATATATATATATTATATAGACGTATATACATTACCTAGGACATAGACCAACCTAAAGTACTGACACAGACACACATTTACATTACACTACAAATATACATAAATATACACAGATACATATAAATATACATGCATATATATATAAATACTTGGGAAATATTATGCCTACGCACGTGTCGATACCCCGAGAATGATTCGTGTCGTAATCGTGTCCAAAAACCGTATCCAGAGGTGTCAGAACAAATGTGTCAAGACTGTGCAGTGTACAGCCTCGTGCACAGGTGTCGACCCAAGTATGACATGGCTTAAACATCCATGTGTCACATGCACATGTCATTGCTAGGGTAGGTCTATGCGAACATGTTCATATACCTGAGTCATGGCCAAGTGGTGTCGCGTCCGAGATACAAGGACGTATCAGAGCTGATTTTCCCTCGTGCACAGTATGTACAATTTCAGTACATGATCGATTATTTCGTGCACACTGAACGAGGACCCATGAAACTTTATGGACATGATGTTAGTGGGTGCCCCCACGTGTCCATAAAGTTTCATGGCACATGGTGCCGTGTCGTGTCCGCTGGGACACTCAAACAGCAGGGGAGCTGCACGAGCCCTGTGCGGTGTCTCGTACATGAGGTGCGTGTCCAATATGGATACGAAAAGTGAAAAAAAAATCAACTCAGTCGACTTGATATACAATATAGACCTAATTAGCTACAAACCTTTGTAATTAGTTTTGAAAATTACCAAAATAATTTTCTATGTGGCATTTCATCAAACACTAAATTAAAAACACCGATACGTGTCCGATATGGACACGAAATGGACACGATTTCTTACCAAACTTGGGCTACACCTAGGAAAACCCTAAATGGATGCATCTATGAAAATAAATTGAAATTTAAAGGTGTTTGATAGGTTTTACCTATTGAGGGTGAAACCTCAATGAATAGGCGTTGAAATGAGAGCTCTTCTCCCACTTGCAATGATCCCGAGCCCTAGAATCCTTGCTAGCTACCCTCCAATGGCTTTCTCTACACTAGGGGAGTGTGTTGCAATTGATTTGGTCCAATTTGGAGTTGATTTGAAGAAAGGGACTAAAATTGGGGAAAAAACACTAAACTAGGGTTTATAGGTTTAATGAAAGAGGCAAGGGGATGTGAACATGTGTTTTTATAGGGGTGGGGGTCCTTTGATGGCAGCCTAGGGTTCATTCAAGGGTTAGGGTTAAGTTCATAGGGTTTAAAGGCCTCTAGCTAGTGTAATTTAAGCCTCAAGCTAAAGGCACAAATGATAATATATAACCTTTAACAAATATCCCCTTTCTAATTAATATCTAGATATTTCTAACCTTGTCATGTAATGGAAGCTTCCAATCTAATATCTAGGCTATGACTAACATGTAGATTAGGTTAACTTCTGGGTTAGTCTCTAACAACTCAATTAACACAAAATTAATTAATAAAATTCATTTTCATTAATAAGTCAAAAATGACCAAAATATCCTTAGGCTAAAAAGTCACAATTAGTCATCCTAATCACATGGTTAGGTCCCCATGGTTATGGTTAGTCTCTAGGTCATGCAGTCTCTAGGGTTGCACTAGCAAAACATCAAAATCACAAGTCATAATTTTTAATAGTTTTAAATTGACTAAAAATTACCATAAATCATATCATGATTTAAATAACATTAATAAATAATTAAAAAATACAAAAGTTTAAAATTACCCTTATTTTAGAAACTGGGTGCTATAGAGGAGAGAGCGAACTCAAAGCAAAATTACCCGAAGCCTTCGTCGACACGTCACCCAAAGCTCTTGCCGAGACGCCACTCAATGTCGATGTGGTGCACTTTGATGTGAGCGACCTGCTTCATTCTTGACGGTCATGAATGCATGTGACTTATCTTCTGTCTTCCCCTTAGAGCATATGAATGGACAATTTCATTTTGGGGCGTTCATTATTGTGCTACGTGTACGACTTCTGTCGTGTGCCTTAGCGCATGTATACTATAAAAGAGACACGCAAATGTGTTCAACTGTACGCTATACGTATAGACTTTTTTTGTGTACCATAACACATGCACACCAAGATGTGTTGTTGCATGCATTTGTACCCATGGGCTTCCGTGCGCTGATGCATTTATCAAATAAGTTGTGCGTATGGTGCTTTATTGTGCGTCGTATCACAAGCGCTTGAAAAAAGGATGCACTGATACATTCATTAACGCACTGCTTGTGAAGGCACTGGCTATGAGTGCAGGATGATTTTCAGTTTGTGCCTTTCTTCAAATCTTTTCTAAGGCTGATCCTTTTTGCTTGTCTTTGTGTAGGTTTTATCTCAACTCACGCCGATGTAGATGTAGCACGGAAGGATATAATAAATCAGTCAATTTGAAGAGACGACTGCTTTGATGTGGGATTTTGTGTCACTACCACTTTTCTAGAATAAGTGTATTTTGGTAATTGTAATTTTTTTGATTATTTTTAATATTATTTAAATTGGTGTATTATAATTTTATCATTTGCTAGTGAATCCTTAGAATAACTTACCTAGAGACTAACCATGACCATGGAGACGTAGCTAATGAATTTAGATTAATAATTAGACTCTAATCGAGCTAGGAATCACTGAGAATGTAATTAAAGAATAGATTTAATGTGCTAGTTTGGGCCTTTAGCAAATGAGCTAGATTTTACAACATAGAAAGGCTTTTCGGCCATTGCAACTTGAAAAAACCCTAGCCCATCATAGGTGGCCAGCCATAGCAGCCATCAACAGCCCCTCACCCCTATATAGATCAACATTAGCCCCTTTTCTTCCCTCTTATAAGAAACTCTAACCCTAATTTGTGTTCTTCCCCAAATTTATCCCTTTCCTCAAATCAACTCCAAATTTATCCAAACCAATTACATTCTCTTCATCTTGAGGAGGGGACGTCCCTATTGGCTAGCTAGAAAGGATTTGGAGCAATTTGATTGTTGGATTTGGTTGGAGAACTTTTCAAGAGGATTTTTATTGGGATTCTAACTCCCAATTGGTAAGAGCCTTTAGATTTCAATTTTATTGTTATAGATGCATTCATTTAGGGTCCCCCAGCCCTAGGAATGATTTGGGTTTAATTTGTATCCATTTGAGGTACATATCATGGGCGTATCACTCTGTATCGAATACGTATCTCAAGTGTACGACGAAATGCCACATAGGAAGGTTTTGTCACCAACTTCTAAATAAATTATATATTTAGGTAGCCTATTATATAAAGATTACAATGGTGTGTGACTGAGTTATTTTTGGTGTTGTCACTACCATGTTTTAGTTTGAGGGTATTTTGGTTATTTTAGATTTTTGTGAATTATTTTATTATTTAATGCATTGGTGTTGTGATTTTTTACTTTTGCTAGTTGTGCCTTTAGAGACTAGCCTAAAGTTTGACTTTGACTTTGGTGACTTAGTTAGCATGGTGTGGGACCCTAATATAACTTAAGTTGGTCTTAGTTGACTTGAGTGTGGCCAGGGTTCATGAGAGGATTAGGAGAGTTTTTGTATTTGGACTTATGGCTAAGGAGTTGAGCTAGCTAGCTTATGATCTTGGCCTAAAGCCCATTCACATGAAACCCTAACCCTAATCCCCTACATGGCCGGCCACCACAACCCAATTATAACCTAATTTTAGCCTATATAATATCTCTTCATAACCACTTGCCTCTTTTAGAAATTAGGGTTCCCGGGAACCCTAATTTCTTTCCCCTTTCATCATTCCTCCACCAAATTAATCCTAATCTTTTGCATTTGATTTCAAATCTGGAGTAAAAGTTGAAGGAGGCTGGATTGCAAGGAGGAAAGCTCATTGGGACATTGCTTGAGGAAGGAGACTTCACTATCTGGGGCTTTTTTTTTGAAGATTGGCTCTCTATAGGTAATCCCTTCAAATCACCACAAAATCCTAATTTCTTTCCATAGATGCATCCATCTAGGTGTCCCCTAGCTGTAGGAAACGTTTGGTGAGAATTTGTGTTGATTTGGTGTCTGTATCGGACACGTATCAGTGTAGGCTTATAGGTGTTTGATGAAATGCCTCAATGGCAATTTTATTGTTATTTTTGAAATCTTTTTGAACAAATTTGTACAACTACATGTGTTTTTGGATTTTGTGTACGATTGAGTTGATCATCGGCTTTGTGTCGTGTCGAATGAGGGGCTGGACACGTCGTACAGACCATGCGAGCAGTGCCCTGCTACCCGACACTGATGTTGGTCATGACACGCCACGTGGTGGCCTGACACTTGGCTGGTAGGTTGGGGCAGTGACTGACAGGTCACCCCCAAGCCACGCATGTCTACGTGTCGTATCGGACACATTCTCATGCACGCACGCATTTTGTACTGACACTGTTCAGTCGATTTCCTTCGACTGATACGTGTGTCGTATCACACACAGACACGTTTTGGACCCAAATCAGGGTATCGACCCTCTAGCCCTATCTTTGGCAAACATGTAGATACGAGCATGAGGTATCACATATCATGTGTCGTGTGCACGAACCCGTGTCCTTGCCGCACGACGCTGTACTGTACAGTTGCACCTATACATGGTTAAATTGTTTTGGACACTTCGTATCCATTTGTGTGGATATAAAACCCCCTCTGACACACGAACATATATGCCTAGCATCTGTGCGCACATTGGTTTGAGTTTTATTTGGTCTTCATTTGGATTTGGGTTCTTGGTGTTGATTGCACCTGAGAATCGGTTTCATTTACTGATAACTGAGTTTGTGATTCGAAATTTATGATTCAATGTTATGTTCAGATGTGTTATCATAGCTGGGTACATAATGATTCATGTTTAGGTTTGTATTTTAGGTTTTCATTTTGAATTTGGGTTTTATTTCGAAAAGAACTGTGGATTTACTGATACTTGGAAAACTGAATGGGAATAATGACTTTGGGGTTTGCATTTGTAAATACTTACTGATTTCTTAATGTGCTAACTGAGATCCTATCAAAAACCGAGTTTAATTGAATGTGTATAAACTGAGATGGGTTTTCTAAATGTTAACTGAGTTGTATAGGACTGACTGAGTACACATGTAAACCTGAGAATTATCCACTGCTAGCCTATGTTGTAAACCTGATTTCATACTACTCGTGTATGCAAATAACTACTCACACACACTTCCTATTACTCTATAACCTGTTCACAAACACTCATACACACACACTCTCTAACTTGTAAAACACACACATACACCCCTTGATACCATGTATCCTTAACCCCTTATATGTAACCCCAATACACACACACACATATGTCTCACTGATACACTCATAACCTGTACACACATACACTATGAAATTGTACACACACACCATGAAACTATACACACACACATACACTACACAGGTATGCCTATACACACACACCCTCTAACTTGCAGTCTACACACACACACCCCATATCACTATCCACTATAATATGTGACACACACTCACCCCTATTTATATATATACCATGTTTGTGCCTTCCTTGTGTATTAGGCACTAGCCTATATGAATGCCTATATATATATTGTATAGGTATAAATATACATAGTTATATTTGTGTGTGATAACTTGTTTTCCCCTTTGATTGTGGTTGAGTGCTAGCCTAGGCTTGGTTAGGCATAGTGAGACTTGATTGGAGTAGGATTGGCCTAGTTCACCTAGTTTGACTAGTGAAGTTGACTAGAGTTGACCAAGAGTTGACTTTACTCTAGAATGACCTAGAATTCATATAGAATGTATTATAAAGTTTAATATTACCATTTTGGACATATTGTGACCTGTGTTGCTCTAAATAGGACTCATCTACTCTGTCTAGACATATATACTCATCAGGATATCAGGCGAGTACATTCTCTGACCGTTTCATATTTGATAGGATTTATATTTATGCTCTAGATAACTTTATTTGATGCTATCACGTTGTTAACACGGATTGGTACTATATGGATCCCTTCATGAGATGTTATCCCCCTCGGGAGCATCGAGATACGTCATGTCATGTGCTTTTCACGTACATCATGTATTCATGTGCTTTCACCTTTCATGTGCACTCTTGTGATTCATGTACTCTCATGTTCACAGAGCCCCTCATGTATACTTCATTTGCACCCATTTATGGACCCCATATGAAATCTTGTACAATAACATAACTTGTCTGGATCCTTATGTATTGATTGGGGTAAGGGGGAGTATAAATGGCCATGTGAACAATTCAAAAGTAGTGTAATCATTTACAAACTTTTAGTATAATCATGTGCAAATTTAAGCCATTCACATGTCTATCTTGTACTCTACTTCACTGTAATGCCCCAGACCCAAAATACGTAGGACTAGGAACGTAGACATGCCAGCCGTATAATAAATATACGTAAGCTGTAAAATACAGTAAACCATAGCTAACTAATCTCATCCACAAAAATAAAATCAAGCTTTCATAGAAATAAGTAAGAATTTGTCCGTTTACATGTGGTTGGGCGGAGACAAATACACTACCAACTAATAAAAAGAAAAGAGATACATGACATAAGAATGAATTGGCGAAAGTAGCAAGAAAGGTCCAAGGCACATCTTCTTCGAAGGAATGGAGAAGACCACGACTCCGGCTAGAATACCTGCAAAAGACATAGATACACACCTGGAGAGATCAGCAGGTCCTCAGAGGGACGTAACAAGATACAGGAAGAACATACTAATATGAACTGTCAGAATAATAAAATAATATACAAAAGACTATCCTAGACACAAATATAAAAAGGGAATTCTAACCGTCTAATGTACAATTTATAGGACAACTTTCATGCGCATGGGTAGGATTTAGGCTACATGTACGTAACTGGAATCCAGTCATCCGTATCCGGCCGTAACGTCCAAAACGTCAGAGGATATCTGCAACTATATCACGCCATAGTTTCTTTCGAAAACTATGGTTTACCTGTTTGGCTTTCCATACGCACTAGCGACTGTCGTCCCCCAATATTTCCCATATTGACCAAGTTATGTCCATGACCCGTCCAATTTTGTAACTACTCGAGTCTCTATACCTTAATTGTAGCAGTTAAGATCTATCCATCGCACGACAATAGAGATGGCCAGTCCATAAGTCGTACCCCTAGCAAATTGTCTCAAACTGTATAGTGTGTGTGTTATGGCCAAGGGAGATATAAGGATATCCCCCAACAAGAAGGTAGTCCGCTAAAACTAAGTCATACACAAAATAAAAGTAAAATGACTAATAGAGTCGCTTGCACCCAAGTGTAGCTTGGACGCGCAGTTTATAACAATAAAAATAACAAATATGAAATAAAGAAATAAATGCTGAAAATAAATAATATAACAGTTAATTAGCAAGGTATACTTGCATGATGTGACGCCCGATGAGGTGCAATGATCATGCTGGCACGATGTTTGACTTTGATGTTACAACCACGCAAGACGGCCTCCGATGATGATACGGACGGTTCCATTGGGTCCAAGATGGTCATTTTTATTAGGGTCGATAGGGGAAGGTACGATATTGGTAAGGAATAAGAATAATGGGCTAAATCATGAGATGGAGAAAAATCGTAGGAAGTGAAATAATATATATAATTTTAGAAAATATTTTATAATATTTGAAATATAAATTATTAGTCAAAATATGCTTTCAAACAAATGCCCGAAAAATTGAAAGCCATTTAAAGCAAAACTGTAAGTTTTGTCAACATAATATTCTACGCTGAAACCCATATCTTATAAATCAAAATATTTTAAGCGAAACAAAAAAACTATTAGAAAATTTATTTAAGGCTAAGAACATATTCTGTAAAAAAAAAATCTATACTTTTATTGACTATTCAAAAATTGAGAAATATTTATAACTATTAAAAACTATAATTTTTACTAATCAAGCCATTTTTTTTATAAAAAGTACAAAAATAATTTAGGTCTAAGAACTCATTCACCATCTCCTAGGAATATGTAACCATGTATTTAGGTTTTAAAACTAAACAAGATTTTATAAATATTTAAATTTGATATTGGTAACCCAATACGAAAACAGTATTAGGCTCACTATAATAATAATAATAATAATAATAATAATAATAATAATAATAATAATATCAAATTATATATTTTTATATACATGATAGAATGCCAAGATAGAAGTATGAATTAATCTTCTAATACCATATTATAAAAACAAATAAAAGCAAAGTCAAAATACTGGTCATAATATTTATAATATTCATTTATAAAGGAACCTAAGAAAATAGCAGAACCCAAAACAACATATTGTAATAATTTTAACATCATCAATTGTTGAGTATGTGCTATCCTCTCTCTTCATAAGAGAGAAAAAGCTGAATAAGTACTCTGAAACAACAAAAAAAAGAAGAAGAAGAAGGTGAGTAAACAGGGAGGAGTGGCGGAGGAACGAAGGGAGAGAGTGAGGAAGGGTAGGAAAGGAAGAGGCGAGGAGGAGTGGAGAGGGGAGGTCGGGAAAGGGCTCCGCCGGTGTGATATTGGTGGAGGCGGCGTGCACGCGCGCTGTAGGGGGCGGTCTACCTCGCGCGTCGGGGCTACGCCCATGCAGGGGGGGAACGGCCTCGTCGTACGGTGGAGGAAGGAGTGGGCGTGGACTCGGCAAGGGGAGTGGCGATTGAGAGATTGGTGCGGATCTCCCTCAGTTTTCTCGGCCGGGGAGTGGCATACGCGTGGCTGCGAGGCGCTGAACGCCGACGACGATGCAGCGGGGGAGGGGATCTCGAGGCGGGTACGGAGATCTAGGGGCATCACTTCGGCTGGGCTACGGTACGACGGCACGGGAGGTGAGTAGGGTGGTAGTTTTTTTTCTTGTTTTCTGGTGGTGGTAGGTTGGGCGTACTCGACGGTTGCCGCGATGGCTACGACGGTGACGGTGATGATGATGGTGTTGGTCAGAATGACCGGCTATGCGGGGTCAACCTCGAAGACGGGTGGAGCTGGGTGGTTTTCGGCTGGGTGTTGCTGGCCGAGGCGGGGATTGCGGTGGTTGTGGGTTTGTGGTGGTTGTCCTGGCAGACGGGCAGTCGACCGGGGTGGCGATAATGGCTGTACTGGGTGGCTCAACAAAATCATGGTCGGTGATGTTGACGAAGATGATGGTGGTGGTAGCGGCCTGTAAGGGAACGACATGAAGGAGGCGGGAGATGGTGGATGGTGTTGCGGCGATGAGTCTCTCCCTGGCCGGGGACAGGGCAGCCGTGGTGTTGGCGGCCATTGAAACTGGGGATTAGGATCAGGATTAGGGATTATGTGTCGGGGATGGTCGTCGTGTGAGGAAAATGTGTCCTGCGAGACACAGGCTGTGGGTCGAGGCCGTGTCCGGTATGTGGACAAGAGAAAGAATTTGTAGATGTAAAAAGAAAAATAGTGGAAGGGAAAGAGGATGGGCACGGACACGATGCACGCACACTTTTTGATGGAGGATATTTGTGGAGTAGAGTCGTAGAAAAATTTGTGGAAAAAAGTAATGGAAATTCTCCACTATATATTGGGGTAGAAACTACTAGCTGGATAAGGTGTAAAAATGATTTAAATCCCAATAGATAATTTACTATTTATTTTAAATTGCTTTAAACCGAAATAATCAAATCAAAATCATCATCTAATTAAATCTAGATAAATTCCACCTTTTAGTTTAAAATCAAATAAAATATTTAAAATTTTAAATTACTTTAATAATTAAAGATTTAATGAAACAACTTTCAAAATGTATTTTATATATACGATAAATAACTAAAATATTTATTTCAAAAATAGCAATAAATATAACTATTTGAAATGTCTTTTTGCAAATTATAAAAATGGTCATAATTAGTTTTCAAAAATTAATATACATGAATTAAATTACATGCGATAGTACATTTTTAATAAAAAAATATCATTTCAATAAAAGCCTTTTTATATAAAATAATTTTATATACGTAATATATACTCTAAATGTATTTAAATAAAACTATTTATTTTTATATGTACAGAAACCTATAAAAAATTTTATAAAAAAATTATCTGGCATTTCTGTATTCGTATGCTACGTACAATGTCAAAAGAAAACCAATGTGACTGTAATATTTACAAAAAAAATATTAGTAAAAATTTAGGGGTTTTACATCCTACCCAACTTATAAGAATTTCGTCCTTGAAATTAAGAATAAGTAGGGGGTGTGGAGGTACAAGGGTATATTGGTAACGATAATACAACAAGTCCTTGGGTGAGGCAATAAACAATGCTTAACATAAACAAGCATTTAGTAGTTCGTAGTTTTTGAGAAATACGAAAATAGTCATGGATTTGGAGGGTTGCTAGTTAAGGTAATAAAATCATGATAACACGAATTGAGTATATCAAGAGAATTAATTTTGAAGTTTTTAGGAGAGGTAGTTCCTTGGAAGCAAATTGCATGGAGGACGTCTAGGTTGAGGGCATGAAAATAGGAGAACGATTGGAATTATTCAAATGATTTATGAGGTCACGATAGTAGGTTTAGGATCGAGGAAAAGACGAGTAGTTTAAGACAAGGATTTAGTCACATTGAGTAGTAAGGGCCTTAAGTGATAGGTCAGCTAGAGGAAAATTTTAGTACAAGCGCTCTCGTCCTTCTAAAATTGGTGAAGGGCGAAAGCAATATAGATTTTGAAGAAGATACATCGAATATGATTACGTGGTTCAAGGCGACTGAATAATTCAAAATAAATTGCCAAAGCAGTCGCGGATGAGGCTCTAGAGGCAAGTTTAATTATGTCTCCATCCACGTAGAACAATAGTTAGAAGCGAACCAAAGTGCACTTGGTTGATCAGATGGATAAGCTTGCAAAACTAGATTATAGTAGCAACATTAGTCAAGATGGTAAAAACATAGGCACGTGAGATTAAGATTGAAAGAAAGTAGAGTTTGGTCAAAGTCCTTAAAAATATATGTCATGTTCTATGTTGATACCTATACAGTCGTCCTACCGTCTACTTGTCTAAGACTTGGTTAAGGTTATAAGGAAGGTTAGGTCGTAAGGCATTCTACCGAACTTACAAGAGTTAAACTAGTAGGGTGATGGGACAATGGGTCATGTCCATCTAGTATGGATTACCTTATTAATCTCTATCAAGTACGAAAGAAGGGCACGAATCATGATAGAAGGGATCAAGCAAGATGCAACTCAAGGAGTCAAGCGAGAAGGCGGTCAAGTATGTGGATGAGATCCTAGACTCTAATCCTATACGCAGGCTTTCTTGGTACGGTAAAGTAACCAAACAATTTATCTTGACCTGCATGGGCCACCACAAAAATATGTAACGCCCCAGTTCCAAAGTACGTAGGACTAGGAACGTAGACATACCAGCCGTATAATAAATATACGTAAGCTGTAAAATGCAGTAAACCACAGCTAACTAATCTCATCCACAAAAATAAAATCAAGCTTTCATAGAAATAAGTAAGAATTTGTCCGTTTACATGTAGTTGGGTGGAGACAAATTCACTACCAACTAATAAAAAGAAAAGAGATACATGACATAAGAATGAATTGGCAAAAGTAGCAAGAAAGGTCCAAGGCATGTCTTCTTCGATAAAATGGAGAAAGACCACGACCCCGGCTCGAATACCTGCGAAAGACATAGACACACACCTGGAGAGATCACCAGGTCCTTAGAGGGACGTAACAAGATACATGAAGAACATGCTAATATGAACTGTCAGAATAATAAAATAATATACAAAAGACTATCCTAGACATAAATATGCAAAGAAGATTTTAACCGTCTAATGTGTAATTTAGAGGACAACTTTCATGCGCATGGGTGGGATTTAGGCTACATGTACGTAACTGGCATCCAGTCATCCGTATTCTGCCGTAACGTCCAAAACGTCAGAGGGTATCTGCAACTATATCACGCCATAGTTCCTTTCGAAAACTATGGTTTACCTGTTTGGCTTCCCATACGTACTAGCGACTGTCCTCCCCTAATATTTTCCACTGACTAAGTCATATCCATGACCCGTCCAGTTTTGTAACTACTCGAGTCTCTATACCTTAATCGTAGCAGATACGATCTATCCGTCGTACGACAATATAAATGGCCAGTCCATAAGTCGTGCCTCTGGCAAACTGTCTCAAACCGTGTAGTGTGTGTGTCATGGCCAAGGGAGATATAAGAATATCCCCCAACAAGAAGGTAGTCCGCTAAAACTTAGCCATGCATAAAATGAAAGTAAAACGACTAATAGAGTCGCTTGCACCCTAGTATGGCTTGGACGTGCAGTTTATAACAATAAAAATAACAAATATGAAACAATAAAATAAATACTAAAAATAAATAATATGACAGTTAATTAGCAAGGTATACTTGCCTGATGTGACGTCCGGTGTGGTACAATGATCATGTTGGCACGATGTTTGACTTTGATGTTACAACCACGCAAGACGGCATCTGATGATGATACGGACGGTTCCATTGGGTCTAAGATGGTCATATTAGTTAGGGTCGATAGGGGAAGGTACGGTATTGGCAAGGAATAGGAATAATGGGCTAAATCATTAGATGGAGAAAAATCAAAGGAAGTCGAATAATATATAAAATTTTAGAAAATATTTTATAATATTTGAAATATAAATTATTAGTCAAAATATGCTTTCAAACAAATACTGAAAATTCGAAAGTCATTTAAGGGAAAACTGTAAGTTTTGTCAACATAATATTCTATGCTGAAACCCATATCTTATAAATCAAAAATATTTTAATCGAAACAAAATACCATTAGAAAATTTATTTAAGGCTAAGAACATATTATGTAAAAAAAATCTATACTTTTATTGACTATTCAAAAATTAAAAAATATTTATAACTATTTAAAACTATAATTTTTACTAATCAAGCCATTATTTTTTATAAAAAGTACAAAAATAATTTAGGTCGAAGAACTCATTCACCATCTCCTAGGAATATGTAACCATGTATTTAGGTTTTAAAACTAAACTAGATTTTGTAAATATTTAAATTTGATATTGGTAACCCAATACGAAAATAGTATTAGGCTCACTATAATAATAATAATAATAATAATAATAATAATAATAATAATAATATCAAATTATATATTTTTATATATATGATAGAATGCCAAGATAGAAGAATGGATTAATCTTCTAATACTATATTATAAAAACAAATAAAATCAAAGTCAAAATACTGGTCATAATATTTATAATAGTCATTTATAAAAGAACCTAAGAAACCAGCAGAACCCAAAATAACATATTGTAATAATTTTAACATCATCAATTGTTGAGTATGTGATGTCCTTTCTGTTCACAAAAGAGAAAAAGCTAAATAAGTACTCTGAAACAAGAAAAAAAGAAAAAAGAAGAAGAAGAAGGTGAGTAAACAGAGAGGAGTGGCGAAGGAACGAAGGGAGAGAGTGAGGAAGGGGAGGAGCGGAAGAGGCAAGGAGGAGTGGAGAGGAGAGGTCAGGAAAGGGCTCCGCCGGCGTGATGTTGGTGGAGGCGGCACGTATGCGCGCTGTAGGGGGTGGTCTACCTCGCGCGTAGGGGCTACGCCCGTGCAGAGGGGGAACGGCCTCGTCGCGCGACGGAGGAAGGGGTGGACGTGGACTCGACGAGGGGAGCGATGACCGAGGGATTGGTGCAGATCTCCCCCGATTTTTTCGGCCGGGGAGTCGTACGCACACGGCGGCGTGGCGCTAAACGCCGGCGCCGGTGCGACAGAGGCGGGGATCTCGAGGCGGGTACGGAGATCTAGGGGCGTCACTTCGGCTGGGCCACGGAACGGTGGCACGGGAGGTGAGTAGGATGTTGGTTTTGTTTCTTGTTTTCTGGTGGTGGTGGGTTGGGCGTGCCGCGGCGGTTGTCGTGGTGGCTACGGCGGTGACGGTGATGATGATGGTGTTGGTCGGAATAATCGCCTATGCGGGGTCAACCTCGGAGACGGGTGGAGCTGGGTAGTTCTCGGATGGGTGTTGCTGGCCGAGGCGGGGATAGCGATGGTTGTGGGTTTGTGGTGGTTGTCGTAGCAGACGGGCAGTCGACCGGGGTGGCAATAATGGTTGTGCTGAGTGGCCGACAAAATCATAGTGGGTGATGTTGATGAAGATGATGGTGGCGGTGGCGGCCTGTGAGGGAACGACAGGAAGGAGGTGGGAGATGGTGGATGGTGTTGCGGCGGTGAGGCTCTTCCTGGCCGGGGACAGGGCAGCCGTGGTGTTGGCGGCCATTAAACAGGGACTAGGGATTAGGATCAGGATTAGGGGTTATGTGTCGGGGATGGTCGGCGTGTAAGGAAAATGTGTTCTACGAGACACAGGCTATGGGTCGTCGTATCCGGTATGTGGACACGAAAAAGAATTTGTAGATGTACAAAGGAAAATAGTGGAAGGGAAAAAGGATGGGCACGGACACGATGCAAGCACACTTTTGGATGGAGGATATTTGTGGAGTGAAGTCATAGAGAAATTTGTGGAAAAAAGTAATGGAAATGCTCTCCTATATATAGGGGTAGAAACTACTAGCCGGATAAGGTGTAAAAATGATTTAAATCCCGATAGAAAATTTACTATTTATTTTAAATTACTTTAAACCGAAATAATCAAATCAAAATCATCATTGTAATGCTCTATTCCCAAAATATTTAGGACTAAGTACGTAGACATGCCAGCTGCATACATACGAAGTATACTCCGATATATGGAAACCTCGTATGTATACATAAGCTGTAAAATGTAGTAAACCACAACTAACTAATCTTATCCACAGAATAAGGAAATAAAGATATCATATAATGAATAGTCTTGATACAATATGTTAGGTGCAGGCACATCCACTACCAACAAAATAAAAGAAGATGTACATGATATACACAAGTATCGACGAAGGTAGCAAGATAGATCCAAGACGCGTCATCTTCGAATAAATGGAGAAGATCACGACATCGGCTAGAATACCTACGAAACATCACAAAAGCACACCTGGAGAATTCACCATGTCCTTAGAGGGACGGAACAAGACACATAATATCATGCCATAAACTGAATATAGTTAGCTCAACAGAAAATTGCATATGTCTAAACAGATAAAGGTCCTTAACCATTATATGTGAAAATGTACTTTGAAGACAACGTTCCACACAAGGGCTTCCGAGACTAGAAACACGGTGCATTAGCGTTTCAACCGAGGTACTAGTGGCATCTAGAGGAAAATAAATAAATGCACGGCACACTAGTCTCTCGGGTGTGTCACTAACGGCAGCTAGAGGAAAGTAAATGCACGACACATTTGTGTTTCAACCGAGGCACTAGTGAAATCTAGAGAAAAGTAAATAAATGCACGGCACACTAGCTCTCGGCTGAGTCACTAATGGCAGCTAGAGAAAAATAAATGTGTGAAAGCCCCTGTGCCTAATAACTGTCTTCCTCCTTCCCATGCACTACTCGTGTCGAATCCATACCACGATATTTCTAATAACCGCAAGTCTTCTAGGCAATTATATTAGCAGTTATATCCTGATGGTCGTCCTGTACGCACCGATGTACGTCGGTACGCAAGTCCGAATCTATATGAGACATGTGATATCGTGGCACACAGGTGTCGGGCAAATAAATACGGCACAAACAAATGTGGTCCCTTAACTCTAGGCCAAATGCATAAAAAAAAACTAAAGTATAGTAATTTGCAACTACATATTGTTTTGAAAGAACAAGTTATAAGAAATAAAACATGCATGATATTGAGCAAGAAATTAAACAGTAAGGGCCAGGTATCTTGCCTGATGTCCGATTGAGCTAAGATAATATCCTGGCGACGAATTAACAACATCGCACAAAGAGGAAGGTGTAGGAACAACTTCGGATGCTGAAAATAGTCTATTATCTAATTATAATTAGTACTGCACCTATTACATTTATTTAATAAATTTTAAATTTAGGATATGGTATAGTTTTTCGTATCATCTTTCCTAAAAACTAAATGGATCGCATTTTTGTTTCCGAAATCTCCTGAAATCGCTAAAATATCGAAAAACGTTTATTTTTTGGATACTAGATACTCAAACAGTTTTACAAAAATTAACAGAACGAATTTTGCCTATTAAAATATGTTTTTGGAAACCTTACCTCGATACGCTTCTTTTAGAAAAAACTGGAGACGAAACGGAGTTCGGAGCTAGGACATATCGTCGTTCTAAGTTGCTCTTGCTGCTAAAAAGCGGGACTGAATTCTAATGATGAATTTTAGAGTATCTATTGGACTAAAAATAATTTTGAATTATAGCTGATAGAAGGGGGATGTTTTGGGTTTATATAAGTATTTATTTCATATTTATCTCTTAAATTAGATATGATTTGATTTAAAATGATAGGAGCTACTTTGTTATGATATAATGTAGATAATGATGCTTTCCTATTAGACTTAGGATTATGATTAACTTAAAATATAGTTCATATTTATCTAAATTATCTATAACATTATTTAAAATTACTATAGATAATAAATAGAGTTAATATTTATTTAAACAACCTTTATCTAATCTCATTTATACAAGCTGAAATATTTAATACTAAATTGACATTTATTCTATATTATGTAAATAGTGTACAATATAAGTAACATGTAAAAAGTAATAAAAGTTATGAAATAAATCCTAAAATTTTGAGAAAGAATGTATAATACAGTTTAGATCCTTAATGTACTAGAAAAATAGCTTTATATATTTGTATACCAAATTCACTAATGAGCACTATACTAAATATATGTAAAATAATACAAATTATATAATAAGTCAATAAATAGTTATTTAAAAATTCAAAAATTCAACAAATATTTATTTTAAAAAATTAGGGGATTTATAGAAGTCTTATCAAGATAGGGACTAAGAAGAGTTTTAATTCCCTTTGGATTTTTAACTATTTAATTCAAATTGATTTAAAAGTAACTCAATCAAATATAATCCAATGTAGATAGATTCTACCTCTAATTTAAACTATATTTAAATAACTTAATATTTTTTCCAACTTAAATCACCATAATTAATTACATATTAAATCAACCCATATTTAATATGCGTTTTTCGAAATAATATATTAATGATAATAATTAATTTCGAAAAAACAAATATATATACACTCGTATGAAAAAATAATACTTACATAAAATACTGTTTTCTAAATTACTAGTTATACTTGTACCATAAAATAAAATAGCCTTTTTTAAATAAAAATAAAGTTTGGCAAACCTCGGTGCGACACATTTACAACTTCAAGCATTATAAAATATTTATCGTCTATTATTTTGAAATATTTCCTACATCTATATAATTAAAATATTTTATAAAAATATGTAGTTTGCACTTACTCACACTTGACGAGAAATTTACGAAACGCAAACTCGTACGCGATGTATAAATACGAAGTACAAAAATCAATACCATATTTATTAAAAAAATCGTAGTAGAAATTAAGAGGTTTTACATCCTACCAACTTACAAGAATTTTGTCCTCGAAATTTAGAATAGCTTGGGTAGGGGAGATAGAAAGAGTTCATCAATACCGAAATACGATTAAATTTTTGGATGCGACGAAGAAACGACGTTTGACACAAACATGCATTGGAAGACCGTGATTTTGATATTTACGAGAATACATCATGGTTATGAAATTGAAGAAGGGCCGCTAGTTAAGGTAATAAAATTAGGATAACACGAATTAAAGAATAGAAAGGAATTGAGTAGGTCAAAGAGAATAATTTAGAAATTTATAAGAGATGATTTCTTGAGCGAATATAGTCGTCTAGGTTTAAGGTATGGTTAAGGAAATGATTTGAATCATTTTCAAGTTTCAAGAACGATTAGAAGGTTGCGATAATGAATCTAGGGTAGAGGAAAAAGGTAACTCAAGACGGCGATATAGTCACATTGGTTGGTCAGTTGTTAACTATCTTGGCAATAGATGGTGGACAACTAAGGGGATATCAAGTACGAGTGTTTGTCTTTCTAATATAGGCGAAAGACGAAAATAATAAAGAGTTCGAAGAAGATATTATCGAATACGAATAAGTGGTTCAAAGACGATTAAAAATTTCAAAAAGAATTGCCAAGGCAGTCGCAGATGGAATTCTAGAGGCCAAGTTTAACTATGTCTCCATCCATGTCAAGCAATATATAAAAAATGAACCAAAGTGCACTAGGTTGATCAGACCATCATGCACCGGTTCTGATTGGACAATGTATTAGTGGACGTCCCCAATAACACATATGTCGTGAACAAGCTCGATAAAAGAATAAGCTTGCAAAACTAAGGCTAAATTAGCATCATAAGATAGTCAAAATATAAGTAAAGAATACTAATGAAAGAAATTAAATAGTCGAGGATCCATTAAAATCTAAGTCTTGCCCGAAGTTTGGGCTTATGCAGTTGTCTTAGTATTTTCTTATCTATGGCTTGGTTGACTAGATAAGTTAGGGTCCTCTGAATTCTATAGTCTAAGTAAACTTATCAATATGGGTCACAAGGACAAAGGTTTATTAGGTCATGAGATATTCTATCCAACTTACAAGAGTTGAACTAGTAGTGTGATGGGACAATGGGTCAAGCAATCAAGATAAAGAATAAAGTTAAGCGAAATTAAGTAGAACAAAATCACATATCGGATCGAAAGAATTGAGTCGAGGTTGAATCCCTATCCTTGGTCGAAAAATATATCGGTATCATGGTAAAGTTTATAGTCTAGTCTTTATGACCCAAAAGTTATATCATAAAAATAGAGTACCAAGGGACGTGTTTGAGTGGGACATGATATACCTACATGAAGGTGAGCTCGTCTAGGTCCTACATATAAAATTTGTTGGAAGGTAACATCTAGTATTACACTCCAAATATCAAAGTCACGGTAAAGGACACAAAAAGATCTAAAATAGAAAGTGGGAGTTCATGGAGTGACAATCAATGCACAAACATTAAAGAAGATCAAGTTGAAGCATGAAATAAAATTAATGAAGCAATCTAGAAAAATAATTTAGGGGCACAGTTTTCAAAGAGAATATAGTCTCCTAGGTGGATACAGTCAAGGAACGATTAATTCATTTCTCAAATTTCAAACGGTTAGAAGGTCACAATAAAAGATCTGGATTTGGGAAAAGGTCGAGCAAGTCAAAATTGAGATATAGTCACATGGTTTGGTTGAAGACTAACTATACTTATGTATATACAACTATCTTGGTCATGGATGGAATGTAGAGTACCTCTATCTCATTATGGTGGCCTTTCCTGCTTCTTGATTCTCTATCAAGATAAGATTTAATCTCAAAATTTGAGTTCCCAATATGTATTTCTAAGCTTGACATAAACTATGATATTCGAGAATAATCAGAAAAATAATTCAAGTCTTTAATAATCCTAAGATAACCCTTAGTATGACAATATATATAGTATGACAATATATATATATATATATATATATATATATATATATATATATATATATATATATATATATATATATATATATATATATATATATATATATATATTTTCCCTCCAATATGCACAAACTAAACTTTTTTATTCTCTAGTCTGTTGAGGTCATCCATCATAACTAAAAAAAAATAGATTCCTCTAATCAATCTCAAAATAAGCTTTATCATATCTCTTAAATTTTTTTTCCACAAAATAGCAATATTATAAATCCAAACTTTAAACTCTAAGATTTAGATAATCTTATCAATCGTGAATTATGCGACAAAATTTGAAGATTTTTTTTTCAAAATTAAAATATTAAACTCAAAAATCTAAATAAATTTATCAATCATAGATCGTATGACACAGTTCATAATTTAAAATTTTCCTCAAATCAATTCATATCCTCAAAAGATATGAATAGTTATAATCCAAAAATAATAAATATTTTCTAAATCTTCAAAATCAAAGGTTTTACTCAATCTTCTATCAATCCTTTGGTGAATACTCCTAGTAGTCTCAAGATAAAATTCTCTCTGTCCTCGAAGTTAGTAAAATTACTGCTACCCAACATAGAATTAACTAATCCTTAAGATCATACTTTTAGAAAAATAAATGCCTCTATATCTTAAATAAGACCTCAATGTAAACTAATTGTGAATGTAATCCTTCTAGTCACGTGTTTGACCTATGAGCATATACTAGTGTAGTCATCTTCCTAACTGACATTAAGCACGAGAAAGTATGGTTTCACGGTAGAAAGGGGTCAAACAAGATACAACCAAGGGAGGCAAACGAGAGTTCAAAGTTTGGAGTTAAGAAAGAATGTCAAGTATATGGATGAGATCCTAGACTCTAATCCTATCTGCAGGCTCACATCGGTATAATAACGTAACCGAAGTGATAAACTTGACCTGCATGGGCCACCACAAAAATATGTAACGCCCCAGTCCCAAAATATTTAGGACTAAGTACGTAGACATGCCAGCTGCATATATACTAAGTATACTCCGATATGTGAAAACCTCGTATGTATACATAAGCTGTAAAATACAATAAACTACAACTAACTAATCTCATCCACAGAATAAGGAAATAAAGATATCATATAATGAATAGTCTTGATACAATATGTTGGGTGCAGACACATCCACTACCAACAAAATAAAAGAAGATGTACATGATATACAAAAGTATCGACGAAGGTAGCATGATAGATCTAAGACGCATCATCTTCGAATAAATGGAGAAGATCACGACCTCGGCTAGAATACCTGCGAAACATCACAAAAGCACACCTGGAGAATTCGCCAGGTCTTCAGAGGGACGAAACAAGACACATAATATCATGCCATAAACTGAATATAGTTAGCTCAACAGAAAATTGCATATTTCTAAACAGATAAAGGTCCTTAACCATTCTATGTGAAAATGCACTTTGAAGACAACGTTTCACACAAGGGCTTCCGAGACTAGAAATACGGCGCATTAGCGTTTCAACCGAGGTACTAGTTGCATCTAGAAGAAAATAAATAAATGTATGACACACTAGTCTCTCGGATGAGTCACTAACGGCAGCTAGAGGAAAGTAAATGCACGACACATTTGTGTTTCAACCGAGGCATTAGTGGCATCTAGAGAAAAGTAAATAAATGTATGGTACACTAGCTCTCGGCTGAGTCACTAATGGCAGCTAGAGAAAAGTAAATGTGTGAAAGCCCATACGCCTAATAACTATCTTTCCCTTCCCCATGCACTACTCGTGCTGAATCCACATCATGATATTTCTAATAACCGCTAAGTCTTCTTGGCAATTATATTAGCAGTTATATCCTGACGGTCGTCCTGTACGCACCGATGTACGGTCGGCACGCAAGTTCGAATCTATATGAGACACGTGACATCGTGGCTCATAGGTCTTGGGCCAATGAATACGGCACAAACAACGGTGGTCCCTTAACTCTAGGCCAAATGTATAAAGAAAACAAAAGTATAGTAATTTGTAACTACATATTGTTTTGAAAGAACAACTAATAAAAAATAAAACATGTACGATATTGAGCAAGAAATTAAATAGTAAAGAAAATGTTTCTTGCCTGATGTCCGAGTGAGGTAAGATAATGTCCTGGCGATGAATCAACAACAGCGCACAAAAAGGAAGGTGTAGGAACAACGTCGGATGCTGAAAAAAGTCTATTATCTAATTATAATTAATACTGCACCTATTACATTTATTTAATAAATTTTGAAGTTAGGATATGGTATAGGTTTTCGTATCATCTTTCCGAAAAACTAAACGGATCGCATTTTTGTTTCCAGAATCTCCTGAAATTGTAAAAATATTGAAACACGTTTATTTTTTGGACAATATATACTCAAACAGTTTTGCAAAAATTTATAGAAAAATTTTTATCTATTAAAATATGTTTTTGGAAACCTTACCTCGATACGCTTCTTTTAGAAAAACTGGAGACGAAACGGATTCAGAGATAGGAGATATCGTCGTTCCAATTTGCTCTTGCGGCTAAAAAGCGGGGCTGAATTCTAATGACAAATTTAAGAGTTTCTATTGGACTAAATGTAATTTTGAATTATGGATGATAGAAGGGAGATGTATTGGATTTATATAGGTATTTATTTCAGATTTATCTCTTAAATTATATAGGATTTGATTTAAATTGATAGGAGCTACTTTGTTATGATATAATATAGATAATGATGCTTTCCTATTAGACTTAGGATTATGATTAACTTAAAATTTAGTTCAAATTTATCTAAATTATCTATAACATTATTTAAAATTAGTATAGATAATAAATAGAGTTAATATTTATTTAAACAACCTTTATCTAATATCATTTATACAAGCTGAAATATTTAATACTAAATTGACTTTTATTCTATACTATGTAAATAGTGTACAACATAAGTAACATGTAAAAAGTAATAAAATTTATGAAATAAATCCTAAAATTTTGAGAAAAATTGTATAATATAGTTTAGATCCTTAATGTACTAGAAAAATAGCATTATATATTTGTATACCAAATTCACTAATGAGCACTGTACTAAATATATGTAAATAATACAATTTATATAATAAGTCAATAATAGTGATTTAATAATTCAAAATTTTAACAAATATTTATTTTGAAAAATCAGGAAATTTAAAAAAGTCTTATCTAGATAAGGACTAAGGAGAGTTTTAATTCTCCTTGAATTTTTTACTATTTAATTCAAATTGATTTAAAAGTAACCCAATCAAATATAATCCAATGTAGATAGATTCTACCTCTAACTTAAACTGTATTTAAATAACTTAATACTTTTTCCAAATTAAATCACCATAATTAATTACATATTAAATCAATCCATATTTAATATACATTTTTTGAAATAATATATTAATGATAATAATTAATTTTAAAAATACAAATATATATACACTCGTATGCAAAAATAATACTTACATAAAATATAGTTTTTCTAAATTATTAGTTATACTTGTACCATAAAATAAAATGACCTTTTTTAAATAAAAATAAAATTTGGCAATCCTCGGCGCCACGCATTTACAACTTCAAGCAATATAAAATATTTATCATCTATTATTTTAAAATATTTTCTACATCTATATAATTGAAACATTTTATAAAAATATGTACTTTGCACTTATTCGCACTTGACGCAAAATTTATGAAACGCAAACTCGTATGCGACGTATAAATACAAAGCAAAAAAATCAATAACATATTTATTAAACAAATTCCAGTAGAAATTATGGGTTTTACAATCATCTAATTAAATCTAGATAAATTCCACATTTTAGTTTGAAATCAAATAAAATAATTCAAAATTTTAAATTACCATAATAGTTAAAGATTTAATGAAACAACTTTCAAAATATATTTTTATATATACGATAAATAAATAAAATATTTATTTCAAAAATAGCAATAAATATAACTATTTGAAATGTATTTTTGCAAATAATAAAAATGGTCATAATTAGTTTTCGAATTTTAATATACATGAATTAAATTACACGCTATAGTACATTTTTAATAAAAAATATCATTTCAATAAAAGCCTTTTTATATAAAATAATTTTATATACATAATATATAATCTAAATGTATTTAAATAAAACTATTTATTTTTATATGTACAGAAACCTATAAAAACTTTTATAAAAAAAATATCTGGCATTTCCGTATTCGCATGCTACGTACAATGTCAAAAAGAAAACCAATGTGACAATATAAAATTTACAAAAAAAAATATTAGTGAAAATTTAGGGGTTTTATAATCACTAGCAACTGTTAGTTCTTTACTTATAGTAGATATTTCTTTACAATCATCTCTTTTACTTCACTTATTCTTCAACGTTTTATGTATCTTACTCTATAGCATGCTTACATTTTATGTCAAATTATGAACTGCGTGAGATGTATTGTGCCCGTTCCTGTCCTGACTGGACCTGTTGAAATATTATAGATGACATTGAGGAGCTCTGTCCTACATACTACGGAGCAGGCTTATATGACACAAGCGAGCTGGACTCTCAGGTGGACCTAGTCCTTACAGAGGACATTACGCCAGTAGTCCAGGCTAGTTAGCTAGACTAGTTATCTTACTTTATTATCTTGTCTTATTTTGGATATATTATGTACTTATTTGGGATATTGTTATTCTGGATGTTGTGGAGATGTTATCTTAGACACTTAGAGTTATTCTCCTGTTGTATTTTATTTAGCGACTTTCATATCTATCTATCTATCTATCTATCTATCTATCTATCTATCTATCTTATCGTATTTCTACCTTAGCTGTAATTGAGTTGTACATTTCTATATTGTCCTCCGTTCGGAGCGTATATATTGTACAAGCACCTTATAATTGTTAGATGTATGTGACCTAGGACAACGTTCTACTGCCGACACTGCGGTGTAGGCTGAACATACCCACTTTTTGTGCCCCTACACTGGGTACGGGTTATGACAGGTGTCTTTTGCTGTGTCGAATTGGACATAGGGACACGCGGTTTGCCTATACTGGCACTGTAGCAGTCTCATGTTGCTGTGAGTCTCGTATCCCTTCGACACAATACTATTTCACCTCCTAGTGATTGATCTTATAGGGGATATGACTGACACATAGCCTAGGTAATTGGGCTTCACTTGGTGTTGGTTTCGAACTGTGGCATTGCCCACAGATGTCGACTAGAATAGTTGAGCACACTGTACTCTATGTCTTGGACACTCTGACACTCTGTGACACCATGGACACTTGTATTTGACACATGTAGACATATGCCACATTCACATGTCTGTGCACCTTGCTGCATGACACTTTGGTTCACTCTTGGCTCCCGACACTTGTTGTACATGTCACTTTGTTTCAATGTCACTTTGTTCCCATGTCACACATACTCGAACACTTCTTTGTCTGTACTACATACATTGTATTGACACTCTGTGACACATTTCGACACTAACTGGACACATTGCTTGACACTACATGGACACTCTTCCCCAGGCACTCCATTGACACATGTTGAAAACTGCATACTTGTTTCGATATACACAATTGTATTCACTTTTCAATTGACACTTGAACACTAGCTACATACTCTGATACCTTGCTGACATATTCTGATACTATAGTTCATTTGACACTTGCTTCACTTTGACACAACTCTGATATGTTGACACTTACTCTTGCTCACACACATTCTGATATATTGTACTTGATACACTCTTTACACTTTGACACTTGATACACCATGCCACTTGACACTCTGTTGACACACTCTAATTTTACTTGACATTCTGATACTTGTCTGACACTTACAGTTGCTAACACTCACTACAAAATGTTCTGTCACTGACATTCTAACACATTTCTGATACAAATGACACTCTTCACAACTGCTCATATGACACACACACACACACACACTTGTCTGTATAGCAGACCCCCCTAGATTGGTTCACAGCCTATCTAATGTACTGCTCTGACCTGGACATCTTTGCTACTGCCAGTGTGGTCTGTCCATTCTCTAGACATAGTATATGTGTGGGGTTCAGCCTCCAGGTTGATCTTTGAGGTGTATGGATGGTCACACATTCATGTGTCCTCATGTTTGTATTATGTATGTATTGTGGTTTGTGAGTTTATACCTATATGTGAGGCTATGAGAAGTATAGGTAAGTTATATATGTGAGTGTATATATATGTTATACATATATATATGTAGCTTTGTATACTTTGAGATGTGTTTTGGTTGGGGCTGTGGATATATAGATAGTGAGATAGGGTATTGGGGTTATGGGTAATGTTGGTTATGAGGAGTTCATATACTTGAGTATATATATATATATATATATATATATATATATATATATATATATATATAAAATTTATATATATATATATATATATATATATATATATATATAGGTTAAGTGATGTGGGGTTAGATATATATGTATACATATAGATAAGGATATATAATAGGTTTGGTATGTATATGTTTTATAGGAGGATATGTATATGTGATATAGTACTAAGGTATCCTAGGGTATTAGCCTATGGATTATGAGATAGCCTATGGAATAACCTCGAACTTGACCCACTAGGCCTAAGTGACTTTATTGACTAGAGTTTGACCAAACCCTAGACAGTTGACCAAGTTAACCCTAGATGGTTGACTTTGACTCCTAGTATGACTAAAGGTTGACCAAAGTTGACTTAGAGTTGATTTTGATCTACAATCATGTAGATTGTATTGTAAACTTCAATTATTATTATATACTGAATACATTGTAACCTGTATTGCTTTAAATATGACTCAATTACTCCAGTTCAGACATCTGTATACATCGGTTGCTCAGGATATCAGGCGAGTACATTCTCTGTTAGTTTTTATTCATGATAGTATCTATATTGTCTGTTTTAGACTACTTTACTTTATGCTGGCACATTGTTAACACGGATTTGTACTATATGGATCTTGTCGTACAGTGTTATTCCCTTACCGGGTACATCGGGTATCCCATGTTCATGTATTTCATCGTATGCATCGTGTACTCCTTGTATTCGGGTCTATTCATATGCTTCGTGTGAAATGATAATCATGTACGTAACATATCATGGTCTGATCCTTGTGTATTGATCGGGACGGGGGAGTAGAAGTGGTCATGTGATTAAACCCCCTTAGCATACTCGTGTATATGTCTATTATACCTTCAAGTTTAATGGAGAACCCTTAGTATACTCGTGTATAAACCTAAACCAATCACATGATCATCATATGCTCTTAAATACTTATATTTACTTATAGTTCTTATTTTCTATATATCATTCCTTTACTCAGATTTTGTCTACATCCGCAGTTCTTGTACAACTATTTATAGTGATTCATGTATTTTATTCTATTGCTTGCTCTATATTTTCTACTATATGATGGAACTGCTTTCAGAGTTATGTATTCGCTCCCATCCTGACTAGACCCGTTGATAAAATTTTACAGAGAAGATGAAGGACTTTTGTACTATCTATTATGGTGCTGGCGTCGATGATACTTGCGATTTGGACCCTCAGGAGGATCCAGTTTTTAATGAGAAGATTACAATAGTTTCTGGACTAGACTGCTAGGATTTTATCTATCTTATTTCAGTTGTCTTGAGTTGTATTTATTCAGATATTCTGTTGTAGTGATGATAACACTTAAACTTACTTTATTTCTGGTTGCATCTCACTTTGTGGATATCATATCTATCTTATCGTGCTGATTATCTATCGTTAGATTTATGACAGAGTTGTATCTTCTGAGATGTCCTCCGATTGGAGCGTATATTCTGTACAGGTATGTTTATACTGTGTTAGATGTTTGAGACCTAGGACAACGTTCTACCATCGATACTGCGATGTAGGCTGGACATATCCGCCGTCTCGTGCCCTTACACTGGATGCGAATCGTAACACATTTTTAGCGGTGGCCCATGCAGGTCAGTTCTGAGTTACGTCTCAATTCGTAGTGGTACTCGAACTAGAGTATTGTTATAACCTGCAGTAGGATATAGGAGATAGGTTTTAAGATACTCAATCACAGTTAGGAAAAACTCTTATTAAAATTCTTGTCAACTAAATTCCTGCTAATAATTGCCTTCTTTTGAGATAAACTGTCCTCATTTGATCATATCATTTTTTGCTTAGTATTGACTTCCTTGTTTGATCTGTCTTCAGGATGGTAGAGACTAGATCGTATCGCTCCGTCCCATCAGCTACTGAGAGGTTTGCCACCTCTCGTCCGGGGGCTTCAGCAGCCTTTGCCGGTGGTCCTCCACCTGTTCGGGGGCCTGCACCAGTTGTATCACGCCCCAGAACCAGAATACTGGAGAGCGGGGGACAGACACAGCCAGCTACGTACATTGAAGTGTAATCTACCTCGTTATACGATCATGGCTGTCTAGATGCATGATGGTTTAACTACAAGCCAACAGTCTCTTATGGTCAAGAACAAGCCCAGTGTCTCAATCTCAAGCAAGTAAATACATGTTACAAGATGGTAGATCATCAGACATACAAAGTAAGACGTCCTATATATTACATATTCAGATGATCATGAAGCTAGTTATACAAAATATGAAGACTAGCAAGAGTTTAAGTTATACATGATCAACCCTATGATTTTTTAATCATGTTACAGTCCATAGGCAGATAGAAAATATAAGTTCCAATACGAGATAACACTTGCTCGGCAGCTAAACGCCTCAAAAGAATAATTTACAATAGAGTAGGAGAGGAAAATAAAACCCATTCGTTGCCAGGGTTGCATCTAGTGTTCACCATCTGGATGGAAGGCTGGATGATCCTCGGAAGCTACTCTGAAATCTGGCCATACAAAACTAGCTGGGTCAGACCCCAGAAAGAGCAAGTGCTATAAGGGAGGCTTCACTTAAGAACTAAAACCAACATATTAGCACATGAGACATAAATGATAACGAAAGACTTGAGTTAGAGAAAACAGTATGATAAACGATAAGATAACTAAAGGACTATTCCAGTAACCAAGTTACAACCCGTAAACCAAACAAGGACCGGTGTTGTAACCCTTCACCTGAACGGAGCTTAGTCTCCAATCATTTATCGACAAGAGTAAAGCATAACAGCAATGTACCGAAGTAATCATAGACTGACACTATCTAGACAAGACAAGACTGGACTCCATCCATCAATCACGGCCAAGCAATGAGTACGACTTGATACTTTTACTAACTAGGGTTATCACAAGCCTAGTTACTATATGATGCAATGAGATATTCCAGCAGTCACAAGCCCTCCAGACTATCCAGTTATCCTTCTGTAGGTTGAGAGAGTTGATTAGGTAACTTTGTGGTACAACACATGACAGTGTGCTAGAAATGTGCCCTACTCGTCGGCAGGCTACAAGTCCACTTGAGGCGCCTTGATAATCAGATTACCTGTGACTGGGAATTCTCTTTTTGATCTACATGATCGAACTAGTCATTAATTAGTCAGATTCAGTATGAATCCCTGACCGTGAAAATCAGGAATCTATGTCCTAGACGTGATGCAAGACAAGACATGTAGCTTGTACAGACACAATCATCCACGGTGTCAAGATGAGTGTTACTTAGCAAGTTGACATAGCCGTTGCAACAGCATTTCAAGATTATAATGTCATGCTAGGTTACTTATCAAGATTACTTGTCAAGAGTGCGCCTTGACGGGCCACTATCAAGAGTTATCATGTTATGTTACTACTTATCATGTCAAGGGTGCGTCACGACGGACCACCATCAAGAATTATCATGTCAAGTTACTTATCAAGAGTGCACTACGACGGATCACTATTAAGAGTTATCATATCATGTTCATGTAAGTGTAATTATATGCCAAGAATTTACTTGGTCAAGAGTGCGCCACGACGGGCCGTCGAAGGAGTTATCAGAGAGTGTACTTGCCATGCTGAGATCGTGTTTAAAGCTCAGAGCACACCCATAACACAGAAAATAACCTTATACAAGGCTATCATAGGAGTATGCCCATCATCCTCAAAGGTCACAATTTATAATAAGGATCATGGGGGCAAACATGAATAATGTAACACAAATTATCCTTGTTAGAAATGGCACAGAAGGGCAAATGGGGTGTCATGGATAACATGCGCCTCAACCTGCTCCAAAGAGAGCATGCGCCAAGGAATGGCATGCATTGGGATGGCATGCACCCAAGACTATATGCCTACGGCTATGCGCCCAGGACTAATCGCATCATAAAGAGTCATGTACTGGGAAGGCATGCGCCTAGGGCTGCATGCGCCCAGGGCTATGCGCCCAAGTAGAAGGGAAATAGGGTATACTTGGCCACACATAAAAGGCTATGTGCCTAGGCAGGGGAGGCTTTAGGTGCATATCAAGAGCTATGTGCCCAAGCAGGAGGGAAACAGGGTGCTTTGGGCGCATAGAAAGGGCTGTCCAAAGAAAAACTGCTGTAGGCACATAACAAGCTATCTGCCTAGCACTGTTCTTCTTCCCCATTTCGAGAACCTGAGTTCATGGAACCCTTGATTCCCAAGTTCATAAATCACTCAAAAAAATTAAAATCCAGGTTTTCAAAAGTCCATTTTGAGTAAAATCAAATCTTCTACAACATGAAACAATCAAAACTTTAAAATAATGAAGTTTGGTACATCAAAACCCCAAAAAACCAAGATTTGAGTAAACTTAGATCTACAAGAAATTATCCACCAAAATCAAAAATGTTAAGTACTAAAGAGTCTTAGAAACTTGTAGGAAAGATAATAGAACAATAAAAATGGGGTTCCTCCATGAAGCAAGTTTAACTGGTCGAGGCATCGAAGCACGGGGACCAGTTTTGTATAACTTTTTATCGACTGTACGTGTGACTTGATGGAACTGGAGATTCCTAGGACCCTTACTTTGGTGTGCGTATTGATCGATAAAAAGTTAAATAGATTTAATATGTGTTCCAACCCTTCTTAGACGGAAACTAGGGTTCACGAATTATACCTGCGGCAGAAAGAAGACAAGTAATTCCTGGCAATCTCGAGCGGACGACCCCAAGATCTTCTGCACGTATTCCTTCCTCGAGTTGGACGTCGTATGGGCGACGATCTTCCAACCTTTTCTTCTCCTTGGCAGCCCTCTATTTCTTTCCTTACGTGAATCACGAATTTAGAGAAAGCTTCAGATTTATGATTAGTAATCTGATGGCCAGAGAATAGAGGATATATATAGGCTACGGTAGGGACCATGAGAAGAAATTAGGGTTGGGCCTCCTAACGGATCTGGATATCTCGTGTTCAGCCCGAACACACAATCCCGACTCATTAACAATAGCTCGGTCCACTAATGAGCTATTGTTGCAATACCTCCCTAATTCCTGATTATGTTTGTGGACTACTTTTATTATATGCTCGTTTGGCTCCCCATGTTAAGATATCGTATGTCCATCGATCAAATTAAGTTACTGACAACTATATTGATTCGACATCTTTTATCCTTAAGTAGTACCGCTCAACTTTATTTGTCATATCGGATATAATCCACCTATAAGGTTTATATGACAATCCTTATGAGCTCCTTAAGGGGATATCATCAAACCGATGTATCGGGACATGGATTCCATTTATAATCAATAGTCCATCATATATACAATGTTATTACCCAATTCATAGAGTTTGTTGATCCATAATGAATCTCACTCTTTCATGAGTCAAAGTAATGTACACTGCATATACATGTCTGTTATTATATCGGGATTAAGAGCACAAGCATCCATAATAACAGAGGTATTTGTTCTCTTATATAGTCAGTACAAAGAGAACAACCTCAAGTGGTCGTGTTTAATACACACAAAGTGTACTAGTGTAAACCTATAGTCAAGATAGAAATACTAATACTAGATTACACTACAACCTTTCCAATAGATTGTCCAAGTCTATCTAGGTTGTGAACTATTTATATACTCCATAAGGAACTGATAATATGATCTTCTGTGTGACGCCACACACCATATTATCTACAATATAGAATATCAGACATTTGCATTTACACTTGTAACAAATATAATATGCAAACATTTGCCCATATGATTCTTATTCAAAATTTAAGGAAATAAGATTACTACAAAAGTGATGCTTTTAGTATATAACCCTAACAATCTCCCATTTATACTTAAAGCATTGCTTTTCAGCATACTGTTACAAATCTCCCACATACTTAAAGCCATGCTGCTACACATCTGACTCACATTCCCTCAACATGACTATCAAAAGCCTTAGCTGGTAAGCTCTTTGTAAAGGGATCATCTAGGTTGTCAGCTGATGCTATCTTGATCACAACAACTTTTTCTTTTTTACGAAATCTCGTATCAGGTGGTACTTGTGCTCAATGTGTTTACCTATCTTATGGGCTCATGGTTCCTTCGAGTTTGCAACTGTACTACCATTATCACAATAAAGTGTAATAGACTTAGGCAAACTAGGTATCACATCTAAGTCCAACAGAAAGTTTCTGAGCCAAATCGCTTTTTGGCTGCCTCAGAGGCTGCCACATACTCGACTTCCATGGTGGAATCAGCATTACATTTTTGCTTGATACTCCTCCACACAATGGCACCACCTTCCAAAGTAAACACATAACCGGAGGTAGATTTCCTGGAATCCCTATCTGACTGAAAATCTGAGTCTGTATACCCCAAGGGAACTAAACTATCTGCCTGGTAAACTAGCATATATTTTTTAGTCCTTTTCAGGTACTTTAAAATATGCTTTACGGTACTCCATTGCTCTTGTCCTGGTTTAGACTGATATCTGCTGACCATGCCTACGACAAAGCAGATGTCTAGTCTTGTACATAGCATTGCATACATTAAGCTTCCTACTGTTGAAGCATAAGGAACTGCCTTCATGTTTTTTATCTCTTTAAGTGTCCTCGAACACTGCTCCTTTGATAGAGCAATTCTATGTCTAAAAGGTAAGAAACCTTTTTCTAGAATTTTGCATACTAAAATGAGTTAGTATAGTATCGATATAGGAAGCTTGGGATAAGCCCAACATCCTTTTCTTGCGATCTCGTAGAACTTTGATCCCAAGGATGTGACCTACTTCTTCCAAGTCCTTCATTTCAAATTGTTTGGATAACCATACCCTTACATCAGATAACACCTTCACATTGTTTCCAATGAGCAATATGTCATCCACATAAAGTACTAGGAACACCACCACGTTTTCGTCACTTTCTGTATATACATGATTCATCCTGACATTGATCAAATCCATAAGATTTTATCACCTAATCAAAACATATGTTCCAAGATCTGGAAGCTTGCTTAAGTCCATAAATGGACTTCTTGAGCTTACAAACAAGATGCTCTTGGCCCTTTTCAATGAATCCGTCTGGTTGCTTCATATAGATGTCTTCCTCAAGACTTCCATTAAGGAAAGTTGTCTTGACATCCATTTGCCAAATCTTATAATCGAGATGAGCTGCAATAGATAAACGAATCTGGATAGACTTAAGCACGGCTACTGGAGAAAAGGTTTTCTCATAATCGATACCCTCTCTTTGAGTAAAACCTTTTGCTACAATCCGAGCTTTAAAGGTTTCAACCTTACCGTCTGATCCTCTTTTTTCTTATAGATCCACTTGCATCCAATGGCTTTTACACCAACGGGTGGTTCTACAAGCTCCCAGTCCTGATTAGAATCCATAGATTCTATTTCAGATATCATTGCTTTTTGCCAAGACTCTACATCGTTATCTTGGAGTGCTTCATTGTAATTACAGGGATCATGATCTTGTTCCTCAGGGACGAAGTTTGACGACTCTCCCAAGAACATATATCTTTCAGGTTGTATCAATCAGGTTGTATCACAACGCTCTCTCTACGACGAGGCACTATCGGTTGTGGTGTAACATTTGTGACACGTTGTGCAGTTATTTGTGGTTCATCCTCTTGTACTGTTGGTACTAAAGTACTTGGTGTCTCACCTCTCAGTTCTTCTAGAACAACTCTACTTGTGGGTTTATGGTTCATCACATAGTCTTTCTGTAAAACCCCAATATTTTCTAATTATTTTAATGCTTGAAAAATTATTTTTCTCTATTTAATTGAATTTATTTGGTAATTATACAAATTTATAGGTGTGTATGATATATATGTTTGTGTGCTTGATTATATTTTTTTACTACTAAAAAAATATCCTACAATTATTACAAATATTTTTGATATTTAATTATTAATTTTTATAAATTTATTTGTGAATATATATATTATATAACTTTAGTTAATGATTGTTTTGTTAAAAAAAAAATTGTTATTGGAGGGGGTGCCGAACCCCATGCAGCAACAGCTGCGGGTAGGGGTGGGCCCGACCCCCCCAAGTGAATTGTTAGCAGCTCTTGCTGCTAATGTCCGAACAAAATCGAGCCCCCATATGGGTGTTCCACTCGGAACAGGAGAGCGGCACACTTGTGCTGCTATCCCTCATTAGCCCGAGACCCCACACATAGCCCGACCCCACCATGGAGTAAAACCCAGCAGCAGTAGCCGCAACATACGAAACCCGAGCCCGCCCCCCCTAATTCTAATACTTATAGGAATAGAAGTCGACAGCATATATATATAAACCCACGCAAACTGAAACCCTAACCCCTCTCTCATCCAAAAACTCTTCGACCCCAAGCCGCCCAACCATCCTCCGCACACCCCCGCGCACGCAGTCGGACGTCTACTCGCCGTCGACGACATCGGGATCGCTCGGAATCGACGGAAAACAGAGGATACTCTGTTTCGAAAAACAGCGAGGTACCCATCTTTCGACTTAAGTTTCTTTGTATCTATTCAACGAAAATTTGATCTATCGAATGCTGTGCATAGTAGACATGACCCCCTTCAAACCCCTTTTGACAGAATCCTGGGAAACCCAAAGGATTGCTCGAAAAATCGAGACGAAGTTGGAGAAAAACCCACTTTTCTAAATCCTAAAAACTGTTTTGAAACGCCAACTTGTCGGCCACTTTTCTCGCTGTTCATTAGCCTTTCGTAAAAACTAATTGAACACGTTTGAAGACAACCTAACCACGATGGAAACGTAACTGGTAGATTTGTATTTCAATTTACGAGTGTGTATTAATTCCATGTTAAACTTGTGTCAAAAACTATTTTCTAAAATATTAATTTCTGAATTTTTGTCCGATACGACGTCGCCCCGACAAACCGGGTGACGTGGTCGCGCATTATACGCATCGAAAGACGCGTATGGACATTGCAGATATGTGGGAATTGACGGAACTCAGTTTCGTCGCGTGTGTGCGACGAAATCAACGTGTATCCGTCGAAATACCCCCGTATCGGCGTTTTGCAAACTTGTCCATAACTTTGTGTACAGTCGTCGAATCGAGACAAAACTTGCGCCAACAGGTCCGGATCGAAATTCTGGTCCTGCATGCCAAGTTTGGTTTGATTCTGAGAAGGTCGAATCGGGACCCACTTTTGGCGGGCCTACAACCCACTCAAACGGGCGATTTTGTACACGGCTCCTCGGAATCCAAAACTGGACATACCGTTGAGTTCCTTTCCTCAAACTGAAACCGTAGACATGTAGTTTAACGACTTTAGAGACCGTAGACTTCGGCACGCGTTTCGGTGCAAAGCGGGTCCAACGGCGGACTTTGTTTTGACCCAAAATTACGATTTTGCCCCTGTTCCAGAATTTGACTTTTGGATAGGCGTTTCCTAGGAATATCTTCTTCACCGAGACCGTTTTTGATGTTTGTTTCAGAGTTGGGAGTCATCTGTGATTTGTAAGTTTTTGGTGCGGACACTTGCTACTTTTGGACTTGCCACTTTGTACCACCAGGCAAGATACCTTGCCACCCTACTCTGTGATTATTATATTCTTATTTTCAGTTGTTATTTCTGCATTGTTTTATGATATTTTAACTGTGCGTCCAAGTCACACTTGGGTGCAAGCGACTCTATCGGTCGTCTTTCTTGCTTTATTTATTCTCTTGTATTGACCTAGTTTATTGACCACCCACTGATGTTGATGTATTGGCATATCTCATACGGCCTTGACACTTGTTGTATCACGTGATGTGAGTCACATGTAGGACACGTTTCCGCGTAGTCGGCTGGCCACCGATACGTATGGAGCGTGCGACGGATAGGAGTAACTGCCAATAGTATTGCATGTTAGAAGACTTGGCGGTTACTAGAGGTTCATATCAGTCATGGAGATGATGATACTAGGCATTGGGTGGGGAGAACAATACCTGACGTATGGGCTTCTTTACACTTCCATGATTACCTGTACGCTCCGCCGGAGACGCATGCTCCAGGTGCCCTCTGACGTTATCCAGAGCGTTATGGACGTAGGCCCCTGGTACCCTCTATGGGAACTATGCCGATCCTATTTTCAGCCAGGGCTCATGCGTCGAAGGATTGTATCTCAACTGCATGTTCACAGTAGAATGGTCAGGAACCCTATTGCATGCATCTCTTTTTCTCTTATTATATTATCACAGTTTATATGGCATGGTGTTTTCTTGTATCTTGCTATGTCCCCTGAGGACCTGGTTATCTCTCCAGGTTTAGAGGATTTTCCACAGGAGTACGGAGCGGCATTGGAGCTATCTTACATTGATGACGAGGCAGTCACTACTGATTCCTAGTCTATTTTCTTATCTGAGACAGTTGTAGACATTATTTTACATCTCTTTTCTTTCTATTTTGCGGAGGTCGGACTCCGATCTTGTGAGACTATTTTCATAGCTGTTTGGAGTGAGTTTGTTCACCCGGCTATCTTTTGATACTCTTATTTATTTATTTGGACTTCATTATCTTTTGTGTTGAGCTGTGATGAGATTAGATATGTTATTCTGGCCTGTGATTATTTATTTACAGCTTATGTGCATATGCGAGGATTCTAGATATTAGAATATTCTTCGTATATGTGCAGCTGGCATGGATACGTACCTAGTCCTACGTATTTTGGGACTGGGGCGTTACATGTTTTTGTGGTGGCCCATGCAGGTCAGATTTAATATTGTTGGGTTACATGACTGTGCCCAACAAGCCTGCATATAGGAATAGGAATATCTCATCCAGAACTACTACTATCCCTTGACTTCCAATCTTTTTTTGAAACTTCCTTGATTATTCGATTTACTTCATATCTAATCTTTCCTAATATCAACTTATCTTCCTCGTACCAACAATATGAATCTACGAAGCGGACGCACTTCTGCCTTGGCCCTCACATCTGGTGACGAGATTACTCCGGAGGGACAGAATCCTCCCATGACTCCAGCAACACCTTACCAGCCAGGACTGACACAGCCTACTACGATGCCGACGACGGAGTACCCAGAGGTCGCAGCACCCCCAGGCAGCCAGGCTGGACAGACTACTACCATGCCACTAGGAGGGAATGTACCACTGCCTCCACCACCACCCTTCCCTCAGCAGTTTCCTCCACAGTCGGGACCTCAGATGCCTCCTCCACCGACTGATGGGAGCCCTACTACTCAGTTTATGTATGCCATGATGCAGGCTCAGTGGCAGCAGACTGAGCTGATGAGACAGACGATGATGGCAGCTATGGCCAGACCTCCACCACCACCTCCAGCACCAGTACCGGCACCAGCTCCGCAACCCTACGAAGGCGCTATCAAAGATTTCACAGATATGAACCCCAAGGCCTTTAGAGGGACGGAGAAGCCATTAGAGGTGTCACAGTGGCTTATTAGCACCGAAAAGCTACTGAAGGCATCCCAGTTGCCAGCTCGACATTGGATGACAGCAGTGGACTTACTGTTAGAAGACAATGCTCACCACTGGTGGAAGGCGGAAGAGAGACGATTAGGCACTGGGATCACTTGGAAGCAGTTCTATGATGCATTTTATGAGAGATTCTTCCCTATTCATGTTCAAGATGGTCTCTACGACCAGTTCCTCCATCTGAAGCAAGGGAACATGTCAGTTGATGAGTATGACTCGAAGTTCAATCGCCTGAGTCGATTTGGTGCGGGATTGATTCCGACCGAGTTAGAGAAGGCGAGGAGATTTCACCAGGGGCTTGCACCAGAGCTCAAGTCTTATACGACTACTCAGTCTCGTGTCTCCCATTCAGCTGTCTTAGAAGAAGCTCGTGCTCAGGAGATTCTTCGCAAGGAACAGCAGCCGACATCGAGGCGCCATACACCAGCAGTTACACCAGCCCGAGCCACTCAAAGTGGACCTATCAGGAGGACCACAGGACAGTTCCAGCAGAGGCCCACACCTTATCAGAAGCCTGTTTGCCATTACTGCGGTAAACAAGGATATATCCAGAATGACTGCAGGACTCGCCTTGGATTATGCTTGAGATGTGGATCTAATCAGCACATGCTCAAAGATTGTCCGGAGCAACATACAATAGTACAAGTTCGGCAAAATTCGAGGCCCACAGCTCCACCTCTCCCAGCACCACGGCCTATAGCAGGAGCACCCCGTCCACCATTGCCTCCCCAAGGCACACAGTATAACAAGGCCAGAGCTCAGGGCCCGGGACAGAACTATGGGCAGGCATTCTCACTTGCTGTTGAGGATATAGAGACAGAGGCGGAGGTCATAGCAGGTATGGTTCTAGTTGCGTCTTTTCCTGCTATTACATTATTTGATACTGGAGCCACTTATTCATTCATAGCCACTAGTTTTGCCACTAGACACAGCATTCCCATCACACCCTTAGCTAAGAATGTTAGAATCCTTACTGGAGGAGGAGTTGTACCTGTTAGTGGTATTTGTAGACTTTGTCCTGTAGTGATAAATGGCAGGGAGATGATGTCACGACTTCTTGTATTCCCTATGCCGACATTCGATGTGGTTCTTAGAATGGACTGGTTGAGCTAGCATTTCGCTCTTATAGACTGCCATAGGAGTAGCATTATCTTTAGACCACCGAATACGGCAGAGTTTGAGTTCACCAAAGAAGACGGAGATAGTTGTGATGCACCCACAGCGGGGACTCATATGATGATGCAGGACGCCCCTCAGCACCCTATTATTACCGAGTTCGAGGATGTATTCCCCGAGGATTTGCCTGGACTACCACCCGACCGTGATATTATGTTTTCTATTGAGCTTATTCCCGGAGCGGAGCCTATTTCATCTCGAGTATATCGTCTGGCACCCAAGGAGTTGGTTGAGATGAAGACGCAGATTGATGACTTGTTAGAAAAGGGATTTATTCGTGCTAGTGCGTCACCATGGGGAGCACCCGTTCTTTTTGTGCCTAAGAAAGACGGGACAGTGCGCATGTGCATTGACTACAGAGCATTGAATGCAGTGACGGTGAAGAACAAGTATCCCTTGCCGCGTATAGACGATCTATTCGATCAACTGAGTGGAGCAAAAGTATTCTCCAAGATTGACTTACGATCGGGCTATCACCAATTGAAGGTGCGGAAGGAAGATATTGCCAAGACGGCTTTTCGATCGAGGTATGGACACTACGAGTTCTTGGTCATGCCCTTCGGTTTGACCAATGCACCCGCGGTCTTCATGAATTTAATGAACAAGATCTTCCACCAATACTTGGACAAATTCGTAGTAGTCTTTATAGACGATATCTTGATTTACTCCAAGAGTCAAGAGGAGCATGAGCAGCATCTACGGATCGTTTTGGGGACATTGAGGAATGAGCGACTTTTCACGAAGCTTAGCAAGTGTGACTTCTTTCTCAAGGAAGTATCATTCCTTGGTCATATTGTTACGGGCGATGGTATATCACTACTAAAATACCCCACTTTACCGACGGAAGTTTAGCGACGGACGGATTCCGTCGCTAATAGCGACCAGTTTCCGACATCTTAGCGACGGATTAGCGACAGACAACATAACAAAATTTTTTCCAATTTTAAATGTTAAAATATGTCGGGTTTCCGTCGCTAAGTCGACGAACGTTAGCGACGGATTCTTTTTCGTCGCTTATTCGTCGCAAATGTTGGCGGCAAAATCTTTAAAACATTGGCGGGAACTTTAGCGACTAACTGGCGACGGATATATCCGTCGGAAAACACCTTTTAATTGGCGACGGTGTAGCGACTAATTTATTCCGTCGCTATTCCGTTGCTAGGTTCTGTACCCTAACTTAAATTGAACCGACGGGGGGGAATTTTTCATTCCCCCCAAAACTCTCTCTCTCTCTCGCGGCTCTCTCTCTCTCGCACGCGGCTCTCTCTCTCTCTAATTTTAGGTTTTGGGGCCGGAGGGGGGGGAGTGGGGGGGGGTCGGCTTCGCGGGGGGTGGAGAGGGCGGGGGGGGTGGTGAATGGGGTCAGGGGGTCGGGGGGGTGTGGGGAATGGGGGCAGGGGGTGGGGGGGGGAATGAGGGTCGGGGGGTCGGGGGGGTGGGGAATGGGGGCAGGGGGGTCGGGGGGTGGGGGGTGGAGAGGGCAGGGGGGTCGGGGGAGGTGTTGAATGGGGGCAGGGGGGTCGGGGGGGGGTCGGGAATGGGGGCAGGGGGGTCGGGGGGCGGGGGGTGGGGGGTGGAGAGGGTAGTGGGGTCGGGGGGTGGGGAATGGGGGCAGGGGGGTCGGGGGGGGGGTGGGTAATGGAGAGGGTAGGGGGGTCGGGGGGGTGGTGTTGAATGGGGGCAGGGGGGTCGGGGGGGTGGGGAATGGGTTGCATTCCCCGATACGGATACGATTTGGCATGTCCCGATCCTAAGAAATAATACTATTTCATTTAATTTAATTTCATTTAATTTCAAAACTACTAAGAAATAATACTTAAAACACTTAAAATTATGCCTAAATGTATAAATTATATGTTTTTAAATGTAAATAATTTATTAATAATTATTTGTTTTCCAATACCAAAAAAATCCGATACTTCGATCCGATACCGCCGATACTACCGATATCGCCGATACCAATACTAGATTGCTTAGACTTATATTGCAAGGTAACTAGATACAAGTTATGATACAATGTAAATGCAAGTATACATGTTAGCTAGATAGCTTAGACTTATATTGCAATCTCCTATTCACACGAGTATTGATATCGCCGATGCCAATACTCGTAGGAATATATAGTCCGATACCAATTCCGATACCGATACTTTGAACCTTGATTTAAATACATGTTAGTATAGTATCTTCACATATATGTTAAGAGTATATACATGATTAGCAAGGTAACTAGATACAAGTTATGATACAATGTAAATGCAAGTATACATGTTAGCTAGATAGCTTAGACTTATATTGCAATCTCCTATTCACACGAGTATTGATATCGCCGATGCCAATACTCGTAGGAATATATAGTCCGATACCGATTCCGATACCGATACTTTGAACCTTGATTTAAATACATGTTAGTATAGTGTCTTCACATATATGTTAAGAGTATATACATGATTAGCAAGGTAACTAGATACAAGTTATGATACAATGTAAATGCAAGTATACATGTTAGCTAGATAGCTTAGACTTATATTGCAATCTTCTATTCACACGAGTATTGATATCGTCGATGCCAATACTCGTAGGAATATATAGTCCGATACCGATTCCGATACCGATACTTTGAACCTTGATTTAAATACATGTTAGTATAGTGTCTTCACATATATGTTAAGAGTATATACATGATTAGCAATGTAACTAGATACAAGTTATGATACAATGTAAATGCAAGTATACATGTTAGCTAGATAGCTTAGACTTATATTGCAATCTCCTATTCACACGAGTATTGATATCGCCGATACCAATACTCGTAGGAATAGTCCGATACCGATATACATTGTAGAGCTCTGTTTTGCTATTCTGGACATGTTGTGACCTGTGCTGTTCTAAATAGGAGCCAAACACACTCCTGAGATGGGGGAGTATGTATAGTGATGTGGATTCTTACTAACTTATCATGTGAACCCATTTATGGGCCCTTCATTGAACCTTCTCATGTGCAACTTTCAGTCCATTCACAGTTCCCTATATTGTACTCTACATCACCTAGTTCACTTATATCTAACATCCTAACCCTAATCCAAATTTATGAGTATCGATATCGGGCTATTCTTATGTTTAGTTTGTCTTACGATACAGATTTTCACATCCAAATTGAGGATGAGTCGTTATTTTGTTGATCGTACATGGATGTACAAACGGCAACACGAGAGTAGAATTGGTGTGAGTGACGATTTTCAGGCAGGCGTGTAAGAAACGGTGGTTGACCGACGATGAGTATGATACCGCTCACCGATATGTCTTGTTAAATTGTGACATACAAGAAGTGAGAGATTTGGAGAAGTAAGTGACTACGCCTCGTTATAATCTCTAATTTGGTGAATTAAGTGACTACACTTATTTTTATTCTCTCTAACAGTGTATTTAGAGGTGAAGTCAAAATGAGGACACCATATATTACAGATGAGGGACTTCAAAGAGAGGTTGATTGTACCTTTCCGTCCTGGTTTCGTAAATACGTAAGTAACTGAGATAATATGTTATGCGGCTACCATTAAAATATATGCAGCTAAAATATTTAAATTATCAATACATGTTTACAGGTTTTATTGCCTGAAACAACACTCATAAATGAGAGCATTCGTTATTTGGCATTGGGACCGAAGAAGCATGCAAAGACTTTGTCAGGCTATGTCGTTAATGGCTTCAAGTTTAAGTCAACTCAGCATGCTATAAATGCCGAATTTCTCAATGACGGCTTCGATACCAAGAATTCTGGTGTTTGCATAAGAGGCACCATCTATGACGACGAGCCAGACTTTGACTATTATGGAGTGCTTCGGGAGATTGTAGATTTACAATATAGTGCCACATATGATATGCATATTGTGATGTTCAAATGTGAGTGGTTCGATACGAGACTAAATATCGGTTGGAGAATCGATAAACAATTTGGATTCGTCGATATAAATCATCGCAGGAGGTATAGAGGGTCCGACACGTTTGCGATAGCAAGTCAGGCTGTTCAAGTCTACTATACAAGCTACCCAAGGCGTCGT
The DNA here is from genome assembly GCA_029216955.1 of Iris pallida. Taxonomy (NCBI): domain Eukaryota; kingdom Viridiplantae; phylum Streptophyta; class Magnoliopsida; order Asparagales; family Iridaceae; genus Iris; species Iris pallida. The sequence goes on along the minus strand of JANAVB010037231.1, from coordinate 29,743 downwards.
AGAGATCGATTTGACTGGTGGGCAGTATGCAAGATTAAATCTAGAAATACATTCAACGTTGGAGACCCAGCATACCAAGAGGACCAGATCGAGAAGCCCCAATACATGGGACAACAGTCGGATACCATGGACGTGGAAGATGTCGATATACCTCATGCTGAGGAAAATAGAGGGGAGGAAGAGGTTGATATACAAGACTTAGCTGTCAACCAGGGGAGAAAGAGGCGTCTTGTCCCATGTATTGAGCCTGAAGAAGAAGTAGAAGAAGAAGAAGAAGAAGAAGAAGAAGAAGAAGAAGAAGAAGAAGAGGATGAGGATGAGGATGAGGATGATGATACAGATGAAGTCGACGATGAGGATGATGATATAGATGAAGTCGACGATGAGAATGAGGATGAGAACGATGACGATGACGATGAGGACGAGGACGATAACGATGATTAGATTAAATATCGGTATATATTAGAAGCACTTACAACTAACTTAGTGAATTCAGTTTAGACGGACACATTCTTATTTCAGTTTATGTTTTTGTCGTTCGATCATCTACTTATTGTATGATTTTCTTTTTACAGATGGCACTCTTAGTTCTCATTGTCTTGACGGCACTCGCCGCCCTGCTGCTGGTATATATATTTTAGTTCAGTTTTATATTCATTTATACTTCTATATTGTTAATTATATTTATGTGTTCTATTTACAGGTCATGGTCACTACCACTCGTGCTGCTGGCAGTGGCCGTAGACGTGATGGTAGTGGTGCTGGTGGTGGCGGTACTGGCCGTGGTGGGCGTGGTGGTAGCGGCACTGGCCGTGGACGTGATGGTAGCGGTCGTGGTGGTAGCGGCACTGGCCGTGGACGTGATGGTAGCGGTCGTGGTGGTAGCGGTCGTGGTCGCCTTCCACATTCCCCGGATATAGAGTCCTCCGATCCCGACCTGGAGAGCCCGGCCACAGACTCTTCCCGCCGTCGATCTATCTCTGCGCTACCTTCATCTTCATCGAGGCCTGAGACTCCATCCGCTAGCGGATCCGTTCCACCCCCGGATGCACCAGCGGGTACACCATCAGTTACTGTAGGGTGGGCTCCGGAGTACCCCCGGATTCAGCTTCATCCTGCTACCGGTGAGTACATCCGCGGACCCGCGGATCCTCCGACGCCTCCAGAGAGGCCGATAGGCGAGAACCGACGAGAGCTATGGCCCGCGGGTGATACGTAAGTAAATTTAAGTTAATTTATTAAATTTGTTTCATTTATTCAAGTTAATAATCCAGTCTTTGCTTCTTTGTAGGTTTTTCCCGTATGATGCTGCCCGGATACTCGGGCAAATTATCCGGGAAAACTACCATGGCCCCTACCTTAATTTTTCTGAGGTGCCTCAGAACATGCAGTACGTCTGGCTCGAGGAGATGAAGGTATATATATATCTTTTGGTTAATTATTAATTATTCTTTAATCCACTAATTTTTTAATTACGTGATAATTTAATTTGTATGTCAGACGACGTTCTGGTGGCCCCCCCATCGCGAGGAGTTGATTCGCAAGGCCTACAAAGCCGCCGCCGGGAAGAAGATACGGGATGCGGTGTACGACGTTCGTACGGCGCATTCGAGGAAGAAGTGGCTCCGGGAGGAGTACTACGAGCAGATATTGGATAAGATGAATACTGCTCAGTACAGGGAGAAATCAGAGAAAGCGAAGGCGAGCAGACAGGCCGCTGGTCTGCATACGAAGGTTCAAGGCCCCACGCAGCGACGCGTGCAGATTTGGTGAGATACCGCAAATTCATTTCACTATTAAATTCGGTACTATTAATATACGTAGTTAATTAAATTCGACGTATATTTCGTATGCAGGTACAACGGGCGGTAAAGGAGGGGAGAGAGCCGGAGTCGGTCACCGCCTACGATGTATTCCTGCATACACACAAGAGGCGGGCAGACGGGAGCTTCGTCGACGCGAGGGCCCAGACGACTGATGTAAGTAATTACGTTTATGAGATTTATATTAGAAATATAATTATTGTTAACTTAATTAGGTGAACGTAGGATTCAAATTATAACTTAGGGAAACATAGGATTTAGATTATAACTTAGGAAAACTTATAGTATAAACACATTCATTGGATAGGCTGCATATCGTGAGGCCCTTAGTCAGATTGAGCCCCCTGCCGAGGTTGTCGGCGAAACGACGCCCACCCAGACGCCCTCTTCTATGGCCGCTCGCTACGACGACGTGTTCGTAGAGTCTGTCGGCGGATTTAATAAAGGGCGCGTCTACGGCGTAGGTTCCCTGGCGCGTCGTTGCAGGGCGCGACTCCGAGATATCCACCGCCCCCGCCTCCTCCCGCGCCCCCGTCGGACGATATGAGGACGCAGCTTGCGACTCTCACCTCCGATATGTCAAAAATGCGGAGTCTAATGTCGGATGTGCTGGAGCGCCTTCCGCGTCCTTCTTCTGCTCCCGGTCCAGATCCGTCTGCTCCCGGTCCGTCTAGTGCGGTTGCCGGTCCTTCCGACCCTGGACGTTATTCATTTGACCGTTCTGCCGAGGTCCGCCTGGTACCGGATACTGCGCTCATTGGGCTCATGGACTTGATGTCGCCAGAGCAGCTCCGCACGCTTCCAGAGCATGTGTTGTCCCAGGTGCTGGCGTACATGGTGGAAGAGTACATCCGCAGAGCCGAACGACGACGCGATCCATCTCAATGATATTTGTACTGTTTTTGGATATTTGTACTGTTTTTGGATTTTGAATTCTGGATATTTTGGAAGCGTACATGAATGTTTGGATATTATGAATTTGTGTATTTGTGTTTGGATATTTGTACATAGATGTTTGGATATTTCTGTTTGATATTGGATATTATGAATTTGGATATTTGGATATTTGTTGATCGTACATGGATGTTTGGATATTGGATATTATGAATATGTGTAATATTTACGAAAAGGAAATAGAATGTTTCTGTAATTTTTTTAATTAATGTTGCATTTAGCGACGGACTAGCGACTAATTAGCGACGGATATATCTTTTTAGCGACCGATGAGCGACTAACTAGCGACGGAAAATCCGTCGCTAACTGGGTTATATAAATATTTGCAGTTACCGACGGACGAGCGACGGAACTTCCGTCGCTAACTGGGTACAATTAATATTAGCGACGGAATATCGACTACCTAGCGACGGCAAATCCGTCGACATGGTTCTGGAAATATGGTAGGTTTCCAGAGACTTAGCGACGGATAATGGGTCGCTAATCCGTCGCTAATCTGTCGAGGATGACGACGGACTAGCGACGGCTTAGCGACCCATTATCCGTCGACATGGTTCTGGAATTATGGAAGCTTTCCAGAACCAGGCCGACGCCCTACCCTCGCTAATCCGTCGCTATAACGTCGAGGTTAACGACGGAATGGCGACGGAATAGCGACCGATTTTGCGTATCAGGAACCTCTCTGATACGCTTTTAGCGACCTATTTACGACGGCTTAGCGACGGATATTTTAATATTATATGGCATGTAAACCGACGGGAACAAGTCGCTCATCCGTCGCTAATCCGTTGTAAGGCAACCGTCGGTAATCAGTCGCTAGTCCGTCGGTTAACCATTTGTCCGACGGCTTAGCGACGGACAAATTTTAGCGACGACGTATTTCCCGACGGCCATTTTCATCAAATATCCGTCGCTATGCCGTCGGTAATTTATGTTACCGACGGATTCGCGACGGATGTGGCCGTCGCTAAAGTTGGTTATTTTGGTAGTGTATCGGTAGACCCAGAGAAGATTGAAGCAGTCAAATCATGGGCCGCTCCCACCACAGCTTCAGAAATGAGAAGTTTCCTCGGACTTGCGGGTTACTACCGACGGTTCGTAGAAGATTTCTCTCGAATAGCGGGGCCTATGACTCGATTGACTTGCAAGGATCAGGAGTTTATATGGACAGAAGAGTGTCAAGCCGCTTTTGACGAGTTGAAGAAGCGGTTGACCACAGCACCGATCTTGACACTACCATCGGGTCCAGGAGGATTTGTGATCTACAGCGACGCATCCGGGAAGGGATTAGGATGTGTATTGATGCAGCATGGTCGTGTAGTGGCATATGCATCGCGACAGTTGAGAGTGCATGAGAAGAATTATCCAACCCACGATCTAGAGCTCGCAGCGGTTATCTTTGCTTTGAAGCTATGGAGACACTACTTGTATGGCGAGAAGGTTGATATCTACACTGATCATAAGAGCCTCAAGTACGTATTCACACAAAAAGAGTTGAATATGCGACAGCGACGTTGGTTGGAGTTGATGAAGGATTATGAGATTGAGCTACATTATCATCCGGGCAAGGCTAACGTCATGGCAGACGCATTGAGCCGTAAGCCCATGGCTCACTTTTTGACCACACAGAAGGAATTGATTAGAGACTTGGAGCAGCTTGGTATTGAGGTAGTATTGCCGGGAGCAAATGGCGTATTAGCCAACCTTCAAGTGCAATCATCATTGGTAGAGCGCATCAAGGCAGCATTGCCTAATGATGCTAGATTTCGACGGCTGAAGGAGAGGACTGAAGCAGGAGAGCAGACAGAATTGAGGATCCACACTGATGGGACATTGCGATGTGGTGATCGCATTTATGTTCCCAATGGAGATCTACGACAGGAGCTGATGGCAGAGGCTCACAGTTCGACTTACTCTATTCATCCCGGAGGGACCAAGATGTATCGTGACTTACGACAGTATTATTGGTGGCACGGAATGAAGCGGGAGATAGCTCGTTTCGTTGCCAAGTGCTTGGTATGCCAACAAGTAAAGGCGGAGCACCAGAGAACGGCCGGATTATTGCAGCCGCTACCCATTCCCGAGTGGAAGTGGGAGCATATTACTATGGATTTCGTCACGGGTTTTCCTCGGAGTCCTAGAGGACGCGACGCAGTATGGGTGATTGTTGATAGACTTACGAAGTCAGCACATTTCTTGCCTTTTAGAGTGGGCCAGTCGACTGAGGTATTGGCAGAGATGTATATGGAGCAGATTGTGAGATTGCATGGTGTGCCAGTTAGTATTGTGTCGGACCGTGACTCGAGATTCACCTCGCACTTTTGGAGGAGCATGCAAGAGAGTTTGGGCACTCGATTAAAGTTTAGCACATCGTACCATCCGCAGACAGACGGCCAGTCAGAGCGTACCATTCAGACGCTAGTGGATATGTTGAGAGCGTGTATGCTTGATTTTGGCGGTTCGTGGGAGGACCATCTTCATCTTGTGGAGTTTTCCTACAACAATAGCTATCAAGCGAGCATTCAGATGGCTCCGTTTGAAGCATTGTATGGTAGGAAGTGTCGGTCTCCTGTTTGTTGGAGCGACATAGGAGAGCGACAGCTATTGGGTCCCGAGTTGGTCTTGAGCACAGTGGAGACAGTGAAGAAGATTCAGGACCATCTGCGAGCAGCGCAGGATCGTCAGAAGCAGTGGGCAGATAATCGTCGTCGACCCTTGGAGTTCAAAGAGGGTGACCATGTGTTCTTGAAGATATCCCCCACTAGAGGCATGATTCGATTCGGAGGACGTGGCAAGTTGAGTCCATGGTACATCGGCCCTTTCGATGTCTTGGAACGTGTTGGAGAGGTTGCCTACAGATTGGCATTGCCACCGTCACTAGAAGGAGTACATGACGTATTCCACGTATCTCAGCTGAGGAGGTACGTGTCGGACAGCAATCATGTGCTTGATCACTCCGAGATCACAGTGGGACCGAGTCTGTCGTACGAAGAGCAACCGGTGGGTATCCTCGATCGCCGAGTGAAGGTGTTGCAGAACCAATCTATTCCATTGGTTCGCGTGGCATGGAAGCATCACTCGCCAGGGGAGTCTACTTGGGAGCGCGAGGATGACATCCGAAACCGCTACCCGTATTTGTTCGTAAATGAAGGTACGTCTTGCATTTTATGTGCTATTATATTTTTCTTGCATTGCATTTTATCCTCCGACCTTAGTTTAATTTCGAGGACGAAATTTTCTTTAAGTTGGGTAGGATGTAAAACCCCAATATTTTCTAATTATTTTAATGCTTGAAAAATTATTTTTCTCTATTTAATTGAATTTATTTGGTAATTGTACGAATTTATAGGTGTGTATGATATATATGTTTGTGTGCTTGATTATATTTTTTTACTACTAAAAAAATATCCTACAATTATTACAAATATTTTTGATATTTAATTATGAATTTTTATAAATTTATTTGTGAATATATATATTATATAACTTTAGTTAATGATTGTTTTGTTTAAAAAAAAAAATTGTTATTGGAGGGGGGGCCGAACCCCATGCAGCAACAGCTGCGGGTAGGGGTGGGCCCGACCCCCCCCCCAAGTGAATTGTTAGCAGCTCTTGCTGCTAATGTCCGAACAAAATCGAGCCCCCATATGGGTGTTCCACTCGGAACAGGAGAGCGGCACACTTGTGCTGCTATCCCTCATTAGCCCGAGACCCCACACATAGCCCGACCCCACCATGGAGTAAAACCCAGCAGCAGTAGCCGCAACATACGAAACCCGAGCCCGCCCCCCTAATTCTAATACTTATAGGAATAGAAGTCGACAGCATATATATATAAACCCACGCAAACTGAAACCCTAACCCCTCTCTCATCCAAAAACTCTTCGACCCCAAGCCGCCCAACCATCCTCCGCACACCCCCGCGTACGCAGTCGGACGTCTACTCGCCGTCGACGACGTCGGGATCGCTCGGAATCGACGGAAAACAGAGGATACTCTGTTTCGAAAAACAGCGAGGTACCCATCTTTCGACTTAAGTTTCTTTGTATCTATTCAACGAAAATTTGATCTATCGAATGCTGTGCATAGTAGACATGACCCCCTTCAAACCCCTTCTGACAGAATCCTGGGAAACCCAAAGGATTGCTCGAAAAATCGAGACGAAGTTGGAGAAAAACCTACTTTTCTAAATCCTAAAAACTGTTTTGAAACGCCAACTTGTCGGCCACTTTTCTCGCTGTTCATTAGCCTTTCATAAAAACTAATTGAACACGTTTGAAGACAACCTAACCACGATGGAAACGTAACTGGTAGATTTGTATTTCGATTTACGAGTGTGTATTAATTCCATGTTAAACTTGTGTCAAAAACTGTTTTCTAAAATATTAATTTCTGAATTTTTGTCCGATACGACGTCGCCCCGACAAACCGGGTGACGTGGTCGCGCATTATACGCATCGAAAGATGCGTATGGACGTTGCGGATATGTGGGAACTGACGGAACTCAGTTTCGTCGCGTGTGTGCGACGAAATCAACGTGTATCCGTCGAAATACCCCCGTATCGGCGTTTTGCAAACTTGTCCATAACTTTGTGTACAGTCGTCGAATCGAGACGAAACTTGCGCCAACTGGTCCGGATCAAAATTCTGGTCCTGCATGCCAAGTTTGGTTTGATTCTGAGAAGGTCGAATCGGGACCCACTTTTGGCGGGCCCGCAACCCACTCAAACGGGCGATTTTGTACACGTCTCCTCGGAATCCAAAACTGGACATACCGTTGAGTTCCTTTCCTTAAACTGAAACCGTAGACATGTAGTTTAACGACTTTAGAGACCGTAGACTTCGGCACGCATTTCGGTGCAAAGCGGGTCCAACGGCGGACATCGTTTTGACCCGAAATTACGATTTTGCCCCTGTTCCAGAATTTGACTTTTGGACAGGCGTTTCCTAGGAATATCTTCTTCACCGAGACCATTTTTGATGTTTGTTTCAGAGTTGGGAGTCATCTGTGATTTGTGAGTTTTTGGTGCGGACACTTGCTACTTTTGGACTTGCCACTTTGTACCACCAGGCAAGATACCTTGCCACCCTACTCTGTGATTATTATATTCTTATTTTCAGTTGTTATTTCTGCATTGTTTCGTGATATTTTAACTGTGCGTCCAAGTCACACTTGGGTGCAAGCGACTCTATCGGTCGTCTTTCTTGCTTTATTTATTCTCTTGCATTGACCTAGTTTATTGACCACCCACTGATGTTGAGGTATTGGCATATCTCATACGGCCTTGACACTTATTGTATCACGTGATGTGAGTCACATGTAGGACACGTTTCCGCATAGTCGGCTGGCCACCGATACGTATGGAGCGTGCGACGGATAGGAGTAACTGCCAATAGTATTGCATGTTAGAAGACTTGGCGGTTACTAGAGGTTCATATCAGTCATGGAGATGATGATACTAGGCATTGGGTGGGGAGAACAATACCTGACGTATGGGCTTCTTTACACTTCCATGATTACCTGTGCGCTCCGCCGGAGACGCAGGCTCCAGATGCCCTCTGACGTTATCCAGAGCGTTATGGACGTAGGCCCCTGGTACCCTCTATGGGAACTATGCCGATCCTATTTTCAGCCAGGGCTCATGCGTCGAAGGATTGTATCTCAACTGCATGTTCACAGTAGAATGGTCAGGAACCCTATTGCATGCATCTCTTTTTCTCTTATTATATTATCACAGTTTATATGGCATGGTGTTTTCTTGTATCTTGCTATGTCCCCTGAGGACCTGGTTATCTCTCCAGGTTTAGAGGATTTTCCACAGGAGTACGGAGCGGCATTGGAGCTATCTTACATTGATGACGAGGCAGTCACTACTGATTCCTAGTCTATTTTCTTATCTGAGACAGTTGTAGACATTATTTTACATCTCTTTTCTTTCTATTTTGCGGAGGTCGGACTCCGATCTTGTGAGACTATTTTTCATAGCTGTTTGGAGTGAGTTTGTTCACCCGGCTATCTTTTGATACTCTTATTTATTTATTTGGACTTCATTATCTTTTGTGTTGAGCTGTGATGAGATTAGATATGTTATTCTGGCCTGTGATTATTTATTTACAGCTTATGTGCATATGCGAGGATTCTAGATATTAGAGTATTCTTCGTATATGTGCAGCTGGCATGGATACGTACCTAGTCCTACGTATTTTGGGACTGGGGCGTTACACTTTCTCTAAGAATCGGGCATTGGTGCTAACAATGATCTTCTGATCCTTAGGACTATAAAATAAACCTCCTTTTGTTCCTCTTGGATAGCCTACAAACAAGCGTACTTCTGTACGAGATTCCAACTTATCTGCTTTCCTATTCAGCACATATGCTGGACTACCACAAGTGCGAACATATTCCAGACTAGGCTTACGCCCAATCCACAGCTCTAAGGGAGTAAGAGGTAATGACTTAGAAGGAACCAAGTTCAATATATAAGCTGCAGTCTCTAAGACAATTTCCAAAATGAACCTGGCTAATCCGAATAAGTCATCATTGATCTAACCATCTCCATAAGAGTTCCATTCCTTCTTTCGGCTACACCATTCTGCTGGGGCGTTCCAGGTGCAGTCAATTGGGATACAATCCCAACCTCTGATAAATAATCCCTATACTCTCCAAAGAGGTACTCGCCACCATGATCTGATCGTAATGACTTGATATATTTTCCATAACGTTTCTTCGTTTCAGCCTTATACTCTTTGAATTTCTCAAAGCACTCAGACTTACGGCGCATCAAATAAATATATCCATACCTTGAATAATCGTCAATAAATGTGATAAAATATTTGAAGCCACCTCTAGCTTGGATAGTCATGGGTCCACATAAATCAGAATGAACCAATTTCAACACATCTTTGGCCCTTTACCCCTTTGCCGTAAAAGGCCTTTTGGTCATTTTACCTTCCAACCAGGATTGACAGACTGGTAGTGCCTCCACTTCCAATGAACTCAAAGGTCCATCTTCAACCAGTCTTTGAATCCTTCTTAGGTTAATATGCCCCAATCGCAAGTGCCAAAGATATGTTTGGTTCATACAAGAAGCTTCTTTTCTCTTATTTAAGTTAGATGACATATTATTCATTTCCATAAGTTGCATTGTGGGCGAAATAGGATTAATGATATACAAATTATCAACCAAAGTACCAGAACAGATAAAATGTTTATTCTTTCTATAACAATATTGTTATTAAAATAAATTGAATATCCATCCTTAACTAACATAGAAATAAAAAATAAATTCCTTCTAAGTGAAGGTGCATAAAGACAATATCTCAATATCAAAGACTTATTTCTACCAAAAGAAAAAGTAACATCTCCTAATACGACGACCGATACTTTTGTAGCATCACCCATGAACAAGCATATCTCTCCATCACTGTGCCGTCTGGTTTTCTAGAACCCCTACAATGTATTATAGACATGATTAGTGGCTCATGTATCTACACACCAGGTGCCGGTAGATAATACCGCTAAACATATTTCAACTACTAATAAATGAGATATACCTCATTTGTTCCCTTGTTTGAGAAGTGGACAATCAGTCTTCCAATGTCCTGACCCTTCGTACTTGAAACATTTGCCTTTCGACTTTTTCACCGTGTCTTGAGGTCCCATGCCCTTATTTGCTGAGTTTGCCTGTTTCTGAATGTTATTCTTCTTCTTACCGCCTTTTGGCTTAGAAGTAGAAGCATTTTCAGAAACAAAAACATGACCACTCTACCTAAAGAGAGATTTCGCATCCCGTAGCTCTTTTGCAAGTTCTGCCAAACTATACAACCTTTTGTTCATGTTGTAATTAAGGCAGAAATTGTCAAAACTTTTAGGCAGAGTCCCGAGAATGATATCGACCTGGAATCCCCCATCGATTTTAGCTGCAAGGATCTCCATCTCCTTACTAGTGTACCCTCTGCCATTTTTGTATTCATCAAACATTTCATGGCAAACTGCCTAGCTACTCTACTCTGATATCCGAAGAGTTCCTTGAGGTTATACATCATGTCATAAGCTGTGGCCATGGTCTGATGCTGATGTTGCAGTACATTTGACATAGATGCCAGAATATAATATCGTGTCATCTTATCTGTCTTTTTCCACTTCTTATAAGCCTCTTTGACCTCTTCATCAGAGTTAGCATCTGGCTTAGGTGGGCATTCCTCAGCAAGTACATATTTGTACTCCTCAGCAGTCAGAACAATGTCCAAATTACGTTTCAAGTCAATATAATTAGGTCCAGTAAGTTTGTTTTCTTTAAAAATCACTATTAGTGGACTGAAGGAACCTATTTTTGAAATCCTGAGAGTCACATAAATAAAATTATGTAGGACAAAAAAACTTTTTGAATTAATTAAATATTGATTCCCTCAAAACAATAATAAAAAATTTACTAATACCTTGAACACCATGATTTTAGCATGCCACAATAGTGTGGACGTATACAAATTCAACTTTGTTCAAGTAGGTTTTTTTATTAATTTTACTATCATGTCAACATAACTTTATGACAAATAAAATTAATATGTTGGTCTTGCTCTGGTCATACAAATAATAGCAGTGACTCTGATGGAGAGGATACTATTATTTGTATCTAAGTGTATACCATTACTTAATACTAAGTCCATTACCTTGTAATGAGTTCCTTCAAATGGAGAAGTGAACACATACTAGGTAACATTCTACAATTATTTCTAAGGAAGTTTGTACTGGTGATCCATAATTATACTCATCCGATATGGAGGAAGGCACTAAAGTCAATGCACAAGTATAATTACATCACCTACAAACCAGTAATGGAGACCATAGGATTTATACTAAATAATATCATCTTCCACTTAGTTATTTAACAATGAGTGTTTTTCTACTAGTTGATATTATGTCCATTATTAATGTAGGCTTAGTTTTAAAAAAAACATCCATACAATAGTAAACATGTATAATCAGAAAAAGCAAAATGATAACAAATAAGAGAAAAATATCCAACTATTATGGTCATCTTTCCTGCTCCGTCCTCTACTATCCGAGTCCAAAATCTGGCGCTGTACAGATCTATTCAGGGTTCGACCTATGCCTTCCGAAAGAGTTCACACATAATCTAGATTGAAAAATTTAAATAATAAGCACGATCAACCCTCGTGATTTTAATTACATCCACAGCAACAACAACATCCACGACATGTCCATGGTTTAAACAACACAAGCAAAAATATGCATTGGACCATAATAGTTGGATCTAAGATGCCTACAAAATCGAGTTAGAACAGATCTACATCTATCGACTATTATAAATCGTAGGTTTTATTGGAAAACATGGACATATCAATAAATACGCAGATCCAAAGTAGCTCTGATACCAATTGATGGAACTGGGGATTCCCAGGACCCATAAATTGGTGTGCATATTGATCGATATAAAGTTAAACGGATTTAATACGTGTTGTAACCCTTCTTAGGCAGAAACTAGTGTTCACGAATTATACCTGCGGCAGAAAGAAGACAAGTAATTCATGACAATCTCGACCGGACGACCCCAAGATCTTCTGCATGTATTCCTTCCTCGAGTTGGACGTCGTGTGGGCGACGATCTCCCAACCTTTTCTTCTCCTTGGCACCCCTCTCTTTCTCTCATTACGTGAATCACAAATTTAGAGAAAGTTTCAGATTTATGATCAGTAATCTGGCAGCCAGAGAATAGAAGATATATATAGGCTACAGCAGGGACCATGAGGAGAAATTAGGTTTAGGCCTCCTAACGGATCTGGATATTCCGTGTTCAGCCCGAACACACAATCCAGGCCCATTAAAAATAGCTCGGTTCACTAATGAGCTATTGTTGCACTACCTCCATAATCCCAAATTATGTTTGTGGGCTCCTTTTATTATATACTTGTTTGTCTTCCCATGTTAAGATATCGTATGTCCGTTGATCAAATTAAGTTACTGACAACTATATTGATTCGACATCTTTTATCCTTAATTAGTACCACTCAACTTTATTTTTCATGTCGAATATAATCTACTTGCAGGATTTACATGACAATCCTTATGAGCTCCTTAAGGGTACATCATCAACCCGATGTATCGGGACATGGATTCCATTTATAATTAACAACCCATCATACATACAATGTTATTACCTAATTCATAGAGGTTGTTGATCCATAATGAATCTCACTCTTTCATGAGTTAAAGTAATGCACACTACATATACATGTCTGTTATCATATCTGGATTAAGAGCACAAGCATCCATAATAACAGAGGTGTTTGTTCTCATATCTAGTCAGTACAAAGAGAACAACATCAAGTGGTCCTGTTCATTACACACAAAGTGTACTATTGTAAACCTATAATCAAGATAGACTAATACCAGATTACACAATAACCTTTCCAATAGATTGTCCAAGTCCATCTAGGTTGTGAACTATTTATATACTCCATAGGGAACTGATAATATGATCTTCTGTGTGACACCACACACCATATTATCTATAATATAGAAAATCAGACATTTGTATTACCACTTGCAATAAATACATTATACAAACATTTGTCCATATGATTCTTATTCAAAATTTAAGGAAATAAGGTTACTACAAAAGTGATATTTTTAGTATATAACCCTAACAATTGTCAACGCAGGCCTTTGGTCGGTCATTGGCATAGCACATTTGTTTCACGAGGCACATACTGCCTTAGATTTCTTTCTACTACCCCTGCGGGTGCATAGTATTCAGAATCCAATGAGGGCTCGCCTGATGGGAAGGCAATTCTGTTGAAGATAGATCTTCTCACCGGCAATGCTTCCTTTGTGAGGGGTTGAACCACCGTGCACTTCCTTCGGCGTTATGCCCTCGTCAGCCCCGCCATAGGGGCACTATCTTCCTCATCGTATTTTCCTAAAGTGGAAATCGAGTGAGTTGGCAAAGTCGCAGTAGCCGAAATCTTCTTCAGGGCTGCAACATTTAGAGGGTTCTAGTTTGCAGTTCCCTCTGTTGTGCTCGTCGTCGTAGCCGTCTTGGACACCCAGACACGTCAAGTCTTCTTCGATTTTACGAACTACTTCGAATGACTCGACTTCTCTTCATAAAAGAGATCTTCAAAAGCTTGTTGGTCGAAGCATACGACCAGCAACTTCTGGGAAGATCCCAACAAGTTGTCGTCAGATTGCGTCATCACCTTCTCATTGGAGGAGAAGGTTGTCCCCAATAGAGTCATCATTTTATTCGACATCACAAAAAGTTATACGAAATTTTTGTTTATTGAACCTAAAAAATGTTACAATCGATTCCTATATAAGGAAATCTAAGTATAAGAATTCTAGAAAAGCGTGACGGTAGAGATCGAGTTCTGCAACGGCTCCTTTACTCCGTTGATGATCTGACGACGAGTTGGACTTGCTCTGGCTTTCTGGTACTTTTGATAGAACTCTAGGGTTACCGATCAATAGGATGCAGGATTTGAAGACTTCGAAGCTCTGCTTTTTGCCTTCTTCTTCTTTTCTCTGTGTGTGTGTCCTCCTCCTCTCCTTTTTATTGAAGGGAAAACTCCTTCTATTTATAGGGGAAAGGGGGTACATATGCGATGTGCACTCGGATTTAAGATATGTAGGAATCTGCTATCATTATACAATATGGGCTTCTACTGAGCTGACACATGGCAGATGTCAAAATTCCCTTCTATCGAGATCTCGAGTGGTTATCAAAATAATCAAAAAAAGACACATGGCACGCGTCTATTGCTGGAAATCCTCTATTTAGATGAAGCCGAGTAGATCTTGGATTTCATCTCAAAGTAGAATTCTGCTTGATCTTCAGGAGGCTATAAGTTTAAACAAACCGACTGTTGACACAAAATCACAATCAACCATATATTGATACAATTGACAACATGATACTTGTAATATTTCAATACGACACATGAAGACTGAATTCGGTACAAGCCAGACGACAGCTCGCACCTGCAATGCTTCACAGTTTGAGTCTGTATTTTACACTTTATTTGAGTCTAGACTTATGTAAACTGAGCTGTACTGAGCATTTAGAGACTTAGACTATACCTATACCACAAGTCAAAAGCCCCACCAAACATCTAAACAGCCCATTGGCCCATTGGACCCATTCTGTGCTCTGGAGACAGAGTTCGGACCGAACTCTGCCTCCATACAGAGTTCGGGCCGAACTCTGCCTCATAAATTCCAGGACCCTAATTTTTAGGGTTAGCTGGATGCAAGTTGTCCAACGGCCAAATTTTTGAATGTTCCAACCAGAATTCTGGCCGAATTCTGCCTGTATGGTATCCTTTAAATAGGCCATAAATTCTTTTATTTTTATTCATCCAATCTTCTCTTCTCTTCTCTCTAAAGCCTTATATAAGCCATACCATTCTCATCTACTAGCCATAAGCTCCCTAAGCCTCAAAGTGCTCAGTGCTTTTCAGTTAGGAGTTTGTGCAAGAGTTCAAGAAGTCGCTTGGAAAATTCCAAGCATCGCCACTGCGATCCCTGTAAGAAGTTGACGTGCTCTTCTGAAGAAAAGGTACGGGATGTAACTACTATTTCATAAATAGTGCATTTAATCCTGAGGTAGAGTTCTCAGGCCTGGACTAGTCCTCCACGAGGGAAACCAGGTTAAAATCGGCTGTGTTTGCGTATGCTTTCTTGCTCTTTACTATTTTCGCATTTACTCTAATTATTTTCTGCTGGTGAAAGAGTTTAATTTTTTAATTGGACATTATTGTCATAAACTCTATTCACCCCCCTTAAAGCTGCCTATTGGTTCTTCAATTGGTATCAAAGCTCTGTTCTCTCAATAAGGACTAACATCCTAGAGCTGATCCATGGCAACCACACAATCCATGATTTCCAATCACAATGAAGGGCAGTCCACTCATAGGCCTTCCCTATTTGATGGAACTAACTACACCTATTAGAAAACAATGATGAGTTTTTATCTCAAGTCGCTAGACTTCGACCTGTGGACTATTGTCACCGATGGTTACAAAAAGCCCGTCAGGATAGTTGTCAATGGTGATCTCGTTGAGAAACCCGATGACAAATATTATGACGAGGAGAAGAAACAGGCGAGTCTAGATACGAGAGCTATTAGTGCTTTATTTTGTACTATAGACAGGAATGAGTTCAACAGGGTCTCAACATGCACCACCGCTCATGAAGTATGGAGACTTCTAGAGGTGACGCATGAAGGAACCACCCAAGTCAAGGAGTCAAAAATAATTCGTCTCACTCAAGAATATGAGGCTTTCAAGATGAAGCCAAATGAGACGATCACACAAATGATTACAAGATTCCTCGACATCATCAACCCATTGTCTTCTCTCGGCAAACAATATACAAATCACGAGAAGATCCATAAGATACTTAGGGGACTACCAAAGATTTGGAACCCTAAGGTGACAGCCATCATAGAAGGAAATGATCTCACGACTATGTCCATGGAGACTTTGATGGAAAAACTGATGACTCATGAGCTTGACCTCAAAGACTTCGAAGAGACTGCTCCTAAGGAAAAGGAGATTGCCCTTAAAGCTCATCGATGAAGGGCTGATCCTGAAGAGACGGATGATGACAATTCGGAAGGTGGAGATCAAGCTCTCCTTGTCCGCAACTTCAAGAAATTCCTTCGCTTCAATCGAAAAAAGAAGGAACCACAAGAAGATGACGAAGAAGTGCCAACATGCTACGGTTGCAAGAAGACTGGACACGTTCGAAAAGACTGCCCATTCACAAAGAAGAGCAACCAATATGAGAAACCATACAAGAAAGCTTCCTCAAAGAAATATGCCAACACAAGCATTTGGCATGAAAGCGAAGCTAGTGACTCCGAGGAAGAAAAGGAATCTCCTCAAAATACCGGCAATGTTTTCCTAATGGCTACATCCGACAAGGTAACTAGCGAAACCCTCGATGATTTCACTTTTGACGAACTTGGTGATGCATTCAATGATTTACTCAATGACCACAAGAAAGTCATTAGTAAATATAAACACGCCAAGGAGAAGATCAAAAGTTATAAAGTCGAGATTCAAAGACTTTCTTCATTGCTTGATAATATTAGAGATACTTCACCCACGGAAGTCACAAATGAGGTGTCTAAGCTTAAATTAAGCCTACATGATACCGAAGCACATATTGAAAAGCAAACACGAGAGATCACAGCACTCAACACTGAGATTGCTGAAGAAAAGAATAGACACAAGATCTCTATCACTAAGATTTATGGTTTGAATACTAAGATTGATGAACTGCAGGATGTCTCTAAGAAATTAGAGACTAGATTGGGAAAACAGGTTGCTCAACCTCAAACCCAATCACATGAGACACGCACAAAGCATGACACTATTCATACTAGTCAACCACGTCATCCACCTGCAGCACGTAATCATGCTTATATGTACACTCACTTTCATAAAGCACACAAACCACATGCACATAGAAATAATTCTCATATGACACATAATCACCATGCTACACATAGATACAATCATCACTATGTTGCACATAAACAAAATCACCATCATACTGCTAATAGATATAAACATCATCCTTCAGCCACATATAGTCATCATCATGCTCCACACCACTCTTACCATGCTACATATAGACATCATCACCATGCTACTCCACACCACTCTACATATAGATATCATCACCATGCTACTCCACACCACTCTATATATAGACATCATCAACATGCTCCTAGCATAAATAGGAATGCTATTTGTACTTATTGTGGACTACATGGACACATTTCACCATAATGTAGAGTTAGAAGATTAGTAGATAGAAACATATATGCATGGTTGTCGAAAACTAACTTTTCAGGACCCTCAAGGACTTGGGTACCAAAGGTCACATCTACTCTTGATGTAGGTGGACCTTCCCTCCTCAACTAAGAGTAAGTAGATTTCGATAGTGGATGCTCGCGACATATGACGGGAGATGCAAATCTTTTTGCATCACTATCGATGAAGAGGAAAGGGTATGTATCCTTCGGCAACAACCTTAAAGGGTATATCATTGGTAATGGTACTATATGTCATCCTCCTTCTCCTGTAATAAAAGATGTCTACCTAGTGACCGAGTTAAAGCATAACCTGCTCAGCATAAGTCATCTTGCTGATCATGGCTATGATATTAACTTTGGACAAAATAAATACTTTATTTATGATAGGTCAACAGAAGACATTGTTTTTGAAGGGATAAGAGAGGATAATATTTATATTTTCTATCTATCTAGAGATACTAACAGTGCAGGAAGATGTCTCTATGCTCACAAGGATGAAAGATTACTATGGCACCAACGTCTTGGTCATGCCAATATGGATACTATATCTAGGCTATCGACCAAGTAGCTAGTCAGAGGCTTGCCCGACATCACATTCAAAAAGGATACGGTATTGTAGAAGCATGGAAAATACTAAAGAAATTGACTCATGCGGCCAAGAAAGACCCATGTGGCTCAGAAAACGCATACGGCTCAGGGAGTCATGCGACATAAGGAGCTATACGGCCGGAGGCATTCTATGCGGCTCAGAAGACATGTAGCGTGACAGTGCTCCCCTCCGATCCATGCTGCATTAATTGCTTTGACGGCTGACCCCTCTGAAAAGTTGACAGACCTGACACCAAAGCAGGTAATTATGACTCTGTCATGATGATGAATCTCTAGGGAAGAGAAAGAAATCTCTGACACGATCCCCCGAGAGCAACAAAATGCCACGTTGCCCTGCCACGTGGGTGTGCTTATGCGGCTCGAAGTGAAGACTTCCCATGCGGTTCAGAGTGAAGCTGTCCCATGCGGCTCGAGTGGAATCATCCCTATGCAGCTCAAGAAGATCATGCCCATAGCGGCTCAAGCAGACACACCATTATGCGGTTCATGCGGCTCATCATATGGTTCAGAAGTCTGAAGGAGGGGGCCACTGCCCAGACAGCCCTGACACGTGTCCCAAGTCTTATGCGGCACAAAATTTATACGGTCCTAAATCTCATGCGGCCCAATCTGTATGCGGTTCCAGTCTCACCATTGGCTCTCAGGACACATGTCCTCAGCCGATCAATCTTCCAGATTTATGGCAATCCAAGATCGGGTCGAATCCTAATGATCTGGGGCACATGGCAGGAGAATAAATTTGATTTATTCACAGATATTAAGAATCATTATAAGGAAGATTTATGCCAATCAGCATTAATTGCTAATGGGGATTTGGTGTAATCTACCCTTAATGGTTCTGATTCGTCACAATCAGAAACGAACGGCCTGGATTGATCGATTCCCAGACCACCGCCATCTCCAAGAGCTAATCATTGGCAACCCTAGTGATCACATCCCACTATTATAAATAGCAAGGTGCCATTTCCTTGTAATATATAGAGAGATATACAAAAAAATAGAGAAGAATACGTATACACAGAGAGACTTCCCCCATAGTCAGAGAGAGAATATACACAGAGAGAGAGAAGCCAGGAGAGCAATCAGAGAGAGAGGAAGAAGGCATTTCTTCGTCAACGACCAAGCAGATCTTCCCTGAGTCAAGGCTGCGTACCGATCGTCCAAGGAGTAAGGCAGAGCGGCCGTCGCTTTCCCGAGCCTCTATCGTCACCCCCCTAGAATCTAAAATAAACAATCGTACTTAGACTGCTGTACCTAGGTTTTTCTCCCTAGGCTTTCTTTGTACGAGCGAGTTTGTATTGTGAGTCTAAGTTCAGTCCTCCGATAATTGTTCTGTACTTTTATAATCAATGGCAAACACGATGGCGACTCTGCTGGGGACTAACTTCTCCATGGCTGAGGAGTTGGTGACGCAATCGGACGCAGCCAAACTTGGCTCTACACAACAGAAGATGGTCGTACGCTTCGACCAACAGGCGTTCGAAGAGAAGCTCTCTGAAGGTAGCACTGGCCCGGTCCAGAAGCGCACTCGTACCATAAAGGCTCGCAAAGAGTGGAGGCCAAAATCATTTGCTCCTCCGCAAGCCCTTGATGGGGTGCTCTCTATTGCTCAAGATGGTGAGAAAGACTCCCCTGCGGCCCCACTATAGACCGTAGACAACTCTGCTGTCCCCAAGTCCGGCAGAAGAAAACACTATGATGCTGGACTTGTAGGGGCAAAGAGGAACTCTACACGATCCGAGCGGCAGAAGAGTATTAGTCGCAGGAAGAAAGCCCATGCGGCTACAACCGTCGACCGCATAAAGAAAACTCATACGGCCACATCTGTCAGCCGCATAACTTATGTGGCTACAGTTGCCAACCGCACGGATGAGACTCATGCGGCTATTAAAGTCAATCGCTTGCAAAAAACCCATGCGGCCACATATGCCAACCGCATGCGGTCAGCCTGCACGGTCGTGACTCCTAGCCGCATAAAGACTCATCCTACAACAAAAGAAAGTCGCATGCAGACAGCCTGCATGGTACCCAATGCTAGCCGCATAGCGTCCGTCCCACGCTTCTCTCGATCAGTCTTCGACCGGCTCTCATGCGGTCCTGACTCTGATCATTCTCTAGATGATAATCCAGACTCTGTGGTATTCGACTTAGACTCCTCCTATTACGCACCCACAAGTGCTAAAAGGAGGAAGTCTAGGGCAGCGCGGGCTCATCAAGTCCAGACGACTGCCCCAACCTCTGACTATCGGGGCGTCCCGCTGATTATCACGCGGGCCTCTGATGGAAAGTTGTATAAAACCACTCAAGTCCAGCCCCCGTCGGCAAACAGACAAAGTGGTTCCTCTGACCTGCGTGAGGTTATCCTCCACAAATGCAAGGAAAGAGAAAGAGCTTCGGGGTGTAAAGAGCCCTCACACGGACATCAATGCACCCAGATCATCGTCAACTGCTGTTGTAGCAACGCGGCGGTGACGGAAGACCGGCCATCCGTCTTCCAAAGACTACATCACCCGAGCTTAGAAGACGAGGCACCTCCTGTTGTCTCCTGCAAGTCCGCACAGAAAGTTTCCGCCAAGGAAAGTGGGAAGAAGACAAGCATCTCCAGCCCAAAGGTGTCAGCTACTGCAGCTAAGAAACCGTCGTCTAAAGAGTTATCCTCCACTGGAGTATTTCAACACACCCGTTCGAAGACGAAAACTGCTGCAGTAGGAAGTTCGTCGTCTGCAACATTGGGGGTCGTCGGAACTGGGGGTAGCACTCCTCCAAACATCCACGACAATCCCCTGAAAGCTCAGATGAAGAATGCGACTGGCAGTCACATTCAACCGGATCACCGACTTCCGACTCAGATACCAGCATCGGAGATGTGTTCAGACAAGTCATGTCAGTCAACATGGCATTCACCGACGCTTACGAGGAAGACAAAGACATCCTCGAAATCCTTGAGCTAGAGCCATGGGCCCAGTAATTAGACGCACAATAGGAAAAGCAGTTCGAACTGAGAGAACCTCCTACTGAAGATGAGGTCGTACAAGTGGATCTTGACAGCGAATATTCTCCAAAACCGATCTTTATCAGTAAAAGCCTAACTGAGGAAGAACGAGAGTCGTTGTTAGAACTTGTCAGAGAATACAATGATGTGTTCGCCTGGAGCTATGAAGACATGCTGGGGTTAAATCCTGACATCGCTCTCCACAAACTCAATATACGTTCAGATGCAAAGCCAGTCAAGCAGCAACAACGACGCTTCCGCCCAGGCGTTATGGACGCGATCGAAGCCGAAGTCAACAAGCTAATAGCCAGCGGCTTCATTCGTGAAGAGCAACATCCTGATTGGGTCGCCAATATAGTACCCGTCCTCAAAAAGAATGGGAAGATTCGAATATGCATCGACTTCCGCAACCTGAACGAGGCATGCCCCAAAGATGAATTTCCCCTTCCTATCACAGACATCATGATCGACAATACATGCGGCTTTGAACGTATGTCATTCATGGATGGATTCTCGGGGTACAATCAAATCAAGATGTCTCCCGACGACGAAAAGCACACCTTATTCCGAACCCCGATTGGCACATACTGCTACACAGTCATGCCATTCGGTCTAAAGAATGCTGGCACTACATATCAGCGAGCTATGAGTATCATTTTCAGAGAACATTTGTGCAAGACAGTGGAATGCTATGTCGACGACATCGCCGTCAAGAGTCGTCGTAAGGAAGATCATCTGCAAGACCTGAGAACGGTATTCAACTTAATGCGAGCCCACAATCTGAAGATGAACCCTACAAAATCGTTCTTGGGCGTATCCAGCGGGAAGTTCTTGGGCTTCATCATCACTGCACGGGGTATCCATGTAGACCCCGAGAAAACGAGGGCAATCATGGAGATGGGTCCCCAAGAAATCTCCGTGAACTTAGAGGCCTCCAAGGGAGGCTAGCTTATATCAGGAGGTTCATTTCCAACCTCTCCGGGCGATGCCGACCATTCACCCACCTCATGAAGAAGGGAGTCTCATTCGTATGGGAGGAGGAATGCCAGCGCGCTTTCGATGACATCAAAGAATATTTATCAAATCCTCCAGTCCTGGTGGCCCCGGTCCCTGGAAAACCATTTCTGCTCTATGTACGAGCAATGGAACACTTCCTCGGTGCCCTGCTGGCACAAAACAATGACGCAGGCCACGAGCAGGCCATTTACTATCTCAGCCGAATGATGGTCGGGCCCGAACACCGATACACCGCTGTGGAGAAAGAATGCCTCGCCCTGGTATTCGCCATTCAAAAGACGCGGCACTATGTCACGGGGCAAACCATACATGTGATCTCATGAATCAACCCTCTCAGGGTCCTCATGACCAAACCAGGGGCACTCAGCTCCCGCCTCGCTACATGGGCGATATTGTTGTCCCCCTATCATATGATCTTTGTCCCGCAGAAGGCTGTCAAAGGTCAAGCCCTGGCAGACTTTTTGGCGGCCCATCCAGGATCGAAATCATCCAGAATATACGAAGAAATCCCAGATGAGGTTGCCGATTCAAATACAACCACCCACGATAACATATGGCGGATGTTCTTCGATGGCGCTTCAAGAACCGGACCCAAGGGAAACATCGTCGCCGGAGTCGGAGTAGTATTGGTCTCTCCTACCGGGCTAGTGATCAATCGCGCCTACTCTCTCACGGAACCCTGCTCTAACAATGTGGCCGAGTACAACGCTTTGGTCATTGGCCTCCAACTCGCAAGAGAACGGGGGGTAGAATACTTGAAGCATACGGCGATTCGCAATTAATCGTCAACCAGATTCGGGGGACGTACGAAGTCCGCCATGAAGACATGATCCCCTACAACTAAATAGCGATCAATATTATCTCATCAATCGAGGGATTCTTCATCGAACACGTCCCCAGACTCCAAAATATCGAAGCTGATGCCCTAGCAGGCCTGGCTGCTTCCCTAGCAGTGCCAAACCACTCTCGTCATTCGGTCGATGTAATCGGCCATGAGCTGGTCTGCCCCAAGAACAACGTTCAAGCCATGGCGAGTTATTCTGCTCAGATGATCGACGAAGCGCCAGACTGGAGACAACCATTCATAGACTTCGTGGTCTACGACATCCTGCCCGAGAACCCGAAGGAGGCTACTTCTATCAGACGGCGTTCTCTCAGATTCTTCTACGATACGGAGACGAAAATGCTGTATCGCCGCTCCTACGACGGATTACTACTTCGGTGCTTGTCGAACGCAGAAGCCAAAGAAGCCGTACGAGAGGTTCATGACGGTGTCTGCGGGGCCCATCAGCCTAGCCCTAAGCTGCAAGACCGCCTTCGCCGGATGGGCTACTACTGGCCCACGATGGTAGCTGATGCAATAGATTATGCCCGAAAATGCAAGGCCTGCCAAGTCCACGCAGACTTCATTCACCAACCATCCGAATTTCTACATCCGACAGTGGCGTCCTAGCCATTCGAAGCATGGGGAATGGATATCATTGGCACAATCACCCTACCTTCCTCCCGAGGACATCGCTTCATACTTGCGATCACTGATTACTTCTCAAAGTAGGCAGAAGCTGTCCCACTCGCCGAAGTCAAGACTTCGAACATAATCAGCTTCCTGAAACACCACGTCATCTACCGCTTTGGACTGTCCCGAAGGATCATCCATGATAATGGTCCGCAGTTTGTAAGCCACGCATTCTACCGATTCTGCGACAAACACCGCATTCAGAATGTCGCTTCGACACCATACAACCCGGCAGCAAACGGGTTAGCAGAGGCATTCAACAAAACAATCATCAAACTCCTCAAGAAATTTGTCTCCTCCAACAAACGCGACTGGAACGAGAAGCTCGGCGAGTGCTTATGGGCTTATCGTACCACGGTTTGAACAGCCACCGGGAATACACCATTCTCTCTGGTATACGGGAGTGAGGCAGTTCTCCCATTAGAGACTCAGATTCCCTCACTCCGAGTTGCCCTCACTTATCAATTGACAACGGATGATAACTACCGACGTCGACTACAAGAGTTAGAGGCCTTAGATGAAAAATGCCTCCTAGCTCAGCAAAGGATCGAATTATACCAAGCACGCATCTCAGGAGCCTTCAACAAAAAGGTCAAAGTCAGAACATTCCAAGTGGACGATCTTGTTTTGGCAGTCAGGAGGCCAATCATCATGACTCACAAGACTACCGGCAAGTTCCAGCCAAAATGGGAAGGCCCATTTATCATCGAGGCCGTGTTCTCCAATGGTGCTTACCGCCTCGCCAAGCAGAACGAAGACTTGCTCATGTTGTCCGTCAACGGCAAGTTCCTGAAGAAATACTATGTTTAAACAACATTTTCCAGAGTTTCGAGTTATGTGTCCGCTGGTACCACTGAACTCAACCCCCTAATTTTCCAACTTATCGAGTCACGTACCCTCTTGTACCGCTGAACTCATATCCCAAATTCCAAAGTCATGTACCTGCTGGTACCTCTGAACTTACACTTTGATTCCAACATTCATAGATTATCGAGTTATGTGCCCATCGGTACCCCTGAACTTACATCCCGGTCACTCTTTTGAAAGAAAGTCATGTATAATCATACCGCTGAACTTTCTTCCTACAAGAGATCCTCTCTCATGATCTAATACCTGCACTCCCAGTGCATAACAAAGGTAACGGATCCACAAATCTCCAAGACGACCATGTCCTCATCACCTCTGAGTCGTCCCATTTCCGCCAAAAAACAAATCACCCCTACATAGAATTTCTATGTCCTCATTACCTCTGAGTTATTCTACGTACCCCCCTTCATTGAGCCCACTCCTGTCATGTCCTCATTACCTCTGAATGGAAAGGCTCCGTCGAAGAAACCTCCATACTTGCCATGTCCTCATTACCTCTGAGTAAGTATGATGATCCCCGTTCGACCTATTACCTGTACCCACAACCGGAGTACGCCAAGGGCAATAGGTCCACAAATGTCCTCTGTTGACCACAAATGTCCTCTGTTGACCACAAATGTCCTCTGTTGACCACAAATGTCCTCTGTTGACCACAAATGTCCTCTGTTGACCACCAATACCCTCCGTCGAGTTCGCTCCTGCCATGTACTCATTACCTCTGAGTAGGAAGACTCTACATTCGAAAAACTTTCCTACTTGCCATGTCCTCGTTACCTCTGAGCAAGTATGCCAGTTCCCCTTCATCCTATTATCCGTATCCTAAACCAGGGTATGCCAAGGGTAATAGGCCCACAAATATCCTCAGCTAAATTTCTTAACACAAACCTATCACCTCATCATGCCCCAGGAGCCCAGCTGCTCTACGGCAATTCTTTTCTTAATACCAAGAGCACCCATGACCACTTTGCTATGGCTGCTTCAGGTATCCTGACCGAAACTTGTTATCTCTACCTAAAACAAAGGTACGCCATGGGTAACAGGTCCACAAATATATCCCCTATGCGGGGGAGAACATCACCAAAATATCACAAGCACAACATGCAATACAAATGAAGGGTAGAATGGAAAATACTCTTTATTTGAAGGAAGAAAAGAAGTACTACATATTTCGGGACCACGTCCCTTTCAAAAAAAAGAGAAAGAAAAAGAAGGGAAAAGAAAAGGCCAACTACATTTCAGTGTTACTCAATTCTAGGAGGCGGTCTCTCACTGAGGTGGTCTTCCGCTCAATCCGTTGCCGAACGTGACGCTCGGCCTCCTGGAGTAACCGCTCCTCATTGTCCAAGTCCAGGAGCGCCTGACAGTCATCTTCCAATTTCTTCATGACAGCCTCCAGGTCAGTCGAAGCTTGAGTAACCCTGTCAGCTTCCTGAACAATTAGCCTCTGTCATTGCGGGCAGTCTCGAGTTCAGACTCCAGGAAAGTCAACTTCTTCTGAAGCGCAAGGATCTGCTCCCGTGTCTCGGTAATCTCACGAGAGACAGACTCCTCCCGAGCCACAACGTTTTCGGTTGCATAACTCAATTGATCATACCGATCAGCTAAGTCACTGAGATCCTTCAGTGCGACCGGTCTGGTCTTATTTCGAGCCGCTCTGGTCCTCTCTATAACAGCAATAAGGGAATTTCGCTCCTCGTTTATAACAACAGGCAGATCAGCCTGCCGCAATACTCGAAGCTCGGACACCAGCTGATCAGCTTTCAGCAATTTTGCCTCCAGAAGCGAAGCCATTCCTGCATCATCAGGAAGATCCCTAAGGATGTTTATTTGACCATGGGCGCATCTTCGGGCCAAGGTAAAAGAGGTCCCTCTTTCTACAGTGGCCTCGATTCCCCTCTTCAAATGACGATGGAAACTGGCAACCACGTCCTGCAACGTGTCGTTCAAAACTTCAGCAGAGGAGGGCGTCAGGGAAAGCCGGAGCGGCAACGTCGGAGGAATAACGCTAGAGCTCGCCACCAAGGGAGCGGAGTCCGAGTAGAACGATGCATGAATAGCGGCCAACTCGTCTTCCGCCGCCCGGAGAGCTTGGATGCTCGGCAGAGAAGAAAGGTCGATTCTCGAAGCCATTGGAGCAGAGGATGATGCAAGGACCATTGTTTCCTGCCCCGACTGCCCCGAGAACTGGCCCGTTAAACTCGGGCCCCCAGAAGGCCCATCAAGACGAGTCGGGCAGTGAGAAAGTACACCCCTTTCCACCGATGCCCCTTCGGTTGGGGTTATCTCGACGACGTCCATCCTCGGCACTGAAGGGGCAGGACCTGAATGTCCAGAATAACAGTCAATCGACGTAACCCGAAGACATGATGATAGAGGAGATAGGCTTCCTCACGGGTTAAGATTCGGCTAATCTTACTAGGGAAGGGGCATGAAGGTCGCGGCTCATCCACAACTTGCATGGTCCCCCCACCCGCGATCCCCGAGTTAAACTCAGTCACGTCCCCTGACCCCGTCACCTTGAAGGGGGATACAGATTAATCTGCGTCCTCTTGAATAGGAACAGGCTCATGGGAGTCCCCGTCATCCTGGGTCACCGCCTTGACATCCTGAAACTCTTCTTCTTCCCCCGACACCTAAAAGAGGGTACGAAGACAATCAGGATTGAAACTCAAAGGAAAGAAGGAAGAAGGGATCGAGAGCAGTTTTGTTACCTCTGACGCGGGGTTGACTTCTTCTCCACTCTCTTTTGTGGCTGGCGGACGGGGCCTAGTCGCAACCAGCTTCCGGGATCGAGAAACACTGCCTACAGGAGGAACCTGCCTGCTACGTTTCGGGATAGGACCAGGCGCAACAAGGGACTGATCCCACAGCATCTCATCTGACAAAACATGCAACTGACCCACCTCTGCGCCTACCACTGGAAGGATAGAGTCATCTTCATTATGCTCGTTGCCTTCATCACCTTCAGCAGCGGAATCCAAATCTGGCACTTCGGCTCTAGTCTTTCTTTTCTTGGCCCCTTGAGAGCCTTCCTTCAGACCGGTGCCAGCAATAAAACTGGTACCTGGGTTAAAACCGACCGGGGGCTTGTTCGCCATGACATGATACAGAGCCGCCATATACAAGATCTCCACTGAATCCTTAATAGCAGGGACCGAGAAAATGGTACGAGTATGGAACGAATCATAATATTGCCAAGCTCTGATACCATCAAGAAGACTTCCCTCAAAACCCAGACAAGAGCTGGGGCTGTCCAAACAAAGTTGGCTGTACCCAAACTGTCGGGCAAACCTGCTAGACAGATACGGCTCCAGAAAAACAGCATTACGGTTACGGTACACCAGATGTGAGGGACGGATGTTACGCAACCATAAGAGCATCTGGCCATCCAGAAGTTGAGGAGGCGCAATACCGTCTATATGCACAGTCTCTATGTCCCTGGCAGAAAAGCGAGGGACGGATACGAAAATATGATACTTATCTGCCCTTGCCAAGACCATCCGGCAAACCCGCATGGCCTCACATTCCCAAGGCTCATCACGGTAACGGAAGATAAGGGCGTCATCATCAGTCGTACCGCCCTCAGAGCCCGACCTCATCAAAGATGGATAATGTATCAGCAGCCATCCCATCA
Organism: Iris pallida; assembly: GCA_029216955.1. Taxonomy (NCBI): domain Eukaryota; kingdom Viridiplantae; phylum Streptophyta; class Magnoliopsida; order Asparagales; family Iridaceae; genus Iris; species Iris pallida. Next base: position 1,485 of record JANAVB010037231.1, on the reverse strand, counting down.
AATAATGATAAGGTAACTCAGTTCGTTCAAAATCCTTGGTCACATCGCGGGCAATGACTTTGGACGTGAAGATACGAAGGCCACGATGTATGCTACACACCATAGCCGGAAGGAGAGCTAGCCTGATTCGCAAGACTAATTTCACAGCCGGAAGGATGAAGTTACAACTAATTCTCTTAATAGAACCGGTTCCTCCCGAGACTACACAATTTCGTAGCCAGATCATCAAAAATCCTGCCAGAAGTGCTTTCTCAGACAGCTCTTGAGTATCCTGGTAAAAGTAATCGAAAGTGTCGGTTTGGCTCCCGAATCTGCCACTAGTAGATGACACCAATTCTTTGACCGCCTCCCGAGACCTAGGGCGACGAGAGGTAACCAGACCTGAGGCATCTGCTGAGAAGAGATAATGTACCCAATCCTTGGTGTAGGGAGCATTCCCTTCCAGGTTATCCTTGCGGGTTATCTGATGGCATGTGTTATAATGACACAATATCTCCTGGTAAAGGGCCGCAAAGCCAGGATACCGTCGTTCCAAATCTTCGAGTTCCTCATTAGTGGGAGTATACGCTTCAAACGTTTCGTCCCCCCAAGGAAGCTTGGAGACCGCATGCATTTCATGGAGCGCAAGTCCCATCTCCCCTACAGGTGTCTAAAAGGTCCCTGTACGACAATTATACATTTCCAGCAGGGACATGAATAGCTTCTTGTTTATGAACAAGCCATGACTGGTACCTCGGATAGCATGGTACAGGCCAATCTCGCACAAAAAAGCCTCATACTTCTGCAGGATCCAGGTAGATAAATTGATCCACGAGGGAATAGGGTGTATCCAACCAGGAAACGTCAACCGACCAACGGGATAGGAGCCTTTCCGGGCAAGTCAATTTATAAAAGTATCGGCGGTAGAAAACGTGAAGTTAGGACCTGCCACATTCAGAAAAGAACCTGAGACCAACCCTGTCACAGAACAACTGGTATGCACCTTGCCAGCAACCACGGACTTCAGATGGTTATTATAACGGATGTTCCCCACGAACATCCCACTCCTGGTAGGGGTTAGAGTCCCCTCCATCTTCCGGTCCAAAGGGAGCATATTGAACCAAGATAATGGAAAGTGTCGCTCCATCTGAGGGATGCGGATCGCCATCCCGTTAGAAACAAAATTCTAATCCTCCGACACCTCCAGAACATGATCATTCTCCACGGTCAAGGCGTCTCCAAAAAAGAACGCAGGCTTCAAAAACTCTCCTTCGAATATCTCGGAGTTCATCATAGCATTAAGGAAATGGAAAGGCTGATTCTTGATGGCATTCAATCTGGCCATAGGCTCATCGCTCGGAAACTGATCCGCCACGTGCTGAACAATATGGTCATACCTATAGCCGAGAGCAGCTTGAGCGCTACCCACCAAGAGTTCTCCGGCGGCATTAACCGGCAAATTCACTGAAGAACAGACAAAGAAAAAATTAGTTAAACAGAGAATAA